>CAOLHI010001239.1:600000-759532 GCA_948474755.1 Ctenosaura bakeri
CCAATGATATGAATCCAGATAGCTTACATATTCCTATAGGTACCATTTCTGAACGCAGTATGGATAATTTGTTCATGCCATTGTAATGCCACATAGTGACATGGTTCTTTCTGTAGTAACAATTCCAAGTATTATTGTTGGGAGAAGCCTTTTCTACAACTCGTCCATTAACTTTCAGGGTGGCTTTTGCTCATCCTGTCTTTTTGCTCATTCTATGCCTTTTAACCTATATGTGAATGCTAGAATTTACCCCCATATAGTTTATAGAACATTAATTGTAACAACTTTCCACTAGGAAATCCTGGAAATTAATGGTGCTACTGAGGATTCTAAGAGCAGAACTCTGTATTATTATTTTTTTAAAAAAATGCTCATACAACTACAGTTCCCAAGGTTCATGACCTTGGATAAAGCAGCTGTCTGTTAAACAAGTTTGTAGCATAGCTATGTCTCTAGACACTCTTGTAAATTGTCGTATATAATCCAAGATTTGAGCTGAAGTGATGTGGTCATTGTTCTTGTTCCCTCGTTTTCAGATGAGACAAATGCTCATCTGATAGTGAAGAAAAAAAATAGAACCAAGATCAAGCATGCCTTAGAATTTGGAGCAATTGTTTGTAGCCAGTTACATCTGATGATCTGAGACCTGAGCCATACAATTAGTCTTCATAAACACTAGGCCTACTAGCACCCCAGTATAAGGACTATTTAGCTCGAAGTGACATTCAGAATAGACAGCATTTGCTTACAGTGATAACAAAACCTTTATAATGTATTCTTAATTGTAATTTTCAAAATGCAGATATTTACCACTGCAAATGTAACCTTTCCTCAACTGTATTTACCTATGTGTGGACTCACCATTAATTCAATAGATCTACTCTACGTAAGACTAACCAATAGGACTCCATCCTGTGTAAACAAAAAACAACTGCATGTGCATATATTGCAGAAATATTGTATCATTATAATTATATCATTATATCATGTATTAAAGAGAAACATGAACAAATGTAAAGATAGAAGTTTGCATTCTGTTGCTAGATCTAAATAAAATAAATCCATTGAATCAAGAGGATTTGTATCAATATTGATTTACCTTTCAGTACTTGAATCTATGGGTTTACTCTAGCTGACATTACCAATAAGATTCTGGTTAGAACATGCCCACTAAATAAGACAGACTTAAAAAAAAAACTAAGACCAACATTTCTGGGGTGGAAGTAAAGAGATAAGGGAACTGCTGTTACCTAATTAAAGCACTATTAAGATTGAGGAGGGAGAAAGAGAACAAATATGAAAAGTCAGGAGGGATCAGTTTAGATCAGGAATTGGTTAGAAAGGAGGGTTGAAAACTTATGTACCAATTGGTTGAAGAAAGGATAAGCATAAGCTACAGAAAACACAAATTGCTACCAGACTCTAACAAAGCATTTTCCTCAAAATGCTGTTATTGAAGAAGCATGACAATGAGATTTGAACCCCAGACTGTAACCTAAGTATAACATCTGCCGTCCTTCTCTCCCCACCCTCATGTGTCGTCCCCTCTCTTTAAGGTACCATTTTGCAACATTTTAGTCTCTCTCTCTCTCTCTCTCCCCCCCCCCCGCCATCCCATCTCTCCCCTTTTTCTTCTTGTTACTGTAGTTTGATATCTGGATTGCTAAATCAATCTGAGTCACTTTGGATCAATTTGTGCTAGATCCAACTTGGCCTAAACCTGTTCAGAGTAGTTTAGGTTTGAGTGGACAAGTTGCAACAGTCTTGATAGTGTTCTGCCCCACTGGCCTGCAGCTCAGGTCAATATAATGTTGCAAACATGTGAGCTATCAGTGTATATGCTGTGTCACTGTGTCTAACTTGCCATAAACCCTTCCCTGCTAATAAAAGGAGACTCTTCCGAAGAAAACTGTGGAAAAAGCAGAACCAATTAAAAGTGTAATTTCTGGTCCAGCTGAAAGGATCACTTGATTCATTACCATGGGACAATATTGATATGGCATTCTTGTCTAGTGGAGCGACATTGTGTGTGGGGTATTGCATCTATGTTTGTGATTCACTAAGGCCCTTTTCACATGGTATTTCTTAAGCGAAAGAGCCCCTTGAGCATTACATAAATGTGAGGAGTGGTTTGCATGACGCACTCCCATTTACATGATGCTCAAGAGCCTCATGCGCAGCACATACGCACCTTTTTATTTTCAGCTTTTAACCAAAAATGGTGCGTGCTTGTGCACCGGTCAGGGGCCTGGGGTGAACTTACCTGCCCTGCAGAGCTCTGGAGCTGGGCCGGTTGCACTTCCTGTCCTCAGTGCAGCCTACAGCTCCCAGGCTGCACTGCAGAAGGAAGGGGTGGGCGGGGTGCTCGCGCAACCAGGAAGCTGCTGCGGAGCCCAAGCAGCAGGGACATGAAAGCCTTCCTCCGAAGGTTTCTCGTGCGAGTGCCACCCCCCACTCCGCAAAAAGGCAAGGTGTGGAATGTGAGACAATAGCTCTCACATTTAGGCTTAGACAGTTTACTCTGCAGTAGCATAGGAGTAAGCCCCATGAAATGTATATCTTTATAATTTTCTACTGAGTAATAATCTATAGGATTGCACCATAAATTGTTTTCCTGCGTAAACAATAAATATTCATGCAGTAACAGTGCAATTTCATACATAGAGGTCTCCTCAGAATTCAGTCTCTTTAGGAGGCTTACTCTCAGTTGTGTGGGTGTAGGATGGCAGTGAGGTTGTAACATAATTTACCACCTGAAATTTATTTTAATTAGTATGATTTATGACAGTAAATTCACTAAGAAGTAAAAATGATTGACAATTTAACATTGGTGTCAAAACAAAGAGTGGGAAAGTAGATGTCGTTTTTTCTATTTCAATGGCCCTTTTCCCAGAGTGAAAGGAACCTACATACCATCTGTTCTCCTATTACTTCATAATACTCCCCCTATGAAGATGGGTGTAAGTTATATTTCCCCTCACTTTGTACTGATTGCTTGGGAGAGGGTTGGAGCATGAAATGTTTTAGGTCAGGAGCAGTATGCATGTTGTTCTTATGCCTTCTTCAGCTTGCTATTTAAATGCTAAACCAGAAGTGACATGAATTGCATGCAGACAATTAGCAAGCACATTTTTTGGTCAAGTTAATAGCATCCTCAGGGAAGCACGAACAGCCTGGAGACCATGGAAGGTGAAGCAGAGGAGCTTATCTATTTTTTCCTCTGACATGGATAGCGCTGACAAATAATCTCTCTTGGGAGCTACATGCATTTGAAGGAAAGCTGTCATGGACAGGGAGAGGAAGAGTTAAGTTTCCCTTCCTCGCATCCCAGGACTCATTCTGAAGAAACAATGTAGAGAACAGAATCATGTTAATTGCATTCATGTAATATGGTCATTTCTAGCTTGGCCATAAGTAGGTCATAAGAGCAGATGATGAGAGCTATCATTCTTGGACCATTACACAGTGAAATACTGGCTGAGAAACAGATTCTTTCTTCCTTCCCTTCATGTTACATTCTGGTATGTACAAAGACTCATTATCTAGCACCAATAATTCAGATATAGTCAGTGTGCAAGTGCATGAAATTAACAGTTCTATTAAGGGTTTCTGTCTCACAAAATACAGCAAGTTAAAGGAGTTCAAGAAGAACCATACCCCCCACTTCCCAAGCTTCTGTTCTTCATTTCTAGCTGGCATTCTGCTTTCCATATCTGAATGTGGAGACTTGGGAGATCCAGGTTTTCCTTACTATGTCATGGTACCTATTTGCTGACACTGGGCAGGTCACTGTCTCAGCCTTGCCTACCCCAGAAGGCCATTGTCAATACAGAGTGGGACAGAAGGGGCTGATGGAAAGAAAGGTGGGATAGAAATATAACTAATACATAATAATTCCCCCATGTGCTTCTTGTGAGGAACTACCTAAGACATTGAATCTTATCACTGAAACAGATTCCATCCTCTTAGATAGCTCTTTTAACATTTGGAATAAAATCCAGAGTGAATTCATTGCACTATTGACACAGAAGTGCCCTTTGCAATGATGTCCCCTCTTGTTTCTTGTTGGCCTTATTTCAGATTCCATTTCTATTCTCATTCTCCACTAGGATTCAATGTAAGAAGGACTAGGAAAGTATTGTCAGAGCCTCTCATGTTCCAACTGAGAACTCAAGGCCTCACCTTCAGCTCTAGACAACTCAGACAGCTATGCAAAGCTTCACTCTGAAGAACAACAGCTCTAGGATTGTGACTGCCAAATCCCTGAAATCTTTTTTCAAAAGACAAAGGTGATTAGTTCAGTGCTAATCTCTGCATGGGTTTTTCAGGGTCTTTGGAGCTTTACTTTCCTCCTGCTACAAAGACAGATTCAAATGTCATCTAACCTTTATTTGGGTAATTTGTTATTCAGTGCAAGTTCTGGGCTTCCTAATGTTAGAATAGAATTGTGGTCTGTTGTGAAGGCTCAAGCCAGGGAAGGAAGATCTCTGCAAACTGGTGCACTCTTCAGAAGTTCCAGAAGATGCCAGTGGCATTGGTGGTCTCCTTGACAGAACAGACAAGATTTTGCATTAGAAAGCATTATTTTCTTTTCCTCTTTTAAAGTACATTTGTTTATCACCTTTCAAGTTTCAACTCCTCAGGGCCAGAAGACTTTTCCTAATGGAAACAACACCATTAGATTAAAACCATATTACATACCCATAAAAATAACCAATAGTTTATTACATCAATATACATTATGAGTTTCTTTAAATTGATATTTCCTTCATGAGGACATGCTTATGTGCACCTTAATGTCCTAAATGATTTGGCCCAGATTATCTGAAGGACTTCCTGTCATCCTATGACCCTGCTCAGGCTCTGAGGCCTTGCTTTCATCCTCACTCATACCAAATTGACATCATCCAGCAGTACTGGATCAAAAATGATCTTCTGTTTTGCCAGCATGGCACAGCCAATAGCAGCACCTTCAGGCTTGATATGAGTACAGAAAGGATACCAATGCTATTCAGGCTGAAAGGTGAAACAGACAAGGAAATGGTGCAAAAATTGCACTTCTACCATTTGTTTGCATGCCTCATCTTGTGTAACTGATCCTGTCATGACCACCACAACCTTTTCTTCCCATCACCACTTTTATGATGGCTTTTTTTCTCTTCACCCATTGTGAACACTCCCACTTTCTCAAGCATACATGCACAAATTTATGTGAAATTGTGGCAGTTTGTGTTTCACTAGATATTAGTGGAAATGAACTAAAATAACACTTTTTCCTTACTTGAAAATCTATTTGAGGACATAGTTCCTGAAACAAGGAAGTAGGCATTTCACTGTTCTACCAAGCAGCATGGCTAATCCTGCAAAAGGTATATTGTACAAATCCTGTTTCATAATGCTTTCTCATTATGAAACAGGATTTGTACAATATACCTTTTGCAGGTATATTGGTATATTGTACAAATCCTGTTTCATAATGCTTTCTTATTATGAAACAGGATTTGTACAATATACCTTTTGCAGGTATATTGCAGTCATGCTTTGACTGATATTTGTAAGAAAGTGCAATGTGCAATGCATTGCAGTGCAATGCAAAGCTGCCTTGGGTCCCAATTTTGGAAGAAAGGCAGCCTATAAATATAATAAATAAAATAAAATAAATGCTGTAAAATTACTGGGAGGTGTGGAGCACATTGTTAAGGCCTATTGGTTAGCCAATGACTTCATTCTGTTCTAGCCCAGCCATTGGTAGAATGAGGCAGATGCCTCAAGCAGCAGACGGTGAGGCACACAGAGTATAGAAAAGTGACATGATATTGGGAAACATGCTATTTCACCCAACTTACCTTGGACTTTCCATGCTAGCCTGCTGTCCTCAAAAGCAGTGAAGGATGCTGTGCTCTCACTGGATTAGAAGTAACCACCACTTTAGTCAACTTTTGTGTAAAAAATGATGTGTGTGTTTATGCCATTTTGTCCTTGGTCTCAGGCAGCCAAATATCTTGGGCAGGACAAGTTTTATCTGTATCATTTGCAATTTAAAAGCCAAGAGAACACTCTAGATAGAAAAACCATGGAACAACACAAAATGTTTCACTGGTGGGTGTTACTGAAAAAATTAATAACAAGTAATAAATGACAGAAAGACAATAGAATATTGGCTGCCAGGTGTATCATAAAATTCCAATTTCACACTCTGACACCTTACATTACTGAAGGGAAAGATATAAACTGGTGCATTGATTAGGAGGAAGTCAAACAAATGATTTCCCTTCTTCCAGTTGTTCCTGTGAAAGACAGCATCACACCAGCAAAAGTATACATTGAAACAGAGATAGAATGACATCTACTGGCTGTTAGATGTTGGCCTGAAAGAGCGATAGAAGTAGTCATTATCTTTTGTTTTTCTATTGGTTTTTATTTTTAATTATTTATTTTTGCCTTTTACATAATTGGAAGTTCTCTATGCACACTGTGAAGAATGCTGCTGACATATTTCCGACAAGCAATGCAAACACTGTTCATTATCTTTAATTGTTTAACAATGTAAGCAGAAGTCCGCATTTAATTCCCTTAAAGTAGTCTGAGTTGGGTTTCCCCCCGCCCCAGTGTTTTTGTATTGCAAGCACATTGTCTGAATATATTTTAAACTGATACCAAAAAGGGCAAAATTAAATTTATCATTGGGAAAATATGTATCTTAAGCAGCTTACCTTTACTTTAAAGTATTTGCAGTGTTGCTTTGCAAAAGCAATCCTCCTTAATGCTTTTTTCCTGAATGAATTTAGTGCACTAATGTTAATTTGCTTTCTATAAAAGACAACTGTTTTTGGGGAAAATACACCTTATATAAGCTTTCCTCTCCCTGATTCCTCTCTCCAGCTACTACTACTCTATATACACTGCACTCAAAGGGTTTTCACTGAACCCACGTATGTCATTCCCAGAATTAACTTGACATTGTTTCCCTTCCCTAATTGGGCCTCACTATCTTGGTACAGCAATGTCAAAATGTTTAGAAATTGCTTTGAGTAGGGTGCAGTGTGGAATATGTATACATTTCAAGAACACTCAGATAAATCCAAACAATGAAATTGGATAATGCTCACTCAGAAGTAAGTCCAAGTGAGTTAAGTTGGGCTTGTCTTTGGTAAATGGGGAATGTTGCAATCCGGAGAGCCACTGGAGCCACTCTCCCCACTGGAGAGCCAACATGATGAAGTAATTTGAGTGTTGGAGTATGGCCCTGAAGACCAGAGTTTGATTCCCTGTTCAGCCATGGAAACCCATGGGGTGACCTTTTGTGTGTCACACACACACACCAGAATACCCCATGATAGGTTCATCTTAGGGTTCCTGTTAAGGCAGAAATGACTTGAAGGCACAGAACACCATCCTCACCACCTCCAACTACACCCCCACTGAACTCAAGAAGATTTACTTCTGTGTAGCTGTATGAAAATGTGGATGGTATGAATATGTTATATTATGCACAGGTGAATTGCACAAGGTTTCTCTTTAGTTTAGACATGGACATGGTCTTCTTTGTTAAAGAAATATTTCATAAGGCCCAACACTTATTCTTGTTTGTAATCTCTCAGTAACAAGATATTCCCCAACCATTCCAGAACTCTTTGTTCTTTGATTATGTCTCCTTCTACCTAAGAGTTTATAAATCAGGAAATAACACTCAAGCTTGCATACCTCAGTTCCTGTTGCTGCTAATGATTTAAAGCAATAATGAAAAATTTCACAACAGAAATGTCCAAGGGAGACCAGGGAGACCAGGCAGAGTTTAATCCCATGCAGGTTTTATCAGAACTAAGCCACGTTGCTATCAATGGGGTTTGTTTCTAGATAAGCACATATATTATTGAAACCTATGGGTATATCAATGCTACACGTTTATATTGGTGTTAGATCATCTTAAGTGCTATGGCTTCTTCCTACAGAATCATAGGATTAGTAGTTTCGGGAAGTACTTAGAATTCTCTGTAAGAAAGTCCTAGTCCATTCCTTTAAACTACAGTTGTAGCCTGAATGACTCCCTATACTACAGCGTCAAATTGATTTAATCCTCAACTCTTTTCATCTCAGCATACTTTGGAATTTGTAATTAACACAGCAGTTATTTCCATTCCTTATAATGTTTGTAGAATTTATTTATTTAGCACATTTATGTGTTGTCTCTCACGCCACCAAGTTCCTTGAGGAGAAATACAATGCCTAAGAAAAACAATTTTTAAATACAATTTTTAAATTTTAAAAAGAGTTCAGCTGATCAAAAGCTTTCCTGGTCACAGCAGCTACCTGGCTTTCTAGAAGCAGCACTGGATCCGAAAGCACCATCTACAAGCTGCAGACCTGATCTTTCCGAAGAAGTGCAATCCCATCTACAACAGGCTCCAATCCCAACCCTAAGTCGAGCTTCCTGGTGACTGACAGAAGTTCTGTTTTGTCTAAAGTGAACATCAGTTTATTCATCCAGACAATGATTCAAAACTTCCATAGCCTCCTTGGCATCATCATCAGATATGACTGCATACCATAAGCGTACTAAATACTCTCTGGGTTGGGATGAAGTCATACATAGAAATCTCAGAACTAAAGCAGATTTCAGGCTTTGAAGACATTATTGGATTATAGTTTCTATTTTCCCTAACTGTTGGCCATGGTAACTGAGCTGATGAGAGATGGATTCCTACAATATCTGGAAATCATTGATGTTTCTTATCCTGAAATATATTAATGTCAAGCAATGGAAGAGAAATTGGTAGCTACAATGCCTCAATTTAAGCCCATTTACACCTCCATGTGATTTACGTTACCTTGTTTCAAGCCAGCTTCATTACATTAACTTCATCTTAAGTAAAGATTTATTTCCACAAAGGTATTGATCAGCATAAATCCTTCAGTCTAACTGGACATTTTGGAGTGCTTTGCAAGTTAGATAGAAGCTAGAAGCAGTTGTGATTTTCACAGAATTCCAGTGAGCCATTGATCATGGTGCTATTGGAAGAAAAAGAGATATAGTGGGTATTAGAAAAGTGATTTCACTCATTCTTAGAATTCCATGTCTTAATTAGAAATTGCTTGGACAATCCTTGTTGGACTTATCCTCCACTGGTGGTAGGGATAGAAATGCAGATCACGATATTACACTTTGTTTATAATATTATCGCACTCCTGAGTCACATCTTTCAAAAGGAATATATAATCCAGGATTATCTCAATGAAAGCTTATTTTAATCATATTAAGTAATTATTCTTTAATCTTTCCCTCTCAAGCTCTACCAAACTGTGATTTCAATATTGTCTCACTGCTAGTTTCTGTTAGACTTTGGATAGGATACAGACAAGTACTTGCCTCCTTTTGCCAATGTGTCCAGTACTTTGGGCAGCTGCTTAAATTAGTTCTACTCACTCTGGGATAAAAATCCTTAGCCTTTTCTACAGTTCTTAGGAATTTTATTATGCATGTTAAGTGAAATACAAGATTATATAGTTGTTTCCTCTATTCTAGGCCATTTCCGCACTACACTGTCATAATGCTATTATTCCACTTTCAACATTCCATGGAGTTTAGGGGTTTGTAGGTTGCTGAGGCCAAAGAGCTCTCTGGCTGAGAATTCTAAACACCACTTCCTAAACTGCAAACCCTGGGATTCCATAGGAAGTTGAAAGTGGATTAATAGTACTATAACAGAAATGGCCCTATTTGCATTTGGAACAATCTTGACAAAATGTAGCAACAAAATACTGTTTTGATTCACAATTATTTTGATTCACAGTGCTAAATCCCATTGCTAGCCTCAACTAGAGTAGGCCACTTGTGTTAATGGGGCTTACATAATTGTCAATTTATCATGTTTTAGTTGATCTAGTGGTTCTATTGTAGTTGGACTAACAAACTAAAAGCTGAAATGAAGAAAACATAACTAAAGCCTGAACAGAAATGTAATAACCAACTTACAAATGAGGCAAACATACTGTTGCATAGTATTCCAGACCATATATCCTGGGTTTGCCTGTCCCATATTATGAAGTGTTTCATGAGTCTAAGACAGCTTCAAAGGAATCACTAAAAACATAGGTGCTTTTCTGTAGTGAAATATGTTTTGACACACTTTGCCTTCATAAGTGGCTGATGCTGAAGATTAACCACTGCTTCATTGGCAGCAGAATTAAGAAGATTTTTCCACACCAAGTCTTCCCACTCCCATCCGGAAAAAAAGGTTCAAAGTATACTTTTTTATAGATTCTATCTGCAAGGGAAATCCCTCTCTTTTTTAAAGGCCAAAGTAGTGATTGAAGCCTTTGTACTGTTGCAGCTTGATTTTTATGTCAATTTATGTATCATTATTTTATTTTTATTGATTCACAATTATTTTATGCCATATACTGTTGTTTTCCAAATATGATTTTAAGCAACATAGCATACAGAATCCTGACTGGGGCTGATGCATCATCTTTTAACTTTGTAAGTTCAATTTCTTCTTCACACAGTGAGTAACAGTAATTTTATGTTTCCAGCCAATACTTCTTAAGATCTGTTGCATCATTTGATATGACCCCCACCCACTAACCAATCACCACTACTATATCTCTAAAGTCCAGCTAAGAATATTGGCTGGCACTCTGTATTCTAGTTACAGATCTGTAACCTAGAGTTATGGATTTGTAACTACTCTGTATTCACTAACATCATGTATCCATGATTGCAGCACTATTGCCATGATCATAAATACGCTCTCAAACCTACTTTACCAGGCAGCAGCCATACTGAGAGATGGAGGTGTGGTCAGCTGATGATTTGGGTGCAGGAGGATGCTGTATCCCTACACTATTGGAGAATTGAGAGATTTTTAGTAATTAGTCTCCCAATCAGCAGAGTATTTTGTAATGCACAGGCAGAAGTTGAACAAATTACAAGTCCCACTTTATCATCTCCACCCCAGACAAACTTAATCTAGCTCAAAATAAACACAAACAGTTTGGTTAAAAAGTGAAAAGTTTACTCACAAAATCTTGTGCATAGTCTACACAGGTTCAAATTGTTGAAGAAAGTTAAGACAAAAATGAGAATTCACATGGTTACAGGGAAGCATGCTTACCAGAGGATCAGAGACCACACAATTGCAGGGAAGCCAAAGAACAAAAGGGAAGAGGAAGAGAACATGCAAGGGGAAGTGGGTGTTGACCAAACAACAGGAAGTTTACTCTAGGCAGTCCCCTCCACGCCTACAATAGACATGCAAACAAACTAGCCAGTTAATTAAGCTTGCAAAGGTTGCCACTCTCACCATACACCAGTAAGCAATCAATCAGAAGCAGGACCTTTTTTGCACTTTTTTGTCTCATCTTCACTTGCTTGTGGGAGGAAGTTGGAAATCTCATCCTCTTTGAACCTTGATTGGCAGCTGAACAGATCCTGCTTGCCACATCCAGCTACTGCCTCCTAAAGTAGTTTTGTGGGGAGAGGGATAGGCCAGGAAATGCTACTTAATTATGCATACATAACTAAGAAGGAGATGTAGAATGTTGCAAAACATTTGCACTGCATCTCATCATCAAAAATTAGGTGTACTAGAAGTTATAGTTGATGACATGCAGCCATGACCTCAGAAGAGCATTCATTTATGAAGGTCATCTTTATTATTTCAGAATCCTTCAGATATTTTCCTGCATGTGGAAAGAATAGCTCCCCTACATTCCCCTAATGGCACTTAATAAATCTGAGGTAGTGTGTTTGAAGTTAACTAGTGCTCCCCACTTCAATCACCTATTTCATGATACATTCTCTGATTAGCATACTTCTTAAATCTCACAGCATTCTTGAGAGACTCTGGCTTTTTCAGCCTCAGCGAATGCTTAATTTTATCTTACAGATAAAAAGAAAAGCACCAGTAAGGCACTTTTATGCCTAGAGCAAATTCTCCAACCTACATTTTTAAACATTATGATTGTTTCTGGTAAGGCATAAGAGAGCTCTACTCCTGGTTTAATTGAAAAAAAAAGCAATAAGTACACTAAATATGACTAATACATTCATATCATTAGAATAAGGATCCTTTGGGGGGCAGAGGACAGAGTGAGGGGAGGGGAGGATATTTGTCTGCATTTTTATACATAGTCTGTATTCTCTATACACATCACATATCCCAAAGAATGATTTCCAATTTTTCAACTGGCTCTTATAAATCAGTGTTTTAATCTATGGAATGAAAAAGCTTCCCTTGGTTATACCTGAAGAGCAAGAAAGCTAGAGATGCTGGAGAATTTTGATAAGATAAGAACATTGTTTGATAAGAACTTTCCAAAATTCCCAATTTCTAGATCAACACAAGAGAAAGATATTACAAAATGGAACATGGGAAAGAGCAGAACTGACAGATTTGTGCATCCAGAAAGCAGACTTTGAGTGCTCAGCTTTATAAATTGTGTATATTCAACAGTGTATGTAGCACTGCAGTAGACTTTCCACCTCTTTTTCCAAAATGGAAGAAAGGTAAGGTACTACATGACTGTATCTATCTGGAATACCAGTCAGGGCTACCACATCAAAATAGATCCAAAGATAATCAGAATGAAAGGAAGAAAGGATTTATTGGTGAGTAACAGAACTAGAGGGTGTTTCATAGCAAAGAAAGCTCTCTGCTCTCTCCACTATTGAGGGCCCTTATCCACAGAGAATTTCCACCGGAGGTCATCATGTCTCCAGTTACATCTGTGCTTTGAATCCCAGGGAGGAGCCAAAGACGTAATTATACAGCAGAGGATTTAATATGCTTGCCTAAACAGCTGAACAAAGGTCTTCCATAAGCAGAACTCCCCCAGCCCCCTCAAAGAAATCTCACAACTAGAGAGTAGGACAAGCCTACCAATTTCCCACTATATGTTTTAATCTCAACCTCTATCTCCTGGAATGTTCTGAGGCTAGCTTGAAGAATTCATTCCAGTCCCTCTTACTGGTATTCCTAATGACTCATCAATGTTAGCCATTTGAACATATTACAGACTATGGAATGCATGGTCTAGGATACATGCAGACATTCAAGACAATCTCGTCTGGCAACATTTTTTTTTATCTGCTACAATGGTCTTCTCTGTACTGGGAATGGCTTCCTTTACTGAATCCAAAGAGATAAGAAGTTTGTTCAGTTCCCTTTTGATAAGGACTTCCCAGCATTCCTAGGTTTCTTCATAAAGAGAGTGGAAAGAACTTGAAATTTAAGAAATCAAACATGCTAGAAAATGAATCTGTTATATTCTGACATCTGTATTAAAGGTATAGAGAATTCCTGACTGTTTTTGTTTACTGGCAAGCTAGTATGTGGATTCCCACATCAGTTATGGCTGGTTTTATTACAGGTTTTATCCCATATAAATTTTTTGCCCCACAGAAATGTGTTCCAAAGTACAAAACTTCACTTTTCCCTGAAACAGTGAATGGGCCTCTTGCATATTTAAAAGAAAATAAAAGGTTGTTCAGAAAAATATGGTTGGGCTGGTAGATGAATGACTTGAGCATGGGGTTGGGATGAGCAAGTTTCACCACATATGTACCCAGGCTTATCATCAGTTCCAGTTTGTTACCGTTTCTCATAGAATTTAATGGGGGCTTCACAAATTAGGAAATACTTAACTGATGAGACCTGTGGCTGAGGTCTTAATAGTAAACCAGGCTGGGAAGCTGACCTTGGAGCTCCAATATCAGATATGAACTGGCTGAAAATTTGGACATCAGTCCCATACAAATCCCACCCAACTAAATTTAAAGAACACACTCTCAAATTGATTCATAGGTGGTATCTTACACCTGTTCAATTGACTCCCTTCACCAAAACCATGTCATTCAACTGTTGGAGGGACTGTAGCTCCAAGGGCACCTGCTTCATGTGTAGTTATTCTGTCCTGTGGTAGCCGAATTTTGGTCTGAGGTTTCAAAAACCATCAGTGCTATTACAAAGCAAACAGATCCTTTTCTATCCTCCAGTTGCTTTCATTATATGGCTCACAATGTAAGCAGCTGAACTACAAGGGCCTCATTAACTTTTTTCCTCATAAATGCAAGATTGGAAACTGCTTCCAATCAGAAAACAGGTAATTTTTGCATTGAAAGATGGTGGGAAAGGATCTGGGACACATGGCTAATAGAAAAGCTTTCACACAACAGAAAGGTAATAAAAGGATATGTCATACATGACTCATTTGAAGAAAAATGGCTTCCTTTTATTTATTGATAATGGTCCATTGCATCATTGATGTAGAGCCTCCAACATGCTATTCAGGAGTCTGGCTGATTTTTTTTCTTGAGAGTCAGTTTTTGTTCTTGACAGTTGATCTTTCCTTTCTACTCTATTTTTGCTTGTTTGTTTGTTTTTGGATTGTAAAATATTAAATAAAATTGTAAAAGAAAGAAAAAAGAATTTAATGGGGCCAATTAGAATTAAGGCCATTCTCCCTTTTATATTTGCTGCTCTGTATTCTATGGCCTTTTCCACACCAGGCTATTAAAATGGTGCAGAGCGACCTCCAACGGAGGTCTTCTGCACCGTAGAGTGGACTGGGGCAGACTACTTTTTGTAGTTCCATACCTCAGTCCACTCCAGAGCAACCAGAACTGGTCATGCAGTGTGTTCTTTAAAAACCTCTTTTTAGAGGTTTTTAAAAAGTATGGAGCATTCGACTCCATGTCGCTCTGTCGCCACGCTCCAGTGCAGATTTGCAGGCGTGTGCAAGTGCGTGCCTGCAGATCTGCCGGGGGCGGGCTTTAGGCTGGCGAGCTTCTCCAGTTGATGGAGAGCCTCCGCCAACCAGAAGCCGCCATTTTGGATGCCGGAGCAGTGCGGAGCGATGAGCTCGCACTGCTCCTCATCCCAATGGACTCACCCGGACAGAAAGGAAAACTGGTGAGTCCCGTTTTTGCCCATTTATTTTCACACGTGCGGAAAGGGCCTATGGCCCTTTTCGCAGCGCCGGCACTCGCGCAACGGAGGAGGGTGGCTCGCGCAAGAAGCCTTCTCCGGGAGGCTGCCGCTTCCCCCCTCCTTCCTTCCGCAGGCGATGGAACGAATGGGGAAGCGGCAGCCTCCCGGAGGCGGAGGCGGCTCGCGCGTCCATCCATCCCCCCGCGCGCGCGAGAAAGGAGCCTGTCCTGTCCATCCCCCCGCGCGCGAGAGAGAAAGGAGCCTGTCCTGTCCATCCCCCCACGCACGCGCGAGAAAGGAGCCTGTCGCGTCCGCCCCCCGCGCGCGCGCGAAGCAGGACGTGTCGTGTCCGTCGCGCTAGCACCCCGCCCCGCCCCTTCCTTCCACAGGGGTGGAGGGAAGGAAGTGCGACCCGGCCGGCTCCCCGACGCTCCGCACAAGAGGTAAGTGCGCGCAGGCTCCGAGAGCGTTGCGCGAGCACGGGTGATTTTCGCTTCGAAGCGAAAATCAAAAAACCCGCGCTCGCGCCGCTTCAGCCCCATGAGCCCGGCGGAAGTGGGAGTGCGTCGTGCGGAGCGACGCTCCCACTCAAGCGAGGCTCACGGGGCTGTCGCGAGAGAAAAGGCCCGTGCGAAAAGGGCCTATGTTTTGTTCACACCACTGTGTGGCAGAATCCAGGAATCTGTCTGTTCTCCTGGAATAGTTTAAGTGGGAATCTGTGGGGGGGCTCAAGACAGTCTACCCTGACATGAAAAATTACATCCAGATGGATCTTAGCTATGCCAAGAACTCAGTCCATGACTGTCGCAGAACAAAATAGTTGAGAGACAAGAAGC
The DNA here is from genome assembly GCA_948474755.1 of Ctenosaura bakeri. Lineage (NCBI taxonomy): Eukaryota > Metazoa > Chordata > Lepidosauria > Squamata > Iguanidae > Ctenosaura > Ctenosaura bakeri. The sequence goes on from CAOLHI010001239.1 coordinate 615,767, forward strand.
TCTTCAGGACTTGGGCTTTTGAATTTCAACCTCAGTTCTATCTCTTGCTCTGCATATCAGTGTTCAGTTTAGCTTCTTTTTCTGTAGCAAAGCTCTGCTTTCAAGATGTGACAAGTGTGAGGGTTCTCGAGCTGCGGTTTTTGGCTCAGCTCTTAGTGGAATTGTCCAATGATGCATCTGATACAATGACCCTTCTCCACTGTCAGCTGCTCTAGTTGTCAATACATGTAACTGCAGCAGGTTTAATAAGGTTCATAAAACACTGAGGTGTAAATAATGAAATCATGGTCATCCTGGACTGGTATTGATTGCTGTATCATAGTGTTCAACTCCCACTGTAAAGCAAAACCCTTGGAATAGTGTCTTGCCTTTCAATATTTATCTCAATCTGCAGGAGAAAATTACTTTTTCTTGACCTTCTATATCGAGTAAACATTGCATGTATCTCTTATTGATTGTCTGCATTTATAGCACAATAGAAAAGACAGCCAATGCTCCAAGAAAGCTTAGAAATGAAAGCAAGTCATAAATGGAGTTAGTTATCAGTTACTAACGATGGGTCTTCTTGCAGATATTGGCCAAGAACTTACATCTCACTGGAAGAGTGTATGGAGGTGGGTAGGTAAAGGAGTCTGCTCTCTTGACAGCTGATTCCCCATTGTATTGCAACAAGTGAGGAAGTGCAGGGCACATCTCCATCTCCCCAGTCACTGATTGACTGTGGGAGAGCATCCAGGCTTGCTCAGGTTGGTCTTGAGCATGAAGCAAGGAGAGGAGCAGCCACCACCCTCAGGAAAAAGTAGTCGTCCCACCTTTAGTATTAAAGATAATCTGGAATAAGCCCAGATACACGTCCACAGTTAATCAATGAGCAGGGAGATGGAGCTGTGTCTAATAGTCTCTAGCTATTGTTGCACACAGAGATCTTTTTGTGTGGAAGAGATTTATAGATATTGCCTTCCACAAGCTTCTGAAAAGGATGCAAGTAGGTGTAACCCCACTATATACATGTATATCCCACTGAAGGCATAGGCTTTTTAAAAAATAAAAAAGCGAACAGAATTCTGGCATTTCACTGTCTTAGCCCAAAGAGCTCCTTCAGGTGTAACCAAAGGCTTGGAAAAAAACCTTTAGACTCTTCTGCATTGAATAACAATTTCTGCCTTGCCACCAGTATTATAGTGCAAACTGTTTCCAAATTTCCCAAACTGAATATTGCTCTGGACTATGGCCTAGCTCTGTAGAAGTGTCATAGTCCCAGCATCAGATTTTCCATAGTTGGAGATAAAACTCTGAACTCTGAGGAGGAGATGGACTAGAAGAAGCAACCTCTTTCAGAATCAACCATAGACTACTTCACTTCTCTGGTAGTTCCAGGATATTTGGGAAACTAATACCATCTCGATAGCTTTCCCTTGCATTCCAACTCCAGTTCAGAAACCATGGCAGATCCACAGTATTCCAGACATATTGGACAAAGATTCTTTCACTAGAGTTTCTTCCAGTGGTTATGACATGAGCCAACTAAAGTGTGACCCTATTTATGTCTCTTCTGGGAGTGTCTGTCATTGCAGTAAAGCAGCAACAAACAAAGAGTGGTCTTCTGGGTAGCATTGAAATACAGTGCTCTATTTCTCACCGTTGCCTGTGCTGGCTGGGGCTGGTGGAAGCTGGAGGTAAGCAACATCTGAGGGGCTACACTTTGCCCACCTCTGAAATATGTCAACATTTGGGCCTTCTTGTCTGATCTTGGAATCTAAGGAGAGCCAGCTTTGGTTAGCACTTGGATGGAAGACCAACAACAAATACCAGGTGCTGTAGGCTACATTTCAGAGGAGGGAAGTGGCAAAGCCACCTCTGAGTATTCTTGCCTGAGAAAATCCTATGAAATTTAAGGAGTCACCCTAAGTCAACAGGAGACTTGAGGGCACATACACATGTGTGAGAATCTAGCCTGTGTTCCACATGGAGCTGTCCAGGGTGCTAACTGAAATCTGAAACCTTGTCTTGAACTTAAATCTTTTCACTTACCCAGCTTTGCCCTGGATGAAAACTTGACCTTTCAGTTGGAACTACAGTTATACTTCTTGTTTAGCCAGAGACCCATTTGATTATGACTACCACCAGAACAGAACAGAGCAAGTAGTCAAATTTGCCACTAGTCATTAAAACAAGTAGATTTATAAGATAAGTTGGTAACTTTGTTTGTTATATTTGTATTTCATTCCTCCAAAGAACTCATGGTTTCCCATATAAATTCTACCCAGAACTCAGCTACAGTGAATATATTTTTTCACTTTGATCAAGGAGTAGTAGTCGAGCTCTCCAGCAGTACTATGACACATCAAAGTGACCCTGGGTAATTTACTCCCCATGGGTTCACAAAGTTGACAGTACAGAACAGAAATACTCATTCCAGTGGTAACTTCAGAAGTAAGGTACTACTCTTTGAGAAGATGAAATAGACAACCTTAGTTTAAGTTGGAGGAAAATCCCATGGGCATCTTCAGAAACCCTGGACACTTTCAGTCTGTCTGTGCATATATTATGAATGATACATGTACACATACATGCATGCAGGGTCTGTAGAAAGTGAGGCCTGAAGAAACTATTGTGTTTTTTCCCCTCTCCTTGATGATGTCAGTTGGTCAGAGATAGTCTAAATTTCATATGCCAGACATCTGCAATCAGGCATGTTATTTGTAATGAAACAGCCCTTTGCTTATTTTTTAGAAGGCAATTTGATGTAGGCTAATTTGTATTGTCCCTTTTAGGGCTTCAGAGCACTGCTTTTCTGTGACTCATTGTCCATTTATCTAGAACAATGCAGATGTATAGGGCTGTAGTGATGTTGCTTTATATCAATGCAATAGGCCTTTGTCAGGCTGGACGTAAAATCAATCCAACAATAAAGGAGTATAGCAAAAGCAATACATATTCATCCAAAGCTTTGAATGCCTAGTATTTGCTTTTCATTTCCCATAAGCCTTTCAGGGTATGCTTTCTCATCTTCCTTCACCCACAGTCCAATGAAGCCAAAGAAAATATATATATATTTATATATATAACCTGTTTGGCTTTAGAGTGATGCATTTCTTTATACTTGCTTCATATTTCATGACTGGGATGGTATAATCTTTATATAGCTAAATTTTGACACCATAACCTTTTTTATTAACTGAAACATACCCATTGATCATAGTTTGGATCCAAACAATATCCATAAATAGGCAATAACTTTTACGATGACTAGCCAAAATGCCCCCAGGCGTCCAAGCTTTCCAGTTGTCTAGAAGTCTTCAGCAGGCTAGGAAATAAGGGAGGAAACTTAAAAATCCAAAAATTAGACCAGATACTATGGCCATGAGCTGCACAACTACTCTCACTCCCAAATTGGATATAACAGACTGAATGAATCACTGGTAGATATGTGGGGGTCAGGTTGTACCCAACCATGCCTCCTGGAATGAAGAATCAGTTACTACTGTCTGTCTCTAAAAGGACAAAGGCTGATGCAACTCAGAGATCCATTTATTATTTTGGACAAAATATATAGCTTACCCTATTAGTATAGAACAGCAGCACAGAGAAATATTATCTTTTTATCAACAAACTGAAAACTAAATCTAGTTTTTAAAAAAGAGAAGAATCTGCTGGAGCCACTAGTGATTTGACAGGACTGAACCCACAATTCAGTTCTTTTATCAGATGACAGAATATTTTCTTCCTTTCTGCCCAGAAGACCTAAATGCAGTATTCTCCAAGGCAAATAAATAATGAAGGTAGTCATGTTTGTCCTTGAGGTGAATCCACAGGTGGATCAAAACCTTTCTTCTGGTTTCTTTTCAGGCCACTATGTCTGATATTAATAAGCAAAGCAGGAGACTCTTTGCTTAACATTCATCAGTCATAGACTGAATTGTTACTGATCTCTCTAGTCTAAGGATGGGCAACTGCATGAGGGCAATATTTACTGTTATCCCTCTCAGTGGACTACACCAGAGCATCTTTTATAACTCCCGCCCAAAAAAGGAACTAGAAGTTGTTCTGGTTTCAATTTTGGGTGAGTTTTGGCTGTTTTTGTTCTATTTAGGAGGGCTAGGTGTTGTGTGAGACAAATTGGCCTAACAACTGCATAATGATGCATTTTAGCAGCATTTCAAATGATTTTCAGAGCATTTACTTCTCACATTAAAAAGCAGGGTGGGGTCTGGAAATTTGAGGAGGTATCACAAGGAACTTGGGGGTCGCAAAATGGAACTGGTGGATACTTGTTGCCTAAAGGTTACACTTTGGTCACTGCTGCTCAATTGCAATCTGACTAGTGACAGATTTTCTGAGATCATCTGAGGCAGATATTTTCCCACAAACATGCTACCTGATCTTCTTTTTAGCTGGAGATGCCTCAAAATGGAAAACTTTAGTTTAAAAAAGTTAACGCCTACTGAGTTGCTATTGAGACAGATATTGAACTAACAGTTAACTGCTCACAATTTCTGCTAACTTTCCAATTTATGAAAATGTCAGGGATCATATTTAGGACCTTCAATGTGCAAGCTAGATGTGCTACCAAGGAGTTGCAGAAACTTGATATTGTGAGAAAGTATCTGCTTTGTAAACTGCTATGGAAAGCTGTAATATATATATATATATATATATATATATATATATATGGCTAAATAAAGCTTGTTATCCACTCATTGTCTTGGCCAATAATTACCACAACTCCATGTAAGGCAGGCTGTGGTGCTGATATGCATACAATCTCCCTCTCTCCCCTGCCTTTTTTTTTCTTACACACATTTTCCCATACCTTCTACATATAATTTTCTTTCTTTCCCATATAGAAAAGGAAGTCTCAATTTGCGTAATATTTTAGATCATTGACTTTGAGCTATTTGGTTGCATCCTGACCTAAGGTGGGCTGCAATGGTAGGAACACTAGCATTACTCAACACACACAAGAACTAGCATGGTGTAATGGTTTGCAGACCAGGTTCAAATGCCTGTTTGGTCATGGAAACCCGCTAGGTGACACTCTTAGCCTCAAAGGCAGGGAATGGCAAACCCATTCTGAACAAATCTTGGCAAAAAGCCCCATGAGAAGTTTGCATTAGGGTCACCATAAAGCAGAAATGGCTTGAAGGCACACAGTAACACACACACACATGTACACACACATTGAGTTGATCATCAAATTCATATTTAGGCTAAAGGGTTGAAACTACTGTATCTAAAGCATGGAATAGTTCTTTGTGGCATTGCTATGTTTATCATGCTGCTCATTCACACTCTGTCACTAGGATTATTTTCTTTTTCTTGATATTCTTCTTTCTTTCAAGACTCTTATTTATGACTCCTCCCTTGCTGAAATTTGGAATACAAATCCAACAAATACAGTACTAACAGAAAAGCATGATCGGAAATGCAAGCGCCTAGCATCCATAAAAATACTTTTGACAATGGTAGTAATCATCACAATGGTACTAAATCTTAATGCTTTTCATGACAACATGTCAAAGACTTTGCTTGCTTGTCCAATTCAGCTACAATATTGATTTAAGTCAAGCAAACAGAAGAGTGAGGGAGAAACTCCTGGTGTGACTTGTCTAGTATTATGCTCACATTTTATTATTTCTTTATAAACCATCCTTCTCTAACAATATATAATATTGCCTGCAGAGTTATGAAATGACAGTTCTAGTATTTGTGGGTGTCTTGAACAGATGTGGCCAGCAGGTGTATTTTGATGTGTTAGACAATTAAAACTGATTTTTTAAAAGAAATGGTACTATAAAATAATTTACTGTTTACATAAAAAAACCTGAGTTTATTTAAAAGAAGTATAGATAGGTACAGGCACCTTCACGCTTACTGATAGCAAATAAAATGGGTAGAAAATCAGGTGCCCAGTCTGAAATAAATGTCACTTCTAAAAATATTAATTGAAATGCTTTTCACATTTCAGTGCAGCTCCATTGTGTGCTTGTATTAAAATATGTTAAAATTACATATTCCTGCTCCAGAGAATGGATGCATGCCAGCATCCAGTCATCTGCTGTTTTTAAAGAACAAAATAAATGTTTATTTTGTTTCCGTTCTGTTAATCTTGGAGAACAAACACTGTGTGAAGTCCTTGTCTTGTACGTCTCTATTGTAGAATGTTTTAAACAGTGTGTCAATTAGAGATCATGTGCTGTCTAAATAATGCATGGGGGAGTTAGTACAGTGTTAAATTGGTATGTGAACTGGATTTGGCGAAAGTCCCAAACCTGAGACAAACTGGGACCCTTTGTACTGGTTCTGCTTCTTACTGAAGTGAAGTTGGCTTCCTTCCTAAAGAATGAGAACTGAAGCTAGATATCATGTTCATATTATGTCTCACTGGAAGTTCACACTTCAAAAAGGCAAATATTCTGGCCTCAATCATATTGTTAGTCCCAACTGAGTAGAGACATTAAATCGATTAGATTCATCTAATAGATTCAGCGGGTCACAGGATCATAGCCTGTGTCCCATGGCATTTTTTTAAAAAAAAAGGTTTTAGTTCTGTGAAAACTGCAGGTGAGGGATAGAGGCCATTTCTGCACTAGCCTGTTATAGTGCTATTATTCCACTTTCAACATCCTGTGGAATTATGGGCTTTGTAGTTTACCAAGGCCGAAGAGCTCTCTGGCTGAGTATTCTAAAGGCCCCTCCCTAAACTGCAAACCCCAGGATTCCATAGAATGTTGAAAGTGGAATAATAGAACTATAACAGGTTAGTATGGAAATGGCCAGAGTGTACATGTGAATGATGGACACCTCCACCTTCTAATCATAGCTCTCGTTTTTTCAAGAGGTATTGTACATTAGATTTTTTTTAATTACTAAGCAAATAAATTAATTAGAAGGTCATCTAACATTTTGGGGTGTTCCCTTTGATTGGCTTTAATCTCCTTTAATCCAGTATTTTTTTTCTCTGTACTTCTTAGTTACTGATTCCATTCTTTCCCTTCCACAACCTCCAGCCCTTCTCCCATTTTTTTTTTTTTTTGGAAAGCAGTGTGTTCAGTTGTTCTGTTAATTCGACTCTGTTGTTTCTCTCTTAGGCTTCTTGTGTGTCTTCCATATATTAGGCAAGTAACCTTTCCATACAAATCAGTCTTTCTCATAGTCTTTTTTCCTGCTATAGAATGTAAATCCTCACAATTCTTTGCTGATGTCTGTTAGGTTTCATGTGTGAAATACTTCCTTAATAAACTATTAGGCAGATTACCTCACTGTAGTTTTACCTAAAATGTGTAACATAGAAATAACGTATGATATTTTATTTTTATTGAAGCACATTTCTTGTCCTTTAGTTTCTTAATGTGTTATGATTGTGTTTTCGTATATTTATTATAAATACTATCATTATCCTGTAGTTGCTTTCCCTAAATCACTTCCAATTCTATATAATTCATATTTTGCTTATTTTTTCCCCTGCTTCTAATAGTTTCCATATTATGTAAGTTTCATTTTTTGTTTCTTTTTGGATCAGTACATCTTGCTGACAGTCTGTTTTGAGTGTCTTTGTGTAGAGATCTTATTCTCAGGTGGATTTGTTGCCCTGTTCTCTGGAGGTCCCGGGAGGGGCACCCAAATAACCAAACAACAACAAAAACGACTTGGGGAAAATTAGCTGGAGCACTCACTAAAGCCAACAAGAGGCAGGGTAACTTAGCAGGATCTTGCAACCCAGCATCTACGGGGACAGGTCAGTTGCGCAGTCAGATGGTTTAAAATAGCAAAAATAATGTTTTATTAAACACAGACAAATCTCAAAGACAACACAGTCACACAGCTAACTAAAGAACTGGAAATGGGGATTTTCAGAGGGAAATGGGTGATACAACACCTGTCTCGTAGTCCTGGAGAGATATGAAGATAGAGTTCGTTGGGGTGCAGGGAAGAAGCTCAGCGCGGTACGCTGAGGGGAGCTCGCCGAACAAAGTGGCAGCAAGGCGGTCTGGAACTCAGGAGCTATCCGAGGAAGGTCTCAGAATCGGGGGCTTTTATAGGGTGAATTGTGATGAGGCAATACCTTACTCGGTGAGAACAATGTGATTTAGGAGTGGGGCATAGCTTTGGAAAGGTCAGAGTTTAGCATGATTGGCTTAAAACAGAATCAACAATAGTGTAGCCAGTATGCAAATGTGGAGTGCTTAGTACAGCTTTGTAAGGCTACCTGCTCAGGGCCAGGCGCCTTTGTTAGTATCGCGCATAAGAAAAAGGGTGTTTGCCAGAGTGGTCCCTGAAGCGACGAACTGGCTCTGTCCGACTTGCCTAGGTGGAGAATGGAATGTCCAGCAATTATTGGCCATGCCTGTTTACGTGCTCGTCCGGAGGCCTCGCAAACACGTGGAGCGGGGTGGCAGAGGAAAGCCGGATGGTTTGATATCAAAACAATATCAAGTGCTATCTCCAGGTAGGCCTGGACCGCAGTAACAGATTCTTTCCCTTTCCTGTGAACTTTTCTTGATTCCATTCCTTCTTTGCTTACATCATAGACACACAAAAAATGTGTATGTGTGTTGTATATCTATTTTTTAAAACTATTAATTTAGAAGTGCATTCATACAAGTAGTGAGTTGTTGCTTGAAGATTAGTTCAATAAACCCATAATGCTATATTAGTGTATCACTGTATCACACATCAAATATAATGTAACACAAACATGATTTAATAAAGTTAGTTGACTTAAAACAAGTCTCCATGAAACCAGCTGATGGGGTGCTCAAAACATATAGTATCAGCGGAGTATTTAAATGAATCAGGAAACACAAATATTATTTTTGTGGGGGATTTTAACGGAGTCATCAATCCTTTAATTGATAGATCAAATCAGAAATTGATCCCCCGAAACAATGGTAAACTTCCTAAGAGTTTCTTCAATCTGATGGACAATTTTAATTTATATGACACTTGGAGATATAAGAATGGACAACTGGAAGGATACACATTCTATTCTGACCGACATAAATCAATGTCAAGGATAGACATGATATTGGTATCTAAGCAATTATTGATGAAGATTACACAAATGGACATTTTACCGAATTTGTGTTCAGATCATAATCCAATACAAATTAAGATTCAGTTGAAAGACAGAGAAAGAACATGGAGAATGAACGATGAGATTTGGAATAAGGAGAACTATATAGAAAAAGCTAAAAGTGAGATAACAAATTACTTTGCTGAAAATATGGCACCCGAGTTGTCAATGAAAACTATCTGGGATGCAAGTAAAGCTGTTATGCGAGGAAACTTCATTAGATGATCTGCTGAGATCAGGAAAGAGAAGAGAAAAAAAGAGGACTTAATCTTGGAGAAGATGAAAGAGATCGAGAAACAAATGAGACAAATCCAGCTAATCATCAGATTAGATTACAGATGAAATTATATCAAGCTGAATTAAGTCAACTTAATGCAGATGAAATAGAGCAACAGATGCGGAGAACAAAATACAAATTTTTTGAACAAGCCAACAAACCTTCAAAGTTTTTAGCCTCTTTGCTGCGTAAAAGGAGGGCAAGGAATATTATATCGGAGATTGTGATTGGAAAGAAAAAAATTACAAAACAGGAGGACATAAAACAAGCTTTTCATAAATATTATCTTAAGCTGATGGGTAAGGCCCCAAAGTTGATAAATCAACAAGGAACTCAAGAATATTTGGAGAAAATGAATAAAATGAGGTTCAATGATGAGCAAAGATTGATATTGAATAAACCCATTTCAATGATGGAAGTGGTTGAGGCCATTCGGAATTTGAAGACTGATAAGGCTCCAGGTCCAGATGGCTTTACTGATAGATATTATAAGATACTGGAACATGAGATTTCAATACCTCTACAAAGCACAATAAATGAAATTGTAAAGGAAGGAATACCAGACACTTGGAAAGAAGCGAATGTTGTATTGATTCCCAAAGAAGGCAGAGATTTGACTGATGTGAAAAATTATAGGCCAATATCACTTTTGAATGTAGACTACAAGATTTTTGCTTCAATCCTTGCTGTTCGACTTAAAAAGGTGTTGTCCGACATTATCAATGAAGATCAAAATGGGTTTCTGCCAAAAAGATCGTTGAGGAATAATATTCGAACGGTTTTAAATATAATAGAGTATTATGAAAGACATAATGAACGGAAAATGGCAATGATATTTCTTGATGCTGAGAAAGCATTTGATATGATTAACTGGCCTTTTATGATAATGACTTGTAAACAAATGTCGGCTGGAGAGAAATTTGTCTCATGGATTGAAGCAATTTATAAACAGCAACAAGCCAGACTACTGATAAATGGTGAAAGAACACAGTTGATAGAACTGAAGAGGGGACTAGACAAGGGTGTCCATTGTCCCCTCTGCTATTTATTATGACATTGGAAATATTAAATAATGCCATTAGAGAAGACAATGACATTAAAGGAGTTCAAATTAAGAAACATCAATACAAATTGAAAGCCTTTGCAGATGATTTGGTGGTTTTTTTGGAGGACTCATGTAGAGGTATTGGAAAATTGATTAAAATAATTCAAGAGTATGGAGAGTTCCTCGGATTTAAGATAAATGTGGAAAAAACAAATTTCTTAACCAAAAATTTGAGAGAGAGAGAAGAGACGGAAATAGTACAAAAAACGGGATTAAGAGAGGACAAAAAGTTAAATATTTGGGAATTTGGATAACCAGAAGAAATAATGAGCTATATTCAAATAATTATGAAAAAAAATGGAAGGAGATAATTAAAGATTTGGAAAGCTGGTCTAAGTTACATCTATCAATGTTGGGAGAAATCGCAGTAATCAAAATGAATGTTTTACCAAAGATGAACTTTCTGTTCCAAAACCTTCCCGTAATATTGAATAAGAAACCTTTTCTACAATGGAAGAGAGAAATATCCAAGTTTATATGGCAAGGGAAGAAACCCAGGATTAAATGGAACATTTTAACAGATCAGAAAAATAGAGGTGGTATGGGTTTACCTGATTTTCAGGTTTACTACAAGGCCGCGGCTTTCATATGGATAAAATACTGGATGGATCTACAAGATGCCAGAATGCTGGCATTGGAGGGAGCAGATCTGAGGATGGGCTGGCATGCCTATATGTTCTATGATAAAGCAAAAATAGATAAAGATTTCTCCAATCATTACATCAGGAAATCGCTTTTGAAAGTTTGGGAAGATTACAAGTCTAGAAACATTAGGCAGCTGCCCACCTGGGTCTCTCCTCAAGAAGCTTTCTTTGGAAGAAGGTCTGAATCGGAAAAATGGCTTCGATATGAGGACATAATTGAGAGGACAAAATCGAATAGTCTTCAGCTTAAATCAAGAGACAAGTTGGAGCAAGAAGGAACAGTTTTAAACTGGTTTCCTTACAGGCAGTTAACTGAAAGGTTTCAGATGGACTTAAAGACATATGGAATTGAAATAAAGGAGAAGGTTGGAGTGATAAAACAACTTTTGAAAACCCTCCTCATTTACTAGCTCAGATTACTCAGGAAATATTGCACCAGGAGAAGTATGAAGAAACGGTTAAAGCAGTAATGATCTCTTGGGCACAGAATATTGGTCATACAATTCAACTGGACTCTTGGGAGCAGAGTTGGAAAAAGACAAACAAATTTACGGTTGCCCAGAATTTAAAAGAGAACTATTATAAAATGTTTTATAGATGGTATTTGACACCAGATAAATTACAAAAGATTTACAATTCAGGTACTGGGCTCTGTTGGAAATGTTTAAAAGAGGTGGGTACGATATATCATATGTGGTGGACATGCCCAAAGGTCAAGAAATATTGGACTGAGATACATAAGAGGATTTGCGAAAGAATGAAGCTACAATTTCCTATGACTCCTGAAATGTATTTGTTAAATATGACAGATTTAGTAGACGGTATGAATATAAAGAAATATTGGAGAATATTATTATATATGATAACAACAGCACGTATTGAATATGCTAAGGTATGGAAAACACAGCAAATACCTACAATAGAACAATGGTGGGGAACCTTCATTGAAAATAAAAATGCTGACATAGTCTCTCAAAGATTGAAAGGGAAATCAGATGATGAAATTCAGAAAGAATGGCAAATTGTAGGTGATTGCTGGGTGACCTGTGATAGAAGTCTATAATTCATGGTAATATGTGGAAAAATTTCATTGTGATGATTACGGCAGATATCATGAAGCAGGAATATGGTAATGGAAATGCTATGTACTAACATGTAAAATGGCTGAAAAATGCAGTACAATGATATAACAATGTTAAGAGATTTTGGAAATGAAGTCTAGATCAGTTTGGAAGATTCAAGAAATAATTCATGTGAAATAGCAATAATACTATTGTTGTCTTAATTGTGAAACTTTAATAAAATGATAAAAAAAAAAATATAGTATCAGCAGTATTATTGTGGGTAACTGGCCAAACTGGGAGAGTTCTTGGTGCCCTTTGTTCATGCCTCCCTTCACATAGTATTTCCAACAGGACAAGCTTGCAAGACTTGTACCAACAGCTTCCTCCAGCTCTGAGGAGATTGTATTGGGAACCGGCCCTCCCAGGTGGCAAAGCAGGCTGTTCTTGTAAAGAGACAATGGATAATAGCAGGACTGACTCAGTGGCAACCGTTCCACTATTGTTTTGTTAGAGGCTGGCATTTCCACAAAGTCCTATGATAAGGCAGGAGAAAGTAGTAATAATAAGCCTTATTATGTATGCCCACAGTCCTTTCACTTTTAATTCCAGCAGAGAAGACAGCGTCATCTAGGTTCTTCTGTGGTGAGTAATGCAGAGGAGGTAGAAAAGGCAGAAATGTCCCACTGACTTTGTGTTGAATTAAGGCAGTTGAACCTCTGGGTCACTTTCCAGGAAAGAGAGTGTGGAATCATTTCGAGGTTGATGTGGATCCCACCTATGGGTACAAAACAAAGCACAGTGTGGTTTTAAGTTACAGAACTGTAAAGCTATGTTGTATGTCAGCAAAACCCTGCAAACTCTTAAAAGGCATTTAGCTGCCTTTGGATGTTTTAAGAACATAGGCCAGGGTCGAATGAGTGAAATTACAAATTTATTCAATTTGTGGTCTGTGGGATTATTAATGAACATACCTGACTATCTTTCTGTTTACCATAATCAAGAAGAAACATGAACAGCAGATTGCATTTATTATTTGAACTAAGATCTTGTAGATGTGCACAACTAAAGTTTCACCTTTTTTGGACAAGTGCACAAACTCATTTAAAACAATTAGGAAAATATGGGGAGAAAGCATGCATTAATAAAAATGTATAAAACTTTGAAAAATCACTATTAAAAAGGTGTAACAAAATATGCACATGTTTCCGCAAGGAAAAAGAAAAATGTCTGGAAATCCAAAATGAAACTTGGATGGAATAGGAATGCTGGGATGATTTTTAGAAATGCAGTGAACAGGCTTTTAACCCAGGGTTTTTGTTTTTTGTTTTAAAAAATAATTATGATTTATTTATTTATTTATTTTTAAATAACTATTTTTTAAAAAAACAATTTTTAAATAATTTTTTAAAAAACCTAGTTTTTTTAAATAACTATTTTTAATGTTTTTTGTAAGCCACCATGAAGCCTTTTTAACAGCAGAGTAGAAAAACTAAAATGAATACAGCTTTCTCTATGTGCTCACATAGTTGGTAGTTCAAGTCCTGTGATTTCCCATGCTAAGAAATTGCTGTGTGCTCAAGGAACTCAAGTAGAAAGCTGAGAAGAAACTCAGCTTGATGGTCACTGCTGTTTGGGATAGAAAGTACAGGATAAGGTGGGCTACTGATCTGCATAAGGTAGCTTCAAGGGTTCATGTCAGTCAAGCACTCTGGCTGGCATCAGCTTTGAGACACTCAGGCAAATGATCCTCTGAGCAACCCTTCACATCATTTCCTGGGACTCTGCCTATCACCACTGCTGCCCACCTTCCTGGGTGATCACCTATTACTGCTGTCTCCCCCCAAATACTTCTGTGAGCAGCCCTACCTTGGACCATTTGTAAAGCATAGGAAAGAGAGGCAGTCTCTCTCACTCTCTTTTCAGCCACTTTCTCTCTATGAAATAATGACATTTTGCATCTCAATATGGGCGCATCTGCACCTCTTAAAGATGCCCTTGGGGAGGGAGGTAGTATAAACTTTTCTTCTAGGTATTTTTTTTTTTTTAAAAAAAACCTTTCTAGGTGAAACCCAAAATGAAACAAAAGATAATGCCAGAAGATGAGACTCTCAGGTCAGAAGATACTCAATGAGCTACTGGGGAATACAGAAGATGATTATGAGTAGTGCTGTGACTAATGATGCAGCTGGACTTGAGCTGAAAGGACATTCAGCTCTTGAGATACTCAGAGGTGAAAGGAAAGTCTGAAGCTCCACAACTCATATTATAGGAACATGGAATGCAAGAAGCATGAATTAAGGAAAGCTAGATGTAGAAAAAACAAGAAATGGAATTTATAAACATTGCAATACTTGAGTCAAAAGATCTAAAGTGAACAGGAATGGGACTTTTTGAGTCAGATAATTACACCTTATTTTACTGAGGAAATGAAAAGATATTGGGTGTCATTAATAGTGAAGAGAGATCTAGCAAAAAATACTCAAAGAATATAATACAAAACCTGACCAAATTGTATCAAGAAGACATCATGGAAAACCCATCAATCATAATCCAAGTTTATCCTTCAACCACATACATGAAAGAAACATTTTTTAAAAAAATTATATGCTGGAGTTCTGCAGGAAATTGATCACACACAAAACAGGATTTTTTGGAAATCATAGGCAAATGGAATGCAAAAGTAAAAACAGAGTATAATCAAAGATTGTATGAAAATTTGGTCTAGGATCAGGAAATGAAGCAAGAGAGTGAGTTTTCATTTGAAATGCTGAAGAAGGGTTCTAACAGATACCATGGAATGCTAAAAAGACCAATAAATTGGTCCTGGAGCAAATAAAGATTGAACTCTCCCTAGAAGTTGAGATGACAAAACTGAGACTGTCGTACTTTGGATGTATGCTAAGAAGACATGGCTCACCAGAGAAGATAATAATGGTAGCGAAAAGGCAGTAAGAAGAGATGAAGACACACTACAAATGGATAGATTCAATCAAGGAAGCCACACTCCTCAGACTCCAAATCCTGACCAGGGCTATTGATGACAGAGAGACTTGCAGGGGTGTCTCTCATTCATAGGGCTGCTACAAGTCAAAGTCATCTGAACAGCAATAAACAACAACAAACCAACAAACCAAAAAAACATCTGGACTAACCAGTGGCTGTAGTGCAGTACCATGGAGAGCTCCAAGGGGGCCATGTGCTTCAAGGAAGCCTGAAGGTGAACTGAGACCACCTGATGACCTCCTCCTCCTAAGAATGCTTCTAGTTTTCCTAAGTTCCATGTCCTGACTAAGGAGTCTAAATTCTTAAGGGTTGACACACTGGTCTGACCTCAGACTTGCATTTGAGGGCCTCTTTTTCCTGGAGCCTCTTTAGACCAAGAGCTAGGATCAGTGAAGTAGAAAGCACTTGACTTCTCTAGAAAATGGGCTTGACAGAAAGTCCTGACTACTTAAAAAAAAAAATATCCCCTTGATTCTAACCTCAAAGCCCTGGCCCCAGCACCAGACTTCTGACCAAAGGAGATGAAATGTTTGAAATACATGTTCTGCTTTAAAGAAGGCATTTTTTTTTATGCAACACACCAAGAAAAGGGCAGGCAAAGGGTAATGACTCAGCTCAGCTTCCTTCTGAAATCACCAGCAACAGCTTGTGAGATGAACTGTTCAGTTCATAGAACTTGAATAACCTGAATCAACTACAGACATAATATTTGAGTCGTTTCAAGGAAAAAACCCAAAACAGAAACAATGGGCTTCAGACTGTAATGTCTTTAAGTACATGATGGAAGGCTAAGACTTTCTCTGTCAAACTGCCAGATAAGAAACATGTGAAGCACATTGGTATAACAAATATTTTTTCTTATGCCCATTTTGTTTATGTGGTCTACTTTGGAATTTCCTGTCTTGCCACAATTCTCTTGAATGTTGAAGGAAGCAAGAATGTGCTTTCTGGGTGAATGTGACAGACAGAACCAGGTCCATAGCAGCATCACCAGAACCAGTACCACAGAGGGTCTAATAAAAAAATAAAAATGAGTTATATGAATATGATGAATGAATATAATGAGTTATTCTTCATTGTAAAATCATGTGAAGATTTACTTACAAATACTAAAGATTTCATAACAAATAGATGAGAAGCTCTGTATCATGTGTTATTCAAGTCATGGAACAGTGAAATGAGGATTGCAAAATAGAGCATTAATAAGCTCAGACTTGCTACAAACTAGCTGATCATGGAAGATTGGTGGCTAAGACCAATAAACAGAAAATGACATGAAAGCATGCTGTACTTAAACTAGCAACTACTGGGTATAGGCATGCTAAGATTGCTACCTGTAACAAATAGATGACATAATGGGTTTTGTATTTGTCTACTGGCTCCTCCTCCTCCCCTCCTCCTCCCCCTCCCCCTCCTCTTCCTTTATTTTTGTTTAATAAGATCAGTGTATTTGTGATCTTTTCTATGTGATAAAACATAGAAAAGATGGTTTTATTTTTCCAAGTGACAGTTTTATGTTATGAAGAAAAACAACATATTTTTATTCAGATCTTATGAATTTACTGAGACTTTACTGATTCATCTACAAGATCCATTATTCTTGCACTGGACAATACTTTGTGAATTCAGAGTGAGAGACTGCACTTTGATGTGTTCTCATTCAGTTTCACAACCCAGTTAAGTCGAAGTACTTGAGTTTCAGCCAATTTTATTTAGTTCTTCAACTTAACAGGATTGCGGATTGGATTGTCAGCTCCCAACATGCTTTTCTTGCTGACATGACTCTTTAAAAACCACTTATTCTTCTAACCCAGCATTTGTTGAGGATACAGTTTCACTGAGGTGAAGTTGCCCTTAGTGATGCATCTGACCACAGTTATAACAAATAAAAACTTTGAAATAAAGATTGGAGCAAGTACACCAGGATTTCACTGAATGTTGGCTTTAAACAAGGGAAGGACCTAGAAAAAATATGAGGAGTGGGAAATGTATTCATATTGAATAAATATATTCTGTATAAAACCTCCTGACAAGAAGGAAGTTTTAATCAAATCCAAGAAACTATGAATTGGAATTCCAAGTTATTCTAATGGAACTACACTCATTTCTTTGATTGATATGGTCTCCTTCTCCACTTTCAAGGATGCAAACTCCAGGACATCTGAAGGAACTGAAAATGCCAAGGCTCTTCATATTCCATATTCCTACCAATTGCACCAGAATTGGAATTAGACAGCTTCCTCTTCTCCAAGACTTGGTAACAATACTATTTCCATTTTTTAAAAATGTGGCCAAGATCTTACAGGAGATGTAACCAAAGAAATAGCACTGCCTTCCAAAATCCCACCTTTAAAATTTCACCCCACACACAAACACCCTTGGAAAAGTACACAGCCATTTCTGTGACACTGGAGACCAGGGTGATGAGCAATGACATACCCAGATCTCTCCTGATCACAGGGCACACTGAGAGGGCCAGCTGCAGAAACCCCTGCTAGGGTTCTGTTGGGATTCTGTTGTAATTGTCTGTCTTATTGCATCCTACAACTAGGAAAAGGCCAGACACATAATTACTCACCACCTTGCTCTCCAGCACCTTGGAAACTGCTGTGTTGGTCAGGGGAGCTGTGAGGCTTCAAAGACAGGATTTTGAGAGTGCTTGTGGTCCTTGAGACTGTGAAATGACTGGAATAATTGAACAGGATGCCAGCCTGCATATTCTTATTCAAAAACTTGGTCTATCAGAGATTCAAGCAAAATTGCACTGTGTGCAAAATTTCATAACAGATCTTGGCTGGCATCTTGTTGGTTAGTCCCAACTGTGGTCATTGTTTATCTACATATTTTGGGCCTAAACTGGAAAGGGATGCTAAAAAAGGGTTCAATGGCCAAATTCAATTAGATCACTTAATGAGTTTAATGTGTGGTGACAGCCTGATCAGGGAATTTAATCATTTATTGAAAAAGATAAAAGGGATTGTAAGCATAAGACGAATCAAATAGGCATGTGTCAAAAACCAAGACTGCGTTCAGTGTAAGTTACAGTGGGATCCTGCTATTAGGTGTGGAAAGGTATCTCAGATCCTCTAAAGGATGTGAAGTGAAAAGGAACATTTCTTTTTTTTTTCAGTCCCCTAACCCCTGTCCACTATGTGTGTGTGTGTGTGTGTGTGTGTTCTACCACTGAAACCAATGGCAGAAATTAATTTATACCCATTTCAGAACTTTTAAAGCTGGCAGCATGAGGGTGCACATCTACAGCAAAACAGTGTCATAATCTGTTTGCACTTTTGCACACTGGAAAAAGACAGACCTATCACCCTCCTGAGCCTCCATAAAGGCCAGTGGGGTGGACACCAGAACTATCAGTTCAGATTATCCATGCAAGTGGAAGGCAAATTTTAGTGGAAGAACATACTGGTGATTTATGGTCTACCTGTGATCACGCAGGAACTTAGCCAACATCTGCCCATTTGTGTTTTTTCCCTAATACATAGTAAAATTGGCACAGATGCTGTTGTCATGGTATAAAAAGAAATAGAGAATTCACCTTGATTGGGTTGTACTTTAAAGATGGTACTTGTACCCAAATAGGATTTCCCATTTCCCATTTTGATGGAAGAAGGATCCATAGTCGCCTTCAGAAAGTGCTCTTCCATGTGCTGAGGTGGGGGGAAACTGTTGATATACACTGCCACAGAAAGCTCTGTCTGTTTCAGTGAGTAAGGGTTAATTGTGTCTTGTTGTCTGCGCTGTCATAGCAACCAGTTGTAAAAAGTCCTAGCTGTTTCCCGGCTGGAGCAAGTCAAGATAAGATGCTCGCTGGGAGCTTTTCCAACCTGTACTTCTCATAACAACTTTCCCGCTACTCATAAACAAGTATTGCTATGTCTCATACATGTATTGCTATGTCTGGAAAGGACTCTATTCTCACCGTGTGTAATTTGTTGACAAGTCTATACAAAAGGGGCTGCCTAGAACGGGCAGGTTCCACTTCCTTCCCATTCTGCATTCTCTGTTTTTCCTGCCTGCTGTTCCTTTGCTGTTGTATCAATGGATTTTACTTAGGTTTTTGCTTAACCATGTAACCAAAGCTTTTACTCTACAATAAACTGAGTAGTTATCAGACTACACTGAGTGGTCTCATTTACTGGTAACCTTATGGGACTTACCAAGTTTTTTCCCTGCTTTTAAGCACAGCCTGACTGTGGGTCATGATCATGTTTATGGCATGCTACCCCAGCTTTTTCTGACAGAAACATGATCACATGTGTTTTCTCTTCTTCCAACAAACTTGGTCCTATTACTTCCAGTCCTGACCCTCATGGGTTGAGAAGAAGGGTCAAAACCAATGACATATTTAAGTCTTTTACTCCAAGTCCCATGCCAAGTCTCATGTCTCCACCTCAAGTCTCAAGTCGAGTCTCAAGCCCTTGCAAGATACTTTCAAGTCAAGTCTCAAGTCAAGTCTCAAGTTTGGGAGTCAACTTGATATCCCAATCTACATTCCAGAATTTCTGGACAGAGTTGAATAAAGTCACTTTTAATAATTAAAGTAGAGTCAGCCCTCCAAATTTGCAATTTTGCCATCTGAAGCTTTAGAAGTGGGGAATAGGATCCTTCTTACTCTCCCCTCCCAAAGCTGGAGGCTTTTGTGTCAACAGGCATAAAAGAGTCTGTAGCTTCAGAAATGGGGAATAAGATCCTTCTTATTTCCCATTTGCAAAGCTGGAGACTTTTTTTTTTTAATAAGGGAATAGGATTACTCCCCATTACTGAAGCTCTAAAAGCTTTAGAAGGAAGGATCCTTCCTCCCCAAGCCCATTGCCTAACACATTTTCTGTTCCCCCATGAGATACGCACTGTGCACTCAGGGGGCAAGTCTTGCCTTCTGCTCTTAGGAAAAGTTTTAGAATGTTCCTATATGCAGCAGGAACAGACCGCTGAGCACAGCTTGCCCCTGACTCAAGCCCATTGCTCAACCTATTTGCTGCTCCTCTGTGAGAAATGTGCCCAGACTTTGGTTTCTGGATGAATGTTATGTAACTGTACCAAGGGTAGTAAGTCAGTCACTAAAAACATACAAGTCACAAGTGCATTTTATTTATTGCCCAGTCAAGTCCAAGTTGAGTCACTGATGTGACTTAGGTCTGACTTGAGTCCAAGTCAATTGACTCGAGTCTACATCACTGAAAATAACCACACATAATCATCAGAAATTGTTTATACTCCACCTAGCAGTGCAGAATCCTGGTAACAGTTTGAATGTCTGGAAAAATAATACCTAGATCCTGCTCACCTGGAATGTGCAGAGCACATACAGCAGACCTGTCATTCTTGCATGCTTAGCAACTATGTACATAACACAACTGTGGCATTTTCAAAGGATGGCGAGGTAGGGACTGTACTTGAACCTAACTGTGTTATGTTAGTCTTCCCCAGAAAACATTTAGCAGTTCCTCTATAGCTGTAACAATGGAAGTATGTGTGTGTGACAGAGACTTTATTCTGCCTTGCTACATTTCTATCAGTGGAGAAGATGGTTTCTGGAAAAAGGAATAATCCATACTATTCAAAAGGGCTTTCTTCTTTCTGTCTTATCTTCTGTACTGTGTTCTTCCTAATCCTAAAGGATGTTTCCATTTGTCTCTCTCTATTTTTTTTTTTTTTTACGTTATTTACAGACTCTTAAATTCTCAAAGCAAACTAGGGGTAAATCTGTGAAAGAAAAAGAGTTTTGAATGTCCTGATGGAACATGGAGTAAACCTGTCAATGACAACAACAAAGGGAAATGGTAATGAACAAATGGGACCATATGGGATTTTTTTTTTCTCACTGCTAAAGTTTCCAGAAATATAGAGAACTCCTGGGAAAAATGGTCCTATCCAAGAAATACGATCCTGGGAAGTTTCTGTGAAATGCATATGTCCAATATGCAATGAGGGGCATAGTCACATTGCTGAGTTAGATCAGTTAGAAATCATTGTAATAGAATAGATCTGTAGTTTGGTGAAATATGTAGAGTTCTACAGAAAGAGATACTTGGTTTCTTTGGTGAAGAATTGTTGGTATCTCAACAGACTCCAAACCCCAGGATTCCATGGCAGTCAAAGTAGTATCGTAACTTCTATAAATATGCACTCTGGCCATTTCCACACCTTACCTGATCTTCTTCGCATGCACCAAGTGAGTCTGCATCAGCCTCTGTGTGCCATTTCCTCCTCTTTTCCAGGGCAGACTACTACAGACAAATGTCATTCTTATGGGTATCTCTGATTCACTCGGGACATCTTTCCCTGCTGGACTCCATATTTAGAACATCTCTGAGGAAGATTCGACCCTAGGAACAGATTAGGCCTAAGAACTGAAGGGTCCACCACTTGCATTAAATCTTACGCATGCTCTAAATCTCAAAGAAATGTCAAACCCCTTCTGTCAAACCCCTTCTAAACAAAATTTTCCAGGAAAACCACATAATAGGTTCACCTTAGGGTTGCCATAACTCAGGAATGATTTGAAGGAACACAGCAAACCCTCAGCCTCAATGAGTTACATGAGCCACTGATCTACACCACAAAAAACTAGAATTTGAAACCAGACTTTGAATGTGCAGCTACTGAAAATTAACTTTTACACATTCTTTGTTTTCTCACCATGTGGTGATATCTTTGGAAACCTGAAATGTTTTACTTTTCTGACATTTGAACATATTTCCCTAGTTGTACAGTATGTTATACAATATGTTTGTTCAACCTTATCTAGGTTTTGAGGTATTTCTGAAAAGCTTAAGGTTCAAATATTTGTTTTTGTTATTAATTAGATAGTTCATATTTTTGGCAACCAAGGAGCTACCAAACTGGAAAACAATAAATGTAGGTAAAATCCATCTACAGTTAATAAAACATGTTCAAAAGCACTATTAAAATACATTCAACTACAGTTTGAAAAATATCTCTCACAAGAGGATAGTAATAGCATCATTACTTAAGTTCTAAATGTCCAAGAAAGTATAGCTTTCCATAGTGAAGCTATGGAGAATTCACTACTGTGTAGTATAATGATGGCTGCCAACTTAGGTAGCTTTCAAAAATAAATAGACAAATTCATAAGAATAATACTGTTAGAGATTTCTAATCATCTTGATGGCTATTTACAATATAAACTTACAATATCAGAGGCAATATTTATTTACTTACTTACTGTACTTATATACCACCTCCCAGTCCACAAAGGCTCCAGAAACAATACACAAATAAAAGCAATTAAAACTCCAAGTCCCAGGATTCCATGACAAAGTAGTATCATAATTGTTATATGCAGTATAAAAGCATTAAAATTCTCTAAAACAGTCTAAAAACAATCACAAAATATATATTCAAAACAATATATATTTATAACAATTTAAAACAAAACAATGCAGTTTCAAAATCAAAGGTCTGGCGGAACAGCACTGATTAGCTGCCCACCAAAAGCTCAAAACAGATGGATTCAGCCCAGCTTGGGCAAAGAGTTCCATAACTGGGATCCCGCTATGGAGAAAGCCTTATTATGTGTACACAACAAACTAACTTTGTGAGATTTTGGGATGCACAATAGGGCTTTCCCTGAAGATCTCAAATTTGGGGCAGGCTCGTATGGGAGCAAATGGTCTTTCAGATAGCTGGGGCTCAAGCCATTTAGGGCTTTATAGGTCAAAACCAGCACCTTGGGTTGAGCTCAGAAACAAAATGGAAGCCAGTGCAGTTCTTTCTAAGACTGGTGTTATGTGGTCTCTAAAATGCATACCTGATCCTTGCTGCATTTTGCACTAGCTGCAGCTTCTGAACACTTTTCAAGGGGAGTAGATATGGAGGCACAGACCTGTACAATTCCTTGTCTGAGTTCTCATATATTGACCAGGATCCTATCAGTGACAATGTGTACAATGCAATGCATACAATGCAATGAGCTCATCTAGAGAGATCCCCTGTACACAGTAACTATTTGTGACTGTAGGGAGGTGAAAGATCTAGTTCATTATTTTTTACACTGCCCATTATATAGTGATCCAGGATGCATTTCTTGGGAGACCTCTTGACAGTGAGGGCAGGTTGGATGTTGCTTGATATCATTTGTGACATGTTGGGAGATCAGTCTAAATCCATTACACTCGAAGTTGACACCTTTGCAGTAGCAACCCAAAAGATCTGCTTCAAATTCATAAAGATACCAGCAGTGGATTGCGAAGGGAATCAGTTGTTGTAGTGGTCACTATTATTATTGAAGTGACATTTTATCCATTATTTTCTTGTATTCTTCTTTCATTTCTAATTTTTTTTGTGATTCCTTTTCCCAGTATACATATGACAATAGTATGTGATTTGTTGTACCAGCTACACTGTATTATCAGAATGTTTTGTAATGGACGTTGCACCACAGATAAATAAAACTGTAGGCATGTGCAGGTTGTGCTATGTATGCAGTGTTATTTACCATTGCATAATGGATGTATTCTGCTGAAAGCAGCAGGAGCAGAGTAGCACACACAGCAAAACTGCCCATGTGGACTGGCCCAGTCATTGACATGTGTTGTGCAGTGTTGTTCCACATGGGATTTGTTTAGTGTATCTCTGCAAGTAAATTTATGCTACAGTGAGGAGAAGTGCTATTGTGGCTCTTGAATATTAGTGACAACAGAAGACTACATGGGAAAGCAGATACTTGCAATAGTGTTGCATGTACCATCTGACTTAATAGTGATATCTGCACTGAATACTGTCAAAGCAGGTCTATATTCACTTAGGTGCAATCAAACCATGATCAGCACAATGATGGGTCACATGAAGCTCCCTTGTGTCAGAAATGAATTGCTTATGTAGCACTGAACTATATACAAAAGGTATCATACAGTTCCCAACTATGAACTGGAAATCCAATAGCTCATGCTTCATCAAAACTCCAGGTGCTGACACTGGAAAAAAGTACCAAAACAGTAAGAAATAGCTTTCTTTGTAACAGTCTATTCTAAATCTCTCTTAGAAAGTCAGTCTAATCCTCTAAGAAATAACTGGCATATAGACTGTAAGAGTTTTGGAACAGGACTTGGTTTTACCACTTACCTTATAGGGTCATCTGGATACACTAGTGCAGTAACTCAAGTTTATAGTTGTACAGATCAGTCCAGCCTGTAATACTTTGACTGCTTGAAAAAGACTTTGGCTCAAAATGTCAACTGAGATTCTTTGTATGCCCGGGACATATATTGGATGGTATTGTCACCCTGACTTCTGGGGGTCCCCTGGGGGACACCTTGATTTGCTCCAAAAATGCAAGGACTGGGGAAATTAGCAGAGCACTAGCTTGGCAGAACAAGGGGCAGGATAACCCAGCGAGACCTTCAACCCAATTTTTACAAGATCAGACCAAGCAAAAGCCAGACAATCTCACCTATGAATGGATTTTATTAACAGACATGTTCTCACGCACCAACGCAGTCACTCACTCACGCACACAAGACCTATCGAAAAGGGAAAGAGGTAAAAAAATATAGGGGATAAAGTGGAGAGGGTGTAAAGGTGGTGATACTGCACCTATCCAGAAGTCTTCAGTCTGGGAAATGGTGAGAAGGACAGAGCTCAGAGAAGAGAGGCGGCTGAGTGGAGTACTCAACTAATAGAGTGCCGGTCTGCTAGCGTGGCAGGGATTTCTCCGAAGACAATCTCAAAAATGGGGACTACTTATAGGGCAGAACGTACCTCGGAGGCAGGCCCTTTCCCAGGAAGAACAATGGCCAAAATAGAAGGAAAAATACCACACAATAGCAACTTGATGGTCTGCATGATTGGTTCATGTAAATGGACTTCGCCCTTGTAGGATTCGTCGAAGCAAGCATTGCTCAACATGAGGAAAATCCAGTAATTCCTTCAAGTTTGTTTTGTGTGGCTGAGGACCTTTTGTTCATGAGGATATGTCTAGCCTGAGGTGTCCTTGGGAAACGTGACTGGGGATTTTCCTGGCCTTGACCTTGGTCCGGTTGTTTGCCTTATCTGTCTATGCACCCACCTAGGCAACCTCTCTGGCATAGAAGGCATATTTGATATTAATTTTTTTATCCCCCAGGACAAAGTCTGCCAAGTGGGTAACAGTATCTTGTTAGTGATATATATTTGTGTAAGTAGGGTTGACCCATGCACATGTCTGTTTCTGGATCAGGCGCAGCAGACTGTTTTCTAGCTTTTTGCACCCTATTCCAACCTCTCTCACACATACAGCTGTCAAGCCCCAAGCAGCTGCTGTTGCTCCTTATGCATGGGGAAGGGGTGAGGGGAAGGCAGTTCTGATCATGAAGATGTGACTGATCTGGGCTCCAAGGGAAAGTGAAAGGAGGGTGCGCTCCCCCATCTATAATTGCACCTTTGTTTCTTTCCTCCTTTGAGCAAGATCACCTGCTTCTTTATTTTCTGATTTGCCTCACTTCTCTACCAATAAGCAGCTGTAGCAGCAGCAGCAGCAGCAGCAGCAGCAGGGCCCCATTCTCAGGCTTGACAGTTGCTTGGACAGATGGAGGACATGGAACTGCTTGATGTGGGCAGAGGTATATCTAGGGTGGGGCAAGTAGGGGATGTGCCCTAGACACCAATGCCAGGGGAAGGGGCAAAGAAGCCGAAGGTTTAGTGGAGAGGAAGAGGAGGAGGAAAAGGAGGAGAAGGAAGAGGAGGAGGAGCCCCAGAGGTAGGAGCGCAACTTCCATGCTTGCCCTAGGTGCTGTTTACACTAGATATGCCTCTGGATGTGGAATCTCAACCGTTATTTTCCAGGACTGCTGTGTAATCAGTATATACATGTCAGACAGAGTAGAAACTATTTGTACCAGAGCTCCTGAACCAAACAGACTCCCCATGCTTGGCATGATACTGCGAGTCTATCCAATATTATCCCAGAGACAAGACCCCTGGAAGCCTGTAGTTCTCCTACTGAGTATCAAGGTTCCATGGAAAACTATATGTTCTAGATGCCCTAATGTCTGGGATGGTCCTGTGTCAGTGTTCTGGATGTTAGAGAGGAACAGACCCTCCAAGAAGTCCTTTTTGAACGTCTGTCCTATCACCTGCCACCAATGAAGTTTGGAATAAGTAGAAGGAAGTGGTGAGTTAGGAGCTTATGAATGGGAAGTTATGGCAGGGAGGTGTCAACCTTCCTTGAATTCCTGCCTCCAGATCTAAAACAGGATGGAAACACTAGTTTTCCTCAGATATGAAACAGGGTAGAAACAGGTCAGATTACGCATCCATCTAAGCAAGAAAATAACTCCTGTGGGACCTATGCACCACATTACATTTACCCTTCTCAAAACATATAGGCATGTATGAGTAACCTGGCTATCTACATCTGTACAAAAAGATTTTTAAAAATGTCATGATCATAGATTAGTTTAGACTCCAGGCACATATATTTTCAACATGACAGTGTGGTAAAGTGCCTTAAATTTCCCCTATTGGTAATTAATGCCCTATAGGCATCTGTTTCCCTGGAAAAGAATACATAAACCATGAAAAGATTAAATCTAATTATAATTATTTCCATTTCTCGGGCATGCCCTTTTCATAAATAATTATGTCTCCATGTAAAACTGGCAGGCTTTAAACCCTCACCATATCATTCATAATAATGAGTAAGATAATAAGCCACTAGCCAAACTTTCACATGCTCATTAGTTACAGAAGGCTAATTAGGACTTTAACCAGAAATGCCACTAAGCATCATGCTCACAGAGATAATTACAGAGCTGAAGTCATTAAGACAGCAAAACACCCATTGGCCTACCAAAAGAGCTCCAAAACTTGCAGAAGATGACAAGAGATCACAAAGCCATGTTCTCTTTTTAGGACTTCTGATACCAAGTTGCATGACAATCAACCAGTTGAGGTAATGTTACATGACACAACCATTCCTAATGTAGAAGACCCAATACCGATATCAAAAGGAAGTCAGAACCCTCTGATCTGGGCATGAACTCATTAGTACTTAGCACATCATGCTCTTATTTCATGACTGAGTAGATATAGAGGACTACATGGAGATTCAAGAAGTGGACACTTGCCTCCCACCACAGCTTGATGTCATGGAAGAAACAGGCCTTAGTGGCAGGTAAAAGTTTGTTGGATTCTAAATCCCATCAGTCCCAGCTAAGGGATGGTGGGAACTGTAATCCATAACTATTTGTATGGGCAGAGATACCCTACACAAACCAGTGGAGACCCCCATAGAGTCTAACACCTCTTTACCCTGAACAGTGATGGCACATGCATGAGATGCCCATATATGTTTATCCTTTGCTACTGCATATATCTATCTTCTAGAATCACAGAGGGAATATGTGTCTATTTATTAGTTACATTTACATTTTATCTTTCCTCCAGTGAACTTCAGGAAGCATACACAGCTCTTCTCCTCCTTAGAATAAACCTGTGAGGTAGATCAGGATGAGACAGGATTGTCCCAAGGCCCCACAGTGTAGTCTGGGGCCCATATCTGGATTTCTCTGGCCTAGCACTCTAATCTCTATATCACACTGAATCTCACTGAAATCCAAAGTCCAATATAGAAAACCTGACTATAAACAAGTTTCTAGAAGGACTGAGTGGATTTCCTTCATTCTTTTTCTTTCATGTCTATGGGCCACCTTGGGCCCTGTATTTTGAGAAAAGCGAAATATGAATTAAATAAATATGAAAAAAGTAAACAGAATTATTTCTAAAATTATTTGTAGAATTATGGAACACACCTAATTTCCTGCAGCTTTCAGTTCATTTGTATATCTCTGCCATGTCACCATTGTATACATGGAAAATGACAAGGCAGCAGAATAAAAAAGAAACGAAACATGATATACCTATTTGCATGAGTAGATTCAGATACATTTTATGTTTTTTTTACTTATAAGCTAAATGTGTTTCTGCTTAAGGGTAAAAGTCCACATGGAAGTAATTCTGCTACAGAACATACTTACATATCAGTGTTGCTTTTATCCATATTTTATCCATGCTTAAATAAGCATGTAGGCATTCATTAAACACTGCAGAAAAAGAATCTTAATGCAACCCTACATGAAATCACATCAAATTTAACTTTTTGGCAATTTTCTTACTTAAATCCTTTCTGAATATTGATAAAGTAAAGGGTACATGTGATGTTAATGGTAACTGATGGAATGAACAACTTTAGCAAACTATGGATGCAAAAGCATTGTGGAATTTTTTTAAAAAAATGAAAAGCAGAATAATGAAAAATTCTTAATGCATAATTTGTACTTTAGAAAGCAGTTCAGGAAAACTGGAGAGAAATTCAGATTAATTTAATGTTCAATATTTTAATTTTTATTTTTATTTTCAATGTTTTTATCAATAGCAATAGAGAGCAACACAAAATGAAAAAATCTCACAATAGTATCTTACCATAAGGTTAAGAGCTGTTTAAAATGAGAGTAGCATCTCTATTTTTTAAATAAATATAAAATATCCACAGGATATTTGAGATATGATTGAATACACATTCAACCTCTTCTCATGATTTTCTCATCATGAGTAATTTCCACATACTTATGTACTTTGTCTTCTATATACTACATTGTTTCTTTTGCAAAGTATCCCAAATGCTGTCAAAACATAGATAGTTATCACACCAACAGTACAAGGTTATGTATTCTGATTTCTGTGAAGAAGAAAACCCCACTAAGTTTAAATGAGCTTATTTTCAGGTAAAAGTGTATCAGATTGCAGCCTGAACCCTCCACCTTACAAAATAAACACAATATGTGAAAAAAGCATGAAGTTGGATAAGTGAATTGTTTTGTTTTGTTTTTCTATATATGGAAAATTATTTGGAGAGTAAGGCATTGTAAATTTTGTTTAGATGCTGATCTTAGCATTATCCAGATTTCATTGTATATCTATAAGAGATTTAAGCAATCTTTCAAAGTGGAGAATCTGTCTTTGGCCATTTCTGCTCGACAACACTCTTCCATGTCATCACACCACAATTCAGATCCAGAAGGGAGTGTGTCAGCAATGCTCCCCTCCACACCTGCTTGTTCCCTGCAGAAAGAAGTACAATGGCTCTGCCTCTTCCTTCTGCAGCGCTGCCGGGCATTTGCCATTGCTATGCTCAGGCAGGAAGCATCGCAATTGCACTTCCATGACTTCTGCACAATTGTAAGCACAGGAGTACTGAGAGATTGGAAGTGCAAAACAGATTTTTTTTTTCATTTTGCAAATGCCATGCAAATGCAATGCTTTGTGACATGATGGCAGCTGTCATGTTCCAGACAGAACTGGCAATTAATCATGAACAGCAGCACAGCTTTCACTCACACAGCAAGAGCCAAAGAATGTCCTAAACAGAACTTAGGTCCTGAAGCAAACAAATCCAAAGGGCAAGTCCAATTCATAGTCAAAACAGTTTCCAGGTAATCCAGATGCAAGAGAACAGTATAAAGTTTCACAACCAAAGAGATCAGTTGCTGGCCCTGGAAGGAAGGGCCAGCTGAAACCCCTTTATCTATTGATACTGTTGCCACAGGTGTTCCTTCATTAGGTCTCGCTTGCTATTTAAACATGTGGAGCGGCACAGTCCCTCCTTCTGCTGGTGTCTCTTTTGCAGGGTAAATGTTTCTGTTACCTCTTCCTCTATTTGTTCCTCTTGCTCAGGCCCCTGTTGTTATCTGTTATCTTCTTCTTCTTCTGGGCAAGCTTCTGGGGAAGCTTCTGTCTCAGACTCAGAATCCTCCTCCTCCCTGTCAGGGTCTCCAAGGCAGGGCATGACACCAGACGGTGATGACATCATGCGGAAGCACAACCTGCCTACCACTGCTATCTTGTGGCAGAAGTGGGACAGCGACATCATGCGGAAAGGGTCTTTGTTTGTGTGGGGTCCCCCTCCCCAGTGAATCTGAGAAACCTCCATAGCATCATGGCAGCCTAGCCCTACTAAGTCTCATGCCTCTTTATACACCTCTTCTTAAGAAAGTGCCCAAATTCATAATGCAAGGTGTTAACATAAATTCAGTTCTCCTATCTCCCCTACACTATTTTGTTCACTGGACAAAGAGTTCTAGTTAACTCTAAAGCTTGCCTTTTCCCATTTTGATTGGCCCCAATAAAGATAGTGGGATTCTTCATATGGACCAAAATGGGTGCCTTTGCCTTCTGTTGCCTGCTAAGAAACCCTAACATTCATGAAGCAAGCCACAGAATGAAGAAGGAAATGACTCCACCCCACAAGACAGGAATCCAACCTCCAGTTGAAAGTGAAGATGGCTAATGAAATGTCTCTGTAAATGCTTCATGACTGGTTTCAAAAACACAGATCAAAGAGGTAAACAAGTTCACAAATGTAAAAGATGGTCAGGACAGTGTAATGGACATAATGGACACTGTCCCCTGTGAATGACTGCCTGAATCTAATTTTGATCACTTGTTGCTCCCCTGGCAATGACTGTCACTATCTCTAAGTTAAGTAAAAGAAGCCCATGCAGTGAGGGACCTGTCGTGGAAGGACTGAACATTTCTGTTCTTTCTTCCTTGAAAAGAAAGTGGTAACAGAATGGCAAAACATATTGCTTTTCTTTCAGTCAGCTATTTTAGCAGCTGTTTTGCATACTGTTATAAAGAGTTAAAAACCCAGACAATAAATTAGGCTATGTCCTCCTCAGGCATTCCTGAGCATTTCATTTCTTTTCATTTCATATTTATTTCACTGCTGCTTGTAGCAGAAAGTTTCTACTCACTAGACTCTCCATTCATTGTATATCTGTTTAGAAAACTGTTATTCAGAAAGGAAGATGGACATGAGTGAGGAGTGGAAGAGAGAGACAGAGAGAAAAAATGTCAAAGGAGAAAGATGGAGATATCTGATTTGATGTTAAAAGTGCAGCCTATTTTTAGGTTGTCTTTTGGGTGGTTCTTTGGTGTAAAAAGAGTCAACATCAACTTCAGTATACTTTCAAAGCAGAAGATGCAGATTCTACCCAAACTGAAAGCTTTAAATGTTATAAAAAATATAGTCCACATAATATTTTGTGTTCATCATATGCTGTTCACTTTGCTATGCTTTCTAATTTATTAAATTAGCAACAAGGTCAGATTCTAAAGACCATTACGTGTGGTGTTAGTTACAATAATGCACATGCTATGCTTCATTTAAACAATCAGTTATACCTATTAAAAGTCATTTATTTCACCTTTTGTTATTGAGGGGATTTTTAGTACTCTGAGTGAATGAAATTAATCCCACTGACACTGTTGTTGGAATTCATCAGTTAGGAACTATAACAGTCCTGCAGTCCTGCAGGTCAGCTCTCTTTCTCCCTTTGGAACTGCTATGAGCATAGAGAAACTCCTGTCTAGCAGTAGCTGGTGGCTTCTGTGTCAATGGGGCAGTGAACATACCTTAGGTTTCAGTCTGGACTTTAAAGGAGCTGTCCAAAATGCTAAACCCTATCTCCAAAATAAATTTTACACTTTGAATTGCTAATTTAAAGTTTAGACTACTATTTGGGGTGGATTTGCCACCCCACTGCCATGGAAGCTACCATCTGTCATTGCCTCTGTCTAAGTTCTGAACGTGGAGGTAACACTGTGGAGAAAGGACAATGCCTCCTGCCTGGAGTACACAAAGGTCATATTCCAAATGATTTTTCACATTTAGGTGCTATTAGGGCATGGAGTAAGCAATCATGCTAGCCAAGGGCTGCCAGACATACCTGGAGGAAAACACCCCACATTTCTTCCATCATGGAAGCTCTGAAATGGTCACAATGACAGCACACCCTACAGGACATACTCTGTCTTCAACCATCCCAAAAGACGCCTTACCTGGGACCCACTACCCCATGTAAAACCACTCTCCCAAGAAGAGCACCTCAGAGAGAATACGGCCATGGAGGGCATATGAATTTGCACTATCCCTTGCTGTTAGCAGGGAATAGAACTTTCCTCTCACACTTACATTCCTTCCATTTGCTACCATGGAGTCTAGGCATGTTGCATTCCATCAACACCATGGTTTCCAGATGCAAAATAGGGCAGAGCTCTTTAAAAACTGTGCAAAAGAAACCGACAGTAAGAACAGTTTGACAGTGGAATGTGCTGCCTTGGAGCGTGGTGGGGTTTCCTTTTATGGAGGTTTTTAAACAGAGGTTGGATGGCCATCTGTCAGGAATGCTTTGATAGTATATTCCTGCATGGCAGGGGGTTGGACTCAACAGCCCTTGTGGTCTCTTCCAACTATATGATTCTATGAGTCTACATTTTCAGCAGGCATTGGTTGCATGACAGACACAAACATACACACAGGTCATCCTCTTATCTCACACATCTGAATCCCACCTACCAGCAGAGGCTATAAGCTTTCATGTCAAGAATGTAGCAGACCTTCAAAGATCTGAAAAGAGATCTGAATTCATAGAATCATAGAGTTGGAAGAGACCCTAGGGGCCATCGAGTCCAAGCCCTTGCCATGCAGAAACATCCATCAAAGCATTCCCAACAGATGGCTATCCAGCCTCTGCTTAAAAACATCCAAAGAAGAGAATCCACCACACTCCAAGGCAGTACATTCCACTGTTGGACAGGTTTGACCATCAGGAAGTTCTTCCTGAGGTTCAAGTGGAATCTCCTTTCCTGCAGCTTGGCTCCATTGCTCCTTGTCCTACTCTCTGGAGCAGCAGAGAACAAGCCCGCTCCCTCCTCAACATGACATCCCTTCAAATATTTAAACATGGCTATCATGTCCCCTCTTAACCTTCTCTTCTGCAGACTAAACATACCCAGCTCCCTAAGCCATTCTTCATAGGGCATGGCTTCCAGACCCTTCACCATTTTGGTCGCCCTCCTCTAGACATGTTCCAGCTTGTCAATATCCTTCTTGAATTGAGGTGCCCAGAACTGTACACAGTATTCCAAATGAGGCCTAGCCAATGCAGAATAAAGTGGTAATTGAATTGAATTACTAACTGGAGGAATCCCATCACTTCTGACTGATTTAGTTTCCCAATGACCCAGTCACTCAGTGACTAACAGTGACTGATCAATCCCAGTCACTCAATCCCCATCTATGGTTTGCTTTCTCTGGGATCCACACCCGGATTGTCAGGTCCAGGTCATAACTGCACATGCATGGTTACTTGGAGGTTTGTTTGTTTAGCTGAGTGGAGACTGCAGTCAAGAAATCAGAAGGATACCAGGACTTGGAAGGTTAGCTATGAAGGAACTAGACAAGATACTGAATATAGAGATATTTCATTGAATAATAAAGTTAGGATTATCCATACCATCATATTTCCAATTTCTATGTATGGTTGTGAAAGCTGGACAGTGAAGAAAGTTGACCAGAAGAAAATCAACTCCCTTGGAATGTGGTGCTGGGGAAGAGTTCTATGGATACCCTGGACTACTAAAATGACAAATGAATGGATCCTAGAGCAAATCAAGCCTGGATTATTGCTAGAAGCCAGTGTGACTAAAGTGAGACTGTCATACTTTGGCCATATTATAAAACTTGACTCAGGATTAAAAAACAGAGCTTAGAATCATAGAATCATAGAAATGTAGAGTTGGAAGAGACCACACAGGCCATCCAGTCCAACCCCTACCATGCAGGAACACCCTCAAAGAAATCCCGACAGATGGCCATCCAGCCTCTGCTTAAAAACCTCCAAGGAAGGAGACTCCACTACACTCCGAGGCAGCAGATTCCACTGCCGGACAGCCCTGACCATCAGGAAGTTCTTCCTGAGGTTCAGGTGGAATCTCCTTTCCTGCAGCTTGACTCCATTGCTCCCTGTCCTGGTCTCTGGAGCAGCAGAAAACAAGCCCTCTCCTTCCTCTACGTGGCATCCCTTCAAATATTTAAACATGGCTATCATGTCCCCTCTTAACCTTCTCTTCTGCAGACTAAACATACCCAGCTCTCTAAGTCTATCCTCATACGGTTTCCAGGCCTCTCACCATTTTGGTCGCCCTCCTCTGGACTTTCTCCAGCTTGTCAATATCCTTCTTGAATTGGGGTGCCCAGAACTGGGCACAGTATTCAAGATGGGGTCTAACCAAAGCAGAGTAGAGTGG
This sequence comes from Ctenosaura bakeri, assembly GCA_948474755.1. NCBI lineage: Eukaryota > Metazoa > Chordata > Lepidosauria > Squamata > Iguanidae > Ctenosaura > Ctenosaura bakeri. The sequence continues at coordinate 650,037 of CAOLHI010001239.1, forward strand.
TACCAGTACCTCCCTCGATCTAGACACCATACTCCTATTGATGCAGCTGAGAATTGCATTGGCTTTCTTGGCTGCCACATCACACTGCTGACTCATGTTCAGCTTGTGGTCTATGAAGACTCCTAGATCCCTTTCACACGTACTGCTATCCAGCCACGTGTTCCCCATCCTATATTTCTGTATTCCATTTTTTTCTACCTAAGTGTAGGACCTTACACTTCTCTCTGTTGAATTTCATTTTGTTAGCCTTGGCCCAGCTCTCCAATCTATCCAGGTCATTTTGAATTTTGATCCTGTCCTCTGGTGTATTAGCAACCCCTCCCAATTTGGTATCATCTGCAAATTTGATGAGCATGTCCTCTATTCCTTCATCCAAGTCATTGATAAAAATGTTGAACAGCACTGGGCCCAGGACAGAACCCTGTGGCACCCCACTAGTCACTTCTCTCCAGGATGAAAAGCAGCCATTCGTGCTTGGGAAGATGGAAAGCAGTAGGAACACAGGAAGACCACATAAGAGATGGATAGGTTCATTCAAGGAAGTCACAATTGTCAGGCAGATAGTTGTACCTACCACTAGTATGGGATTTAGAGTAGTTATAGTGGAGATAACTGTGGACGTTTCTAGGATGGCACCAAGGTCTAGAAAACATCTGCAGTGAGATAAGGGAGAGTCAGCCTGGGAAGAATGCATGGGACGATCTGGGGCAAAACTGCCTTGCTCTATCCTGTTCTTTTAGATCAAGCACTGAAGTTAGTGTAGTGTACTACAGTTCCAATAAATCCTGCTTTTATGCAAAGGATTGTGACCATGGTTCATTTCTGACAGCAATCCCTGAATATGCAAAACCTGAACAGGGTGGTTGAAGACAGAATGACTTGATGGTCTCTAATTCTTAGGGTTGCCGTAAGTCAAAGTTGACTTGATGGCAGTTAACAGTAACTCCTCAGCAGACAGGTAACCCATACATGCTTGCCAACATGTTGAACAAGCTTCATCACAAATGACAGATAGGGAATACCTGAAAGACAAACCTTACACATAACCAGAAGTGGCATGGATGAGGGTGGTATACAGAAATTCCACATGACTGTGTGTGTTTAATTTACCTGTTAATTTATGTTGATCCCATGAATTTCACAGGGTTTTTTTTAGGCAAGGAATACTCACATATACAGCACAAAATTGTTTTTGCAAAACATCTTCCTCTATCTTTAAACCTGAGTCGAGTCTTTTTCATGACAAGATTTCTTGTACTTGGGCCATGTGGCTTGCCCAATCACTATTGGACTCCCAAGGTCAGATTTCCAACCTAGTGACTGGAAAGACCAACACAGATACTTGAAGGGAAATATATAACATTTATTTGAGAGCACTGAGCTAGAATCAGGAACATAGATACCATAATATGCTGCAGGAAGACCTGGAAAAGAAAAGGCTTAAAAGAGAACCACAGCTAATGTGATCATTACTGTTATCTGCCTTCTTTTTTTCTCAACCAGTAACTCAGCTTGCAGTCTCAGAATTTAAAGATCTTCATTGATTAAGCACCCTTACTTGTATTTGTTTCCTCAATGCATATTTAAGTTTGTATAGTTCCAAAAAACGCAATCAATCAATCAATAATCCACCTCCACCAACACCCAAAAAATCCCTACCAACATTTCTACACTAACAGGATTGTATCTCTATGATGTTCATGGAACCCAACTAAAACTGATACATTTCTTAACCATCTGACATGGCCTAACTGCAAATGCCAAAGTTATTTAATCTCCTGTTGTTCATGGACTTTATGCACATTTATCTTTCTTTTCATTTCTGTTTTTCTGTGGTCATTTCCGCACTACACTGTTATAGTGCTATTATTCCACTTTCAACACCCTGTAGAATTCTGGCGTTTTTCTGGGGTTTTACCAAGGCCAAAGAACTATGTGGCAAAGAATGCCTCTCCCTAAAATACAATTAGGTTGCTCCCCCTTATTGCTCCCTTCCAGGCCAACACAATTTTAAATAGGTCAGTTTAAATAAAGTGGCCCTTATTATCCAAGTTTGTGTCTGGTCTTCATTATTTCATGGTTGATCATCAAAGGCAGACTCATGCAGGGAGATAACAGTCTTTCAGATAGTATGGACCCAAGCTATATAGGGCTTTAATGTTCGTGAGCAGCATTTTGTATTCTGCCTAGGAGCAGACCAGTGGTCAGCAAAGCTGTTAAATAGGTGGGTTACATATTCCCAGTAATCAACAGCCCAGTCACAGCATTTTGGACCTACTGGAAGTTTCTGAACAGTTCTGAAAGGCAGTCTCATGTGTTACAGTAATCCAACCAGGACGTAATCAGGACATATATTACCATGGCCAGATTTAACACCTCAAGAAATGGGCACGGCTGGTACACTAGTTTTAACTGTGCATATGCATTCCTGACTACCACTGACATCTGGGCATCCAGAGTTAAATCTGAATTTAGGAGCATACCCAAGCTGTGAACCTGAGAATTCAAGGGGAATGTAACTCCATCCAGCACTGGCTGAATCCTTGCTCTTTGATCTGCCTGTGGCTGACCAAGAATACTTCTGTCTTGTTTAGATTAAGCTTCAATTTTTTGCCTTCATCCAATCCATTAAAACAGCATTGAAATCCCTTCCTTGGAGTTACATGGAAAGGAAAGATAGAGCTGAGTTTTTCAGCATACTGCAGGCACTGAACTCCAAAACTCTGGATGATCTCCCCCAGCAGTTTCATCTAAATGTTAAATATATTGGGAGACAAAACTGAACCTTGAGGTATTTGAAGTCCTACCTTCACAGGCCAGCAGCCAAGGAATAAAACAAGAATCTCCAGCAGCACCTTCTGAGTTCACCCCTCAAAGAAGGACTGGAACCACTGTAGAACAATGCTCCCAAATCTGATCCCAGACAGGTGGCCCAGAAGGATACCATGGTGAATAGTATCAAAAGCTGCTGAGCAGTGCAACAGAACCAACAGGGACACACACTTCCTGTCTCCTGCACCAAGGCATCCAAAGCTATCTCATTCCCATAGCCAAGCCTGAACCCAGACTGAACTATATCTAGACAATCCATTTCATCCAGGAATTCTTGGAGCTCGGAGGTCACCATGCACTCCAGAACCTTGCCCCAAAAAGGCATGATAGAGACTGGCCACTAATTATCTAGTGCAGTCTGGTTCAGGGAGGATTTCTTTCATTAAACATCTAACCTCAGCCTCTTTTGAATAGGATGGAACCCTGCCTGGCTGCAATTTGGCATTCACCACTCTGTTTACCCACTCGACCCGTCCCTCTCTGGCTGCTTTCAGGAACCAAGAAGGGCAAGGGCCAGCGCATATGTGGTAGCTCTTACCTTTCCAAGTATCCTGTCTACATCCTCAGGCTGTACAAACCAAAATGTGTTCAATAACACAGGATAAGCAACAGCCAAGATAAAATCCATGTGATTTTATCTATGAAGTGAAATATTATGCAATTTTTTTACAGCAGGCTATTTGATGGTCTGTCTACTGCTCTTGGAGGGCAGAGTATGGAAGACCTCTGACCACATTTGATATAGGTCACAGCTGATATAGATACGTAGATATATAAGACTGCAATTCTCATTATCTCTAACTAATGGCCATGCCGGCTAGGGCTAATAATAGCTTCCCACTCATGCCTATATAAATACCAGTGATTCTTCCACCAGAAAAAAAAAAGGGAGAGAGAGAAAGGAAAGGGAGGGATCACTTAACAACTGTTTGTGATCACATGCTGTATTTCTTTTTTCTTTTTACAAGGCAGAATGCTGTAAAAGGCAGAATGTCTCCAGGGCTCCTGCTTGGTTTCTGGGCTGGCTTATTTATTTGCATTTCAAGATAAAGTCAAAATGTCACTGCAAAAGCGAGAACAAAGAGCACAAAAGTAACTAGAGAAAAAGAGATGAAAGTGTGTACTATTTTGATTTGAGAAGCTTTTTTCCATCCATTATATCCCAATATATATGGACACAGTAACTTTGCATTCATTTGGTGCCGTGGCACTGCACTGAGATAAGGTGTAGAGGATGATGCATCAAAGCACATGCCATTCAGATTCCAAGAACGCAACACTACAATTACTGCCATGAATGTAAATGATGCAACAAAAGCAATCCCTGCTCATTTATTTGTGGCCTTTCTCTCAGTCCACCTTCCATCAATTGTTTTTTATGAGGATAAGAATGGGAAGGTAAGTAATGCCATCTTGAGCTCTTTGGAAGAAGAGTGGGATAAAACTTCAATCAATGACCAGAAAGAAAACAATATGGTCCTTTCTTTTTTTAAAAAAAAATGTTTGAGGGTGGATCCACAGAAGGCACAGATGAGAGACAAAGGAAGAAACACCTCCTCTGCCCCAACAGCATGATACTTCGGTAAAGCTACCTTGAATCCAGTGCCAGAAGAAAGGTGGGGTATTAAATGAATGAATAAATGAATAAAACCAGGGCCTAATTCATGCTAAGGTCCCAATTGTCTTTCTGAGAAGAAGCCCAAAGAGATTTAATAAAAAATAGATGCATTTCTGTGCCTACAAAATCCTAAGTACCTTGAAATGGACTAAGTCTAAAGATCTAACGAAAACTTGCAGAGCTTCTTGTTTTGAAGAAAAAAGCATACGTTGACATATTGAGACAATCTGTCAAATAGATGGCCAAGTACTGTGAGTGGTTTGGGAGGGAGATTTCATGATTGATTGATTGATTGTGAAAACAAAACCAAAGGAAGAAGAAAACACAAAAACCAACATTGCTTTCTGAGGAAAAAATTAAAAAAAATAGAATGCAAAAAACTATCACTAAGTGAGCAAAACCCTATAATTTTGCGCAGTATGGAGAACTAATAGTGTAGCTGCTGCTGCTGTTGTTATTAACCTACCTTTCCCCTAACAACGGGACCCAATGTGGCTAATAAGATTAAAATAGAACAGATTCATGAAACTACAAAATTTAAAAAAGAATTAGACAATTTATAAAGTTAAAACGCTTGCTTGTTAAAAATACAAATATTAAAAATATTAAATGCATTAAAAACATTAAAACTATACCACCTTAAAAGGTGCACATCATCATGAGCCCACACCCAGTCAATTTAAAAATCCTGCTGGCACAAAAATGTCTTCACGTGCTTTCAAAACGGCATCAGGGATGGGGCCATCCTTGCTGCTCTAAGGACAGAGTTCCAGAGCCCAGGAGCAGCCATCAAGAAGGCCCTCTTCCTTGTTCCCACCAATCACACCTGAGAGGATGGGACAGAGAGAAGGACCTCTCCAGATCATCTTAAAGTTTTACTGGGCTCATAAAGAGAAATGCAGTCCTTCAACCAACTGGACTCAGGCCGTATTAGGCTTTATAAGTAAAAACTAGAACTTTGAATTGTGTCCAAAAATGAACAGGCCGCCAGTGGCGCTGTTGCAACAAGAGAGTTGTGCACTTCCTGTAGCCAGACCCAGTTCACAACATGTGGCTCTTTGGGCCAACTGTAGTAGCTGAGCACTTTTCAGAGGAAGCCCCATGTAGAACACATTACAGTAGTCCAAACAGTATGTAACCAAGGCATGTACCACTATGGCCAGATCTGACTTCTCTAGGAATGGGCACAGTTGGCACACTAACTTTAACTGTGCAAAAGCACTCCTGTTCACTCCTGCAACCTAAGCCTCGAGGCTCAGAGCTGAATCAGGAGTACCCCCAAACAATGAACTTGTTTTTTTCAGGGGGAGTGTAATCCCGTCTAAATCTGTGGTTAAATCTGTGTTCCCAGATTCATCTTTTGACCTGATCAGGAGCATCTCCGTCTTGTCTAGATGAAGCTTGAGTTTGTTTGCCCTCATCCAGTCCCTTAAAGCTGCCAAGCAGAAGTTTAGCATAGGAACATTTTCCTTTGAATTGGGTAAAAAGGAGTATTAGAGCTGGGTATCATCAATGTACTGGAGACACCTGACCCCAAAACTCCAGACAACCTCTCCCAGTGGTTTCATATAGATGTTAAATAGATAGGGGACATAACTGAACTCTGAGGGACTCCACAGGACAATGGCCAAAGAGTCGAGCAAGAATCCCCCTAGCATCACCCTCTGAAAATGCCCCTCCAAGAAGGAATGGAGCCACTGTAGAACAGTACCTCCAAGCCCCATCCCAGCAAGGTGACTCAGAAAGATCCCATGGTCAATGGTATCAAAAGCCACTGAGAGGTCCAACAAAACCAACAAGGACACACTTCACTATCCAGTTCCCTGTGAAGGTCATCCATCAAGGCTATCAAAGCTGTCTCAATCCCGTAACTATGTCTGAAGCCAGACTGAAATGGATCTAGATAATCCACCTCATCCAGGTACTCTTCGAGTTGAGAAGCTACCACATTCTCCAGTACTTCACCCAAAAATGGAAGGCTAGCATCAGCTTACAATTATATAGTATAGTAGGATCCAGGGAAGGTTTTTTTCAGAAGAGGTCTTACCACAGCCTCCTTCAGGTGAGACATAGCTACAGATGAGGGGAAAAAATGGGGACATTGCCCAAATAAGAATTCTTCCCCCATGAAATTTTCTTTCAGTTCCCAAATTGCAGAAATTTAAAACATTGGTTGAGTCTAGGCATCTCAAGGAAAAGGACAGGCAATGTTCCAAGGGAATGCAAATAACAGCAAAAATAAAAGTGCTACTTATGAATGAATTTCAATGTCTCATTCTTTGTAACACTAGAAATTTTGTGGACTGGAGAACACTTCTGTTGGGGGTGGGCAGAGTTCTCATTTGGAGGAGCAATGACCTAATTTCACTCATACCTGTAGCTATACCCAGAGGAGAACATTTCTGAAACTTTTTTCTTGCATGTGAGTATAAAATAAGCAAAGATCTTTATTCCTCATCAGGAGTCACCACTACAGTGGTAAGAGGGAAATAAGTCCAGAAAGAAGTTAAGTCTGTTCATAGCCTGTACACGTTCAAAGGTTCTTTGAGGACAGAGCATGGCTTAGCAGCAGAATACATACTTAAACAAATGTTAAATTCAATCCCTAACATTTCCAGTTAAAAATACCAACGATGGGAGAAAGTTCTGCCCAAGACCTTTGAAAGGGGCTGCCAACAGGGTAAGCAATGGATTAGGCTGACAAATACAGTTTAAAGCAAATAATTATTTGATGTTCAGTTATATATTAGCAATGCTCCTCCTCTTTTTGGCATCATGATTTCTTCCCCTGTTTTCTTACAAATTATTTTAGAGATATTTTTGAGCCAATGCTACAAACATTAAAAAAAAAAGTTATGAGCTGTACAGTGGTGAGAGACAGTGTAGTGTAATGGTTTAAGTGCTAAACTATGACTCTCAAAGAGTAGATTTTGAATCCCTGCTCAGCCATGGAAACCCTCTGGGTGACCTTGGGCAAGTCATACTCTCTCAGCCTCAGAGGAGGGTAAAGGCAACCCCCCCAACAACCTGCTTATGGTCGCCATAAGTCAGAAATGACTTGAAGGTACACAACAACAACAACAACAACAACATACAGTGGTTGATCTGTGAACATACACTGGAAGATCTGTGAACTGGGATGCAAGAAGCAAGATGGGGAAGAAGCACTTACTGTGGGAAAATGTATCAGATTTAACCATCAAAGCCTGGCCAAAACTGGAACCACTGGAATGGATTAGGTGCTATCAGAGGTGAATCAGGTTTCCCTCTGAAATTAACACAACTGAACCCAGACCCCACTCAAAGCTTTTCAGATAAATACAAATGTTGTCTGCTTTCAGGCATCTCCAATCACTGTAATTGCAGCTCAACCACTGTGCTTCTTGAATTTATTTTCCTCTCACTTAGACTATGGATTTTATATGCCATTGGGCCCACTTCATTTTTTTGTGTAGGTTTTTTTGAGTGAATTAATTCCCCAATAGAAGTTTCTGTTTAGAGAAACAGTTCTATTGGCAGTTCCTCCTTTCAATCAATCTCAGTTTAAAGGGAGGTAAAACAAAATCCTCTTCACTGATTTTTCCTGAAGCTCACCACATATAATACCCTACTAATTACTCTGGAATTTGTATCTAGCTACGATAAAGAGAAGGAAATTTATGGCTGCTTTGGATTTCCTAGCAAAGTCAATGGTAGGACATAAAAGCCTTCAGATTTCTGGTACAAGTTAGACTGGCTCCAGATTGTTCCTAGCAGTAATGAGTCATTATCTGAAGCACTGAGCGGGTCTGAACTGAATCTGAGGGTTCATTCTCTCCCCCAAAATATAGTCCTGCTTTTTATTCTGTACCACCTATATTCCACTCAAGCGAAGACCTAAAAAATGTCACAGGTGTCTACAGCGACTAGGCTGGGGGTAAAGCTGAGCATAAAAAGTAAGGCTTTCGTTTTCCACCAACCTACTTGCATTCCCAGTGTGAATGCCAGTTACTTCATATGAATGGTAGTTACTCACCTGCTTCTAGGATTGCCAACTTTCTCAGGTCCTGAGATTTCAGCACCAAAAACTGAAATCTAGGAATGATCCCTTATGATGCCACAGAGGGCAGGCTGTGGGACCCTGAGAGCCCATTCACATTAGCTCTATAATTCCACTTTAACTGTTAGAACTGCACCCTGGGGAATCCTGCTGTTTGCAGATTAGGGAAGGGCATTTATAATTCTCAAACATAAACCTCTTCTAGTGCTCTCCACAATTGCAAACCCAAGAATTCCACAGGATGTAGCCATGACTGTTAAAGTGGAATCATAACGATACAATTGTGTAATGTGAAAGAGCCACTCATGAAGATGATGTCAAAAGGGGCAGCCCCTGGTTCTGACATTAATCATAATAAATTAAGCATCAGCTACAGTGATGCAGAATATGAAATGTCATCTCTAACAAACAATGCACACAGATTGAGACTGAGAAAGAAAGAGAGAGAGAGGTTTTTTCAAGGCAGCATTCTTGCCCTAAGATTTCTCTCTTTCATCATCAGGACTTGGGAAAAGGAGCTAGGCCCTGAGACCCGGGCCTTTTCGCACGACACTGTTATAGTGCTATTATTCCACTTTCAATATCCTGTGGAATTCTGGGGTTAGTAGTTTACTGAGGCCAAAGAGCTCTCTGGCTGAGAACTCTAAACGTCCCTCCCTAAACTGCAAACCCCAGGATTCCACAGGATGTTGAAAGTGGAATAATAGCGCTATAACAGTGTAGTGTAGAAATGGCCTCAAATCTGAGAATGTTTTTAGAAACTGAATTCACCCAATCAGTCTTCCTTAGAACAAAGTGGTTTCCTTCTCATGCTCCCAAGAGATCCAGAATTAGATTCACACTTGTTTGTGAGAGTTCTTTACAGTGGCTGTTTGTCTTCCTCTCTCTGTGTTTATACCCTTCACGGGTGTAGGCTGATCCAAATCACCACATATCCTTCGGTAGTTACAGTAATACCACTTAAGAGTTCCTTTTGCTTGTCTTCTGAAATTGCTGGAGATAAAAAGACATTTTCTTCACTCTTTTTCTAAAACCTCCTTTCTACTTTATTCATTTTTCAGAAGAGTATGATATCACAGTGTCCAGCTTTACAAGTACAGTTAAATATCAATTCCCAAAATGTATTGTTTGGCAGTCAGCACTTTTCAAAATGTTGCTTGACAACCGTTATGAGCCTCACATCCATTTTGAAAATAATTGCCCTTTAAAAAGAGTTGCAAAGCCATGCATTCAAACACAAATGGAAAAATATTTGTCCTCCTCTTCTTCCTCCTCCTCCTCCTCCTCTCTCTCTCTCTTTTGTTTCACTTGAATTTGAAAATTAGAACAAAATGGAATTTTTGTGACTTCAGATTTTCATATTGAAATTTGCATGTTTGATAAAGGAGAAGCAGAAACGTCTGTCAAGCAACGAGGCAAATGATGCAAAAACATCTCTCCACTTTTAGTTCCAGGTGTTGGATGCTGTTTATTTTGGACACTATTTATTCAATCCTTCATTCTAGCACTTTTACTTCCAGAGGTACCTCGGCTGATTAAAATCAATATCATATCTTCCAAAATTTCACACATAGCCAAGCAGCATCAAAGTGTGGTCAACTAGCAAAAGTTGTAAATGAGGAAGAGTAGACAAGCTAGGAGACATCACAATAGTTTGCTTTTCCCCAAGCCTACTGGAAAAGGAAATATTCTGTCCCTCCTCTTCTCTGCTCCCTGTTTAGTTAATTGAGGGGGTTTCTGCACTACACTGTTATAGTGCTAATATTCCACTTAGAACATTCTGTGGAATTCTGGGTTTTGTAGTTTACTGAGGCCAAAGAGCCTCAGTAAACTCTCAGCAAACTGGCTGAGAATTCTAATGGCCCCTCCCTAAACTGCAAACCCCAGAAATCCATAGGATGTTGAACGTGGAATCATAGCACTATAATAGCGTAGTGCAGAAAAGCCCTGAGTGCAAACTACTTTTGCACTGTGATCTCAGTGTTCAATAGCTGAAGTAAGCTGGTGACAAAGAGGTAAAGTGGGAGGAGGAAAGAGAGATTTTAAAACCATGTGAAAAGTATTAATCAGGACGATCCCTGCCAAACTGAGACAGTTGGTAGGCTCAGAATATGTTCAGTGAACCCCTATGTGTACAATGCAGAGGAGGCCTCTACATGCTTAAGCAATAAATGTGCATAGGTTGTGGGTGGAGCCTATCACCATGATACCACATACCCTATACATGTCTTTTTAATACACAAATCATGTCTGGAAAGAGCCCTATTCAGCCATTCCTATAGTAGGTAAATATGTTAGCAAGCATAATGGGGATCAGAATGGCAGCTGTAGCCTTAGTCCATCCCAGTTTTCATTATCCTCCGCATGCAGAGAGCAGTCTTCAGAAGTCAGAAACTATTTCCATACAGGATCCTCCCCTCAACTGTGATTTAGAACTCTGATTCTTCAGAGCTCCAAAGTGCATTCAAAGAGATAGAAGTTGCTCTCTCTTCAGAAGGTCACCTTCTGTACGGAAATAGTGACAAAAATGGTAGTGGTGAATGGGTTAACTCCACTCCTGAGTCTCTAAAACTTACTTTACCCAGTTAAGACCATCTGAACAGGGCTATAGACTGACACAATCCACTGCATGTAGGAATCATTGTGCAATGGAGTGTAACCCTAAACATTCTAGTCATAGAAGATAAAACTAAAGGGTTGTCTCTTAATGCTAGTTGCAGATATTTCAAAATCGATGGGATATATAGTTTAAGCAATTATTTCATCATTCACATTTGTTTGTTAGCCTCTCTGTTTCATCTATTTGCTTCTGCTACAGAAGCACACTCCTCCACAAACCATTCTGCTGATTAAGAAACAAAAAAGCATGCAGTAATTTACCATTTCTTCTACCCAGGATTTGTCAAGGGCTGTGGAAGGCTTAGAAATAAATAAATTGTTTTTAAAAAACAGCCTCTCTTATGGCTGAAGGAGAAGGCTAGAAGTTATTTCATAGGTGCTGCAAGGAAAACACCCACACCCATATCTGCACACTTCTTTGCACTGACCTCTGAAAATGATGTATATTTTCTGCACACATTGTAGGACCAGAACACATCTGTAAAGCAGATAAGACCATGAGAAAGTTAAGCAATTGGAAACAATTGAATTTTGGTGGATGTTTTGGGGTCAGATAACTACATTTTTAAGAGATTAGATTCTTCTAATGTGGTTTGACAGCTAGCAAATTCATCCCAAGAAAAAGGCAATAGTGTAAGGGAAAAAATAACACAAAGAAGTAATTTAATTTTAGTTGAGTTGAGTAAAAATAGTAGGAGTTTTGATAGCTTAGCAGGGAGCACACATAGGCTATTTAAATGCTGCATTTCCTCAAGCTGAGAGCATAACTGTTTTTTCACTGCAGATCTAGGACACAACGCAATGCAGTGCACAGTACTTATTATAATTCTATTTTTTATTAATGGGTCAGCATGACCCTGAGCCACAACTAAATGTCTTATTGGATAAGTAGAGCCGTACTGTTGCTGTTATGTATTTGGGTTACAGGATCTTTAGAAATTATATTTTTAGAGATACTGAGTCCAAATATCATTTCTGGTGACTTTGTTTTCTTCGTGTACGCACACAATATTGGTTAATCTGGAACAAGCAGAAGTAATGCTAAACAGATGGGGAAGTGTGTTTTAGGGAGATTTAAAATATCATACCTTCCAACTGTCCTGATCTGGAAGTCAGTTTTGATCTCTGACATCCCATGTTTTCAGCTGCTTTTAAAATGTCCTAGTTTCCTCCTCCCACTTTCTCCCTTTGTCCTTAGCTTAGTTCCAAATGCTCAAAGTAGTTTGCACTCAATTAATTCAGTGGGGAAAATGGGGAGGGCGGAATTTTCAGGCAAAAACAAATGTCTGCAGCCTCTGCTAACTTGTATGTTCTTCCTCATCAATCATTTTTCCCATCTTGACCATGTTCTGATGTTGCCTGATGAGATAGCTTCTGGTTTTCATCTGTGAAATGTCAAAGTATATCAAATTTTCAGGGAATTCTTCTTCCCAGAAAGGAAAGCAGTCCTGGAAGGTAACTGAGATATATGTGTGTATCTATGTGTTTGGATATACAGGTTTAATCTGATAATAATACAAGTCACAAGGATGGGTGGTATTTACTTGATTGTACAGCAGGCCTCAATAGGAGTCACTGACTTCCTTGGCAGAAAGGATACTATTAAGAACATTTTCCATCCTGATTTATTTTGTGGTGACAGTGCTTTAATGCATCCTCAAGGCCAGGAAGGTAAAGTACACCACAAAGGCAGTGTAACTAAATAGAAGCTGGGGGTACGCCTAACATTCTCAAGAATAGGAAGAAGCATTAAGAGAAGGACTGTATCTCTCTACCTACTCTTCTAATTCTATCTATTGAACATTTCCATTGTATAATGGCAAGGTGTGAGTGTAAGAGTAATGGTTATGGAATATTTCCTGACTCTTCTCTTTTTTTCCATACCTCCACCATAGATAAGTAAGGGTGTATCTGCATTACACAACTATGGGCCTTTTCGCACCTTACCTTCGTTGCAGCAGTGGGGAGTGGCACTCGCGCGAGCAGCCACTCGTGCAAGCCGCTCACAACAGCCCTTCTGCCTCCCGCATCGGCTTCCTGGTAGCACGACCGTCGCACTGGCGCCCCGCCCCTTCCTTCCACAGCGCAGTCTGGGAGCTGTAGGCTGCACTGGGGGAAGGAAGCACTACCAGCCCGGCTCGCCGAAGCACCACACGCAGGTAAATGCATGAGGCCGCAGCGAGCATTGCACAAACACGCAGTATTTTCAGCTTACAGTCAAAAATAAAAAAATGTGTGCGTGCCCCGCTTTAGCCTCGTGAGCGTTGCGCGAGTGGGAGTGTGTCATACGGAGCGACGCTCCCATTCATGCGACGCTCAAGGAGCGCTCACGCAAAAGAAAATGCATGCGAAAAGGGTCTATATCAGTTTCATCATTTTATGTGTCATGGATACATGCATACATAATACCTAACCCTGTAGTTCTGTGGAATTCTTACTGTAGAATTCTTCGCTAGAGAACTCAGATATTTGGAGAGAATTCCAAGCACCTTCTCAAATTACATGGAGCAATAATAGTTAAATTGCTACAAAGCTGATGTAATTGTATAGAGAAGATGTATAGTTTAAGGTGTATAGTGAACATGCACCTTTATTGATCTCCCTAGACATCTCTGAAGAACAATATGGTCTTCCAAGGTCCAGACAGAAAGCAGAAGTTCCCCTAGCTGGGATTGTTATCAAAGCACTTTCACCAACTGCCCATGCACTGTTTGTGTCAAGCAAAATGAGTAATAAAAGCACTGAAAATCTTTCATATATACAATGCTACCTTCCTACCTTCCAGTGAGTAATCTGTTAGATTCTCAGCAGCAATATTTCACTTCAAATCCCTGCTTATTACAAAGCCTGGGGACAGTGGAAGAAGTCAGTAAGTTATGGGTGATCTCTCTCATTTTCCACATAAGAAAATCAGAAAAAGAATCTGATTGTGCCCCTTTGCGAGAATCTCTCTTCTGTTCATTTTGAAAGCTTAGATTATCTATGTTGCATTTTTCCCTTCAAGCTTCTTCAGTTTTGTAACCCCTAAATAACCATTCTGAATATTATGTCTCTGGAAGAGTTCACTTGGTTTCTCAGCCCAAGGCTCATTGCCCTAAATTGTGAAGAAAATGAGGTCTATAATGACAAAGTAAATGCTAGTATTAATTCTCAGCCGTCAAATTCTACACTTCAAACTACTCTAATTCTGGAATAATTTTCTCAAGAGATCCCATGGCTAAAGGAACATTCAATTGAGCAGGAAGCTGGAAAGCAATTTATCAAGAGGGAGAAAAACATTTTCATGTGATGAATTCAACAAACCAAACTTTTCCATCCAATTTACTCCTCCAGGTGTTTGGATCAATATCTGATGGAGGATTCCTCTTCGTGCCCATAGGCTGAGGGAAAAAACTAGTAGCCAATTCCTGTTCTGAATGCATAAAAGACAATACAAAATATCAGTGGGAATAAAGGCTGAGAATATAATTTTTTTAAAAAAAAGTTTTGTGGCACTTTGAGACAAAGCTGGGACAGAAGACTCTGTAACCACCATTACTCAAAAGCCTTTGTTTGACAAAATGCAACTTAATAATGCATGTTATTGTCAGGAATGTGGTTACTCATAATGTACTGAAGACAAACACCCTGATTCCAGATAAAAGAATGGGAAGTACATTAATCTAGATGTACATGTACAAAGCACCTTTGGACAGCCAGTATGATGTAGTGATTTGAGCACTGGACCGTGACTCTAGAGACCAGGGTTTGATCTCCACTTGGCCGTCTTGGCTGTATCATACACTATCAACCCCAGAAAACCCCACAATAGATTTACATTAAGGTCACCATAAATTAGAAATGACTTTAAAGCACACAACAACAAACTTAATTTTTTGCAGGGTGGATTTTTTCAGACAAAGATTGGATACAATAATGGGGAAACCTATGTACAAAACTGCTTATAATTAGGGGAAGTGCATGCAACATGAATATTTTAGAGAAAATTATAGCTGAAAGTAAATGGTGGGGGAATAAGCATTTTGTTCCTCAGTATGCCAGGGACTGGTACCATATTTGTGCTCTTTTGCTACAATTTTTTCTTTCTTTCTTTTTCCCTAGAAACTACCCAGAGACTATAGCAATGGTTTGTGGACTGCAACTGATCCACTGACCATCTCATTTAAAAGAACTTTTTTGAAATCATAGAATGATGCAGAAATTGGATGGAATAAGCTTATGACCAAAAGCATGTGAAATTTGATGTAGACTAGATATATATTGCTTTGTTCATTTCAAGTCATAATTCTCAGAAGTACCAGAGTGAGGAAATTTATAATATTTGATGATTGGTCCTAGATTTTATGACTCATGCTGGTAAGATACTTGGTTATACTTGGTTATAAGCAGACCACTCTTTCTTTATTCCTACCATTTCTGAACATTTTAAAACACAATATAATCTCTATAATCCAAATCCAGGTTTGTCAAATCCACAAAAACCTAGAAACTAAACTAGCTTTTATATATTTTGTTTAAAAATTACCAATTCAACAACAAGTTTAGGCATGGAGAGATATCCATTGACATTTAAATCTATCTGAAAGTCAGTGGGTTTCCTTTCCATCTTAATTTGATTATACTGTTAAACATGCTATAACCTGCCACAAGGCTGCATGATAAATAAATGACAAGTGGTAAGTCTCCCTTATGAGAAAGTAACATACTTTCTAAGTGCCTGAATATTCTTAGAAGTGAGGTGAATTACATGCCCTGAAGCATGTTGTTAATTATTCAGGCAACTAAGTGTATGAATACATGCGACATCAATAATAAAATATGCTACTGCCTTTTAAAGTCTGGGATTTGGGATCAAGACAAGGGCTAAAAATTTTCAAAGAAGTTATCTTTAAAGTGGTTTGTGGACTTGTTAACAGCCCAGCTATTATCAATATATACTCACTTTCTGCTCTGTGACTGATTCTGCAAGCATTTATGTATGAACTATGTGCATCCTAACATTTTTCAGGCCAGTAAGGCTAATTGCTAGATATTTCATCACATAATTTTGTCCCTTATGATATTTCCAAGACTGACACTTCTGTAAACGCTTTTGTTTTCAGATATTTTATTCAATGTTTCAAAAAATCTTTTTAAAATCTCTGAAAAATCACCTTTTTCAGGGCTTCCTGATGAGACTTGCTGAATAATGGATGTCTACCTCGTCTAAAAAATTTCAAACATATCTTTCTGATATAGTACTTATGGAAGAAAATCCGTGAAGATCTTAATGGATTTCCTCCCCAGGTTGCTTCTCTGCCACCAAATGCCTAGCAAGATGTCCTCCTCATCTTCTCCCTCCTTCTCACTTTGAAATCCTCTAAAAGGGAATGGTTGAATCCCTTGGTCATAATGCTTCTAGGCGCCTATACTTCTGGGGAGAAATATATGAATCCTGTACCAAAGAGCATAGAGAAATAGCACACAGTACCTGTTTTTCTGAGGCACCTGTCCAACATTAAGTATCACTTATACTAATCACTTGCAAGTTTGGTTCTTGAAGATCAAACTATGCATCTGTGATACAACAAAAATGCAAAATATTACTTAAGACACTGTGAAATTAAAATCCATTCAAAATATAATGAATATGTCCTGTTTCATATATTAATAGTTTAATCCTACACATTTCTGCTACCAAGTAAAAATGGGCAGGATTAAACTATTAGTGTATGAAATAGGAGTTATATATGAAATAGGAGATCCTGTTGAGTTCAATGGGGCTTACTGCCAGGTAGGTGGGTGTAACACTGCAGCCTTAAAAAGTCAGAGAAATCATTGGTGTGTCACATTTTACTTTAAATATAATATACTTTATTTTCTTGAAGGCAGTGGAGTTTCATACATAATTCAACCATACAAAATACTTGAGGAGATGTTCAAAACATTTCACAGATGATACATAGCAAATATTTTTTTATATGGTTGTTGTGCTGTGATTTTTTCCCCCCTTTGGTATCTCAAAATATACTTTCCTGTTTGATTCTTGATCCAGCAAATTGTTTTGCTGTTGTTCTATTGCCAGTAGAAAGGGGGAGGGGAGGCAGGAGGCATAAGGGATTCCAGAAGAAGGTTTACTTGTGGCTATGCACCGATTATAAATATACATGCAGCACATGAGCTGCTTAGATTTATTTCATAGCCATAAAAATGATTGTGTTGTAAAATGAAATGCCTAGATGTATTAAAGGGTTTTGCGGGGTGGGGGATTTTTTTTGCTGTGTGGCCCAGCTTAAGTTTTATGAATTGTTCTACTGGAAAATTAATGCTTTGATATAATACTTTTCTGTGTAAATGTCACTATTCCAGCACAGCAATATGACAGGCCTATTCATGTAGAACAGTTAATTCTGCTGCTTGCTTTCTGTGAAGATGCTTTGGGGTTTAAGGGATTTTTTCCCCCACCTTCACATTGTGTAGACATCTAGAGGGCAGATTTGATGCTGCATCATTGTTCAGCAGCAGTGAAGCATAGGATCTGACGTGAGATCCCTGGGCTAGCTTCAGGGTTAGTATTTTTGGGCAGCTGCCAAAGCTCACCTTGCTGGAGGTGCTCACTGGTGATCAACAGAACCACCTGAACTTGTTGCTGTTCCCCCCCCCACACACACACACACTGCCATCCTATGATTTGATTTAATATATAGGATCTCACTATGACTTAACAAGCTTTTAAATAGTAAACAGTTCAGGTAACGTCACTGGAGTTGCTGGGTCATGATTATCACAGGCAGTGGGATTTCAGGGCCAAAACCCAAGGATGATCCTGATGATGACACAGCAGGGGGTGGGTGGCTCAACGTGATGCTACAAGAGATATACCTGAGTATTTGAAAAGGGGCAGCCTCTGGTGATGTCATTAAGCTTAACCCTCAACCTCAGATGCTTGGCACATGTAATTCATTTTAAAAATAATAACCATCAAATCCAACAGAGGAAAGTACATATCTACAGTGCTTTTTTCAAGACTCTCACCCTGGGATTCTGTCCCTTGCCCTCAGGACCAAAGGAGAAAGTACAGGCCCTGAGACATCATGGCTGCCATTTCCCACCCCACATATTTTTGAGGCTTGCAATTTAGGGAGGGACCTAACCCCAGGATTCCATAGGATGTTGAAAGTGGATAATAGCACCATAACAGGCTAGTGGGGAAATGGCCTTAGTTTGGTCAGGAGCATCCTAATCTTTGTAATTTGGTAAGGTCATGCATGTCTGTGAGAAAGGATTTCCTGAAGATTTTGCAAGATTCACAAAATGGAGTTTATTTATTTATAGGTAAAAGGCAGAACTTACAAATAGCGGGGGGAGATTCAACATACACATACACAAATGTATTTGGGAAAAATAAAACAAGTCCAAAGGAGGGTGACCAAAGTGGTAGAAGGCCTGGAAGCCAAGCCATTTGAGGAACAGCTTAGAGAGCTGGATGTGTTTAGCCTGGAGAAGAGAAGGTTAAGAGGTGAGATGACAGGTATTGTAAATATTTGAAGGGATGTCATATGGTGGATGGAGTAAGCCTATTTTCTGCTGTTCCAGAGACTAGGGCACAGAGCATAGCTTCAAACTTCAGGAAAAGAGATTCAACCTAAACATTAGAAGAACTTCCTGGTGGTAAGAGTAGTTCAGCAGTGGAATACGCTGCCTCAGAGTGTGGTGGAGTCTCCTTTTTTGAAGGTTTTTATACAAAGTGTGGACTGCCATCTATCTGGAATATTGTGATGGTGTATTCCTGCATGGCAGGAAGGTAGACTTGATGGCCCTTGAGTCTCTTCCAGTCCTATGATTCTATCTATCTATCTATCTATCTATCTATCTATCTATCTATCTATCTATTTATTTATTTGATTTATATCTCACCTTACACTCAACATGGGAACCAAGGTGGCATACAATATTTTACAAAGACAATATAATTTAAACATGATTAATACAAAAGTAAAAACATAATTAAATTTCTCTTTTTAAAACAGAAGCACAGGATCTGATGTGAGAGTCCTTAGCTGCCAGAATCCCTAGCTCCACTAATTCTATTTTTGGGTTCATTTGAATGGTAGTACAATTGGGTATCAGCCCTGGTTGGTACTTAGTAATGCCAAGGAATACCAGCAGCTGTAGGATAAAGTTCACAGATAGGAAATGGTAAGCCACCTTTGAGTATTCCTTCCCTGATAGAAAAACCTATGAAATTTATGTGGTTGCCATAAGTCAACAGGTCACTTTGAAGGCAAAAACACACACGCACAAATAGATAGATGCAAGACAAGAGCCTTATTCAGGCACTTGGAATCTATTTTGACTTCTTTAGCATATGAAGCCGGAAGCAAGCACACTTCCCCTATCACCCTCTGTTGTCACATCTGCTACCCTCCTCACATGGAAAATGTCTGAAATGGAGATCTTCCTTTCCCCATGAGAGATCTCCACTCAGTCCAGACCTCTGTTTTTTTGTTTTTTTGTTTGTTTGTTTGTTTGGTTTTTTTTGGAATCCTAATCATGTGGAGATCTTCATTGTGCAAAAGAGGCTCTCATTTTCAGAAATGTATTCTTTCATGTGGACAATGATAACTGAGTGTGGTTTCTCTGTTCCTTTCCTCAGGTGTTTGTTGTTATTGTGTGCCTTCGACTTATGGCAACCCTAAGGCAATCCTATTAAAGGGTTTTCTGAGGGTCAGAGTGGGTAATGCATACAGGGTCACTCAGTGGGTTTCCACGGCCAAGCATGGAATTGAACCGTGATCTCCAGACCATAGTCCAATGGTCAGACAACTCATGTGATTACTTAAAGTAAATCACCACATACCTGAATAAAGCTGAAAACAAGTTTAGCATCTAGATTAATTCACTACCTGCTTTCTCCCTCAGTCCAGCTGCCACTGTTGACCGACAAACCTGTGTTCTTTTCCTCTCCCCTCCCAGATCCTGTCCTGGAGGACCAGCACCACAACCGTGCCAGATGCTTCCTTAGGCCTATCTGTAAAACCTGTCAATATCATTAATTAGAATAAATAAAAGCATGGTAGGAAGAGAGGATAACTTGACTATGGGTCCTTGAACTGCTAGAAGCCCAGTGATAGCTCACAGGGCAGAGTTACTAACTAGCTGAGGTTTTCTCACCTGACAAATAAAATCATATTATGCTAGTCACTAATGCCTTTAACATTACTTAAAACATTTGTATTCTTGTTTAAAAAGCCAATAAACCTCAAGGCAATTTTTCTGTTTCTAATAGAGTGATTCAATGAGAGTGGGAGAGGGAAAGAAACCACAGTGAAGGAACCACCAGATTTGATGCCTGGTTGATCTTCTGCTCAGAGGACTTGGGGGTGGAGAGACTGTAAAAAAAATGTATGCCATCTGCTGTATTCAAGGGTCATGTCCAGTGAATCTCAAATCTTCCCTGATCTTCCTCTAGAACACCTCCTTTTTGCGATTTCCACTATTAGAAAACTAATAGCAGAGCAAGGGGAGGCTACGTTGCACCCACAATGAGGAGTCTCTCTCCACTCCATCCAATTACCTTGTCTGGAAAGTTTTCTCAGAGATGATCCAGTGACACAAACTACAGCATGATTTCTTTTGTCCATGAATTGCCAGGTCTTGTCCTAGTTTCATCTGCTTAGCAGGGCAACTTGTCTCAACTTGGCATCTAGTTCGTTTGATTGCCTGCTGCTTTAAAACTGAAGCTGGAAAATCTAGCAAGCTTCTTCTTCACCTTCCTTCTCTGAAGATGGGAAATGACATTCATAATTATTAAGAACCTATACTAGTAAACAAAGAGCCCCAACTGCAGTGCTGGAAAGATAGCAGTCATTATTGCTCTTGCATCAAGGCTCAATCTAATGCCAAGACCCAGCTATGCAGACAAAGAGCTTTTGGTGGAAGCCAAAACAAAGGGCAGATGAAATGAAAGGTATTCAATGGCTTTTTGTGCTAAATCATCAGATCTGTCTGAGCAACATTTCTTCTTGAAGATCTTTGCAATACTGTGCTAACAAACCAAGTAGAAAATGGGCTATACATCTTTTGTAATGTGCAAGCAGGGTGGAATTGAATAGCTTGCCCAGCTTGCCAAACAGATACCGCCAATTGTTGCAACAGCTCCCTTGTGGCAACAGCTCCACTGGCTGCCAGTTCATTTCCGGGTGCAAATCAAAGTGCTAGCAATGCCCTAGAAAGCCCTATACAGCTCAGATCTAAGTTATTTGAAGGAGTGTATCTCCTTATTTGAGCCCATTTGAGCTCAAATAGAGAGATAAAGCAGAGGGCCTTCTTTTTCTCCCACTGATTTCTCCTTTGGTGGGAACAAGGAAGCAGGCCTCGGTGGTGCTCCTAGAGTTTGGAAGTTGCTCTTTAGGGAAGCTAGAATCGCTCTTTCTTTGTTCTGCTTCCTTTGACAAGTAAAAACTTTCCAATTCTGTCAGGCTTTTAGGAATTGTCTGCAATGGGCCTTTAATAGGGCCTTGCTATTATGGTGATTTTGACATTGCCTTCTAATGGATTTTAAATGGTTTAAATAAATAGTTTGTTTTTCTAAAACCACACACACATATGCACATACACATATAGTTGATATTTTTGTGTGATTAATCTGCTTAGGTTTTAATAATTTGTAAGCTGCCTTGAGTCCTCATTATTGGAAAAAGGTAGGAGAATACTGATGATGATGATACTACTAATAATGTCATTTTACTTACCCTCTGCTTATGCTGCATAGCTAAACTTCAACATTCAAATGGAAGTACAAGCTATACCACCCAATATATACCTGATCAAAAATTTCTGTTCTTGGATACAAAATGCATGCAGCACCCTTAGGAAAGCAATAGGAAAGAAACAGAAATGTTTTAAACATTTATTTATTTATTTATTTATTTATTTATTTATTTATTTATTGAATAACTCTGTCACTCTTTTTGTTTTCTTATTATCACATAATTGTTTTTAACCTGACTGTAAGTAATCTTGAATATTTGTTAGCAAAGCAACCTGCAGAAGTAGTAAATAAGAACAATGTTGTAGAAGATTGTTTGTTGAATACATACCTAGGGAACTATGAAGTAAAACCAATTTTTAGTTCCAGTTTAAGTAGACCCACTGAATCAACAGAAATGCATACATGTTTCATATTAATTTCCCATTGGTTCAATGTGGGTCTATGTGGTTTGGAACAATCAATTGGATTTAGCTCTAGGTATTTACTAGCTGAAATGTGCAAAATTTATCAAATTTAACACTACTGTTTTTATCATTATTTCTCACTGAAGAAAAAGGAAAGGAAGGAAGGAAATGTTGTGGTCCAAAATTAACCCCATGTAGACTGATCTGATGACATATAAAGTCAATGAAAGGTGATCACAATAGTCTTCAAGTACTGAGATGCCTATATAACAGCCAGAGCTAACAATCAACTAAATACTCCTCTATGCCACTGATTTGCATCACTAACTGAGAGCCTCATTTGCAGCTCTAAACCAGGGGTAGGGAAAGTGTTGCCTGTGGGTTGTATGCAGACCTTCGACCCCAGTTTCATGGCTCCCTGAAGCCCCCACCAGGCCCCCAAAGTCTCTCAAGCATCCCCATTATTTTTTAAAATTCGCATAACTTGCACACAATTTTCTCCCCAAAATATGCAAAACGTTTCCCCCATGTGAACATGTGTAAAATACCCCTCCACATGACCCACAAAAAACCCATACCATGTGCCAAAATATCTTTGTTTTCATCCTTGCCTTTCTCAATGTCAATCTGAAGTGACATGTCATCTAAAGACTTCACATGATGATGGCTCCTTCCCAGAACCCGTGCAACCCTGGGGGAGATACAGCTGAGATGGTTTTGTCAAGTTGGGCCACCACCAAAATCAGAAAAAGATGGATGTTAAGAAGAAGTTCCCATCATTTGCACAGCAACAATAGGAAAAACAGCAGCAATTAAGTAGTCAAAGCTTAGATACAAAATGCTGAGCACTTAACTACCTGATGCCTCATGGTCAATCAGCTAGAAACCTTCCAACAGCTAAGAGAAGTTCTTATTGTATGCAAGTCACCTTGGATTTATTTGGATTCCCAGCTCCTGGAATAGCTCCTTTTGGTTTTGTTTATCAGGACTGCTTCTTTATTGTGACTAATTTTGGAACAGTTAAGGCCTTGCTACTGCAGTTCTGTTCACCTTCAGTAAACTCCTTAGACTCTGCATGGACTGGGTAGACTCACCAGTAACTGCTTCATCCAACTAAAATCTGCCTTTCTTAGCACTTTCTGTCTTAGACATGAGACACTGGACATCTTGGGCTATGCCTATGGGTTCAAAGACATGTTTCACATATCTTCAGTTTCATTCCTGGTACCTCCAAGAACTGCAGGTAGCTGAGTGGTAAAGATATTTGCTCACCTGGAGCAAGAAAGCTAAACAAAACAGACAATACTATCCTATGGTTTTAGGGGGTATTCGTTTTTGTCATAACTATGTAAACTATGTAAGGATGTGCAGTGGCCCCACTCTAGTGGAGGACTTTGAAGTTCTAGAGTATTGACAAGTGGAGTATGTGTGTATATATACTCTTGAATTAATGGTTTGTCAGAAAACATCTACTTTTATATAGAAAGAAGTAGCTAAACCCAGAATTTCATTGCAGAACAGGCTTTATCATTAAGTAACTGTCATCACTAGCTGAGTCATCACCAGACCTGTCTACAAGATCTGTATGGATCAATCCTCAAATTGCAACCCACTATTAAATGAACAGCTACCAATCCAAGTTTGAAACCAATTCTTATTATATTCACTATGTGCATGCATGCCTGTGGTAGAAGGTTAGGCACAATAAAAACTTCTTGAGTTGAGGTGACTCCATAATGGAGCTATCATTTAGCCTTTAATACTTGATGCAAAAAGATTACTTAATACCATACCTACTCCAGCAAGGTTCAATCAAAATTCTTTGCATAGCCACTTAACAGAGATATTTGGGATAGCAATTGCTTTATAGAAAAATAAGTCTATCATGTATTGCTGAGGAATGAAGTGCCCATTGCCTTTCTTGTGGGAGCCCTATGCTATTCATCAAGACTTAGATCCATACCATCCATCCACGTATCGGTCTTACCTGACTTAGCATGAGTGGTCTCACCCAATACAAAGACCTAGTTCTGCACCTGCATGCTGTCCTCACAGGTCTGATCCAGAATACAGTTGATCTGAATGCCATATCCTACATTAGATGCAATCTCAATAGTGAGACTGCTTGTCATCTGCACGGGGATGGTCTGCCAGCTACTTACTATCCTGTGGAAACCAACCCAGATACAACTTGTACTCATTTATTTTAAGGGCCATGCTTTGGCACTGCTTATATAAGGCCTAGAAACTGCAAGTATTACAGAATAGCATAGACAGTCATTTAATTTAGGGCTAGATGGCTTTACGCTGAGGCCTCTACCCACAACCACCAAGATGGCTGTCATTACCATGAGGAAAAGAAGGGAGTATGGAATCCCTATGAAATAACAGGGAGTCCTTTCTCATGGCTAACAATCTGACTGAATGGGCTATTCCTACAGCAACATGGAGGTGGGTGAGTTAGATGTATATTTCCTCATGGAAGTGGCATCTCTCCAAAGTCCTCCTCCAAACCATACTTTAATCACCTGACATGAGAAAACATGTATCAGTTATCTGAACAAGAAGGAAACACATCCAATCACTAAGATAAATAATTTTGTTCTTTAATTTACAATGCTGGGTTAGCTTTTCATAATCGTGTGTGTGTGCATGCGAGTGTGCGCGCTAGACATTTACTTGTTGCAGAATAGAAATCTTATTTTTACATATATATATATATATATAAAATCAGGTAGCAGCATTTACTTGTCATCAAAGTACTGTAACAAACCCACACGTGATAAAACTCTAAATCAGCTGGATTTGTGCACCTTTGACATTTGTTGTCTTATAAAGTTTAATATGATAGTAATTAAAATATATTCATGCAGATTCTCCCTTAAATATACTCCATTAACAAAGAATGTTTGTCAAATCTACTTCCAGCATGCACACTTAGTGATATCCTTTATTGTTAAAAGCCTTAATCTTGTAATTTATTGCTCAAAGCAGTTTACATGTATTAGTTTAATAAATGACAGCGAACAGTGAATTGACAAATACCTGTTTGTGCATAGAATAATGTAACTAGAAATTTAGACACTGCATAGTAATATTATAGTCCATTAAGTACAGTGGAACCCTGCTGACTTGAGACTAAAGCAGAATAAGGATGCCAGTGCAGTGCTGCCAATAGACTATTGGATTTGGACTAGGAAAACTAGAAGTCAGAAGTCAGAAATTGATGTAAGCTTTTACTGATAAACTTCCACTTGACTAGCAGTTGGGATGGAACTGCAGATGTGGATGATCAACACACCAGGATTATGAACAAAGGAAGTGGTTTCATACTGAGTCAGTATAAAGTATCTAGCCAAGTGTTGTTACTAGTTTTTTTCCCCAATTCATTTTTAAAAGTGAAATATACAAAAGATATTTGTTCAGGATTATCACATTAACTTGCCCCTACACTGCTGATAGAGGAAATATTCATCAAAAATAAGTATCATTTTGAATGCAGAGTCGGTCATTTCATTCAACATTTCTACCATGAAGATGCACTATTACAATTTGACTGGATGCTACTAGTGTGCTAGAAGATACTCTTCCAGCCTGTTATTTGAGTCTTTGGTGGTATAGTCCATGAAATGGGAACATATTGAAATGCTGAAGAGAAATTATGCATGTCCAAACTGCTTCACATTTGTCTATTAGTATTTAACTTCCGCATACTGTCATTTTCTAGGTAAGCACCAGCGTCTGCACCCTGCCTACCCATCTTCTTAGTAACAGTCCATGCAGTGTTTTCCATGAATGCACAACTTTTGTTCTTGTCGTACCCAGTGATATTGTCCATAACGTCTTGGATAACTGTCATTCTCTCCCTCAAAAATTGACAAAATTAGTCAAGAACTTTTGAAACGCCCAGGGCATCTAGCTCAGTGTTATTAACTCTGACCGCTAGAGGAACACAGGAAGTTGCTCACATTGACTCAAGCCATTTGTCCGTCTAGGCTAACAGTGTCCACTCTGACTGGCAGCAGCTCTCTAGAATTTCCAATAGGAGTCTCTCCTAGCCCCCTACCTGTAGACCAGATGTTTCATGTTGGTTTCCTAAGTCCTAATCAGACTTCACGTTACTTAGAATCCATTCATATGGTGAGGTCTGGTGTGTTCAGAGCAGTGTGGCAATATGGGCCTTTGCCCCCAAAAGCCTTTTCACCTTGAGAAAAAATCAATTTCAGGAGGAACAAAATGTGTAACATTGAAGTGAAGTGAGTTGCTTAACATTTTCTCCACCTCATTGCCCGCTCACAGTATTGCTTTTTGAGGGGTAGTGTAAAGAATAATTGGGAGTGAACTGTATGTAGGATTTTTTCTTTCTTTCTGATGAGTGGGATTCTTATTCCTCTTGAGTAAAGCACCATCATCCTTGTGCTTTATATACCACAATGTTTCCCACTGTACCACAGTGTTTGATATTAACACTCTATGTATATCTGCCTCCCTCCCTCCCTCACAAAACCCAACTATAATCTGTATTCTTTGGTTCAACTAGGTTGTGGATCAGATGAGAATGTGTGATGCCATTTAGGCACCAATACACTCAGACTCTGATGATTCAGCAATAAAATATAACTGGTTAAGTGGGGCAGGGGGAATCCTGAAGGAAGCTCTCTTTGCAACAACTTGGAAAAAAAACCAGCCATTTATCTTTTGTGCATGGTGCTATGTTCAGTGAATTTATTGTGCTATTGTTGGATGTCGATTTAAAACTTGCCATAAATGCATCATTTCTAAATTGCAAACATTTAAGCAACACAGAAGGCTGTTAACTTCATTGCCAGCCCCTTAAAGTACTGTTAAATGGGCACTAAATGTCCTATAAAGTAATTTCTAAGATTTATTCACTTCCGCTGATTAGCCTTAAGGAAGATAAAAATGTTACAAGAGCTCATTGTAGCAGAACAGTCAGTTACTCAATGCAGAAGTGGTGATTCTTTAGCAGTTTTATTTGAAAACACAATGAATACCAAAGGTTTGTTAGTCTGAAAAGTTACTTGATAAGACTTGAATTTGATGGAAGGCATATGAATAATGCATGAATGTGTGGATTCACGGCTCAGCCCTCTTGTACAATTTCCAAAATGCCCAGTTTTTCTTAAATGGGATGTCTCACTTTGATTCAGACTGGATCACCCACTAAATATGCCAAAGATGTTGGCTTCACAACTTGCCAGCCCATTTGGTACAGGAACACTATCACATATAGGCTTATTTGTGGCAAGAGGCAAATACATATGCAGGTTGGATCATACCATAAGTCTACTCCTGAGGTGCTTAGAAGAGGCCAATCTCTCAGCCCCACCACAGCTGGTGGAGCCAGGAACTTCTCAGTGTTTAGTCCCAGGTCTTGAACTCCGTTCCTATGAAATGGCCCCTTGCTTGCTCTCCTTCTGTTATTAGGCAAAGACTTTTCCATTCCAAGAGGCTTATAGAACTGAAGATTTTTAACAGAAGGGCTTATAAGAGGGTGTCATACTGTTTTCATTGTTCTGTGTTTAACTCCTTTTAATCATTTTAAGTGTATACTTTAAATTGTTTTAATATTGTTAATAGTTTGATTCTATTTTGATTGTGATCTTTTGTATGTTTTTAACCATATTGTAATGATTTTACTTTGCAAGCTGCCCAATTTTTGGAAAAAGGTGAGGGATGATGATGGTGGTGGCGGCGGTGGCAATGTGTGTGTGTTTGCATGTCTGTATGTGCCTTCAAGCTGCCTGTTGACTTACAACAACCCCATGACATTCATAAGGTTTTTGTAGGAAAGGAATATTCAGAGATAATTTGTCATTGTCTTCCTATGTGTGGTAATTTATCCTGCTTCTAGCAGGAGGCGATCCCAAACTACTATCTAGGGAACTGAAACATGTAACAAATTATTTCAAGCCTGCCTAATGTCTATAGATTTCAAAATCTTATGACTGTATATCACACTACAACGTCCCATATAATTCCTTAGAATAATCTGAAATCTAATTACCAAATAAAGTAAACTGGCATACAATCTCCAAAAGTGCTTGTTTAACCTGGATAGGACTATAAGAGGTTTTCCATATTTTCTACGATTTTTCATGTTTGGGGGCTGCTTTCCAAAAAAAAACTGTGAAGGGCTTTTCACACCAAAATCAGTGTTGCTCAGACCCTATGCTTTCATATCTATACATCCTTTTGATCATAGAGAGAAGCATTTTTTGATATTCTAGTTATCACTCCCCATTCCATAGTAATAATTATAACACAATATACAGTTCATTTACAGAGCTATAAAGTTAACTTTGTATTGCAGCACATTACACAGAACATTGCTTTCCAAAGCCATGAAATGTACAACAATCCTTTTGTTTTAAATGAACGAATAATATTATATGATTATTGCCTCATTTTAAGATACAGTTCAGCTGCGCACAGAAGTAGTTGCAATGGATGAAGATTCTGTAATTTGTATAGGCGAGCCAGAAACAGAGCAGCTGAGTGAACATTGGCTTTGGATTCAAGAAACTGGTTTGTTTTTGTAGGTAAAAACTTCTGCTTGAGCAGCTAAATATGCAAGTAAACAGCTTGAAGTCTGCAAATAAAGAGGAAGTAACATGTTGATCTTGCTGTGTGAGATGTTTTCACTTTCAGGAAATTAGAAATACTAAACAAAAAATGGACATTTAGGTTGTGTGCATGTCTTTGCACCTACAGAAAAAGATCTGTGCCACTGTGGTGCATTTCTTTTGCACAAAATAATGGGCATAGTATAGAATCTCTTCATCCGGTACCTTCTGCATTGCCACCATTGTCAGTCTGGGGGATAAAGGCAGGATTTTGATCCATGGTCTTTTAGGGGGTCTTGTTTCACACTCTGATGATCAAGGCAGGCCATTTTAGGAAGGATTTGGGCTGAGAAATCGTTGTTACTTTTTGGATTGGTGGTTTGAAACATGAAGATTCCTTGTCCCATTGGTTTGTCTGTATCATCTTAGTTTATTCTTTCTCACTGCTGTTTTATTGTTTCATGAGCTCTCTATTATTGCTGTCAAATTGTATTTCTTAAGTTCCAAGACCATGAAACCAAGATCCTGAAACTTGGCATGCATGCTAGGATGACCTTGAGGGCATGCATCTGTGGGTCAGTTTGTTTTAAAACACAGATTAATCAGTTTTAATTAATCAAAATCTGTCTGTAGGCTGAAGTATCACATTGAGTCACCAGCTAACATTAGGTCACTAGGCCAGCAGTGGCTGATTCTAGGCTCTTGGGAATAAAAGCCTTGAAGTCTAGTCCCAATGGTTACAGCTAGTTTTTTGTTGGGCACGAGAGGAACAGGCTACATTAATCCCTCTCCTGTCCTCTCTCACTGCTGACTGAACACAGGTCCTACTTAATGTATATCCCAGCTGCCTTCTGAACCTTGCCCAATCCTAATTCCAAGAAAACATCTGTGCATGTGTATGCATGCATGTGCTGAAGAAGAAAATCAAAGAATTTCTACTACTTAATATTTTGGAGAAGAAAGGAAAAAGGCTTAATGAGTTGTGGGAGTAGAAGGGGGGAAAAACAGTCTTCCCCTAACAGCTAAGAAAAGCCACCAAGCCAATTTCTTTTTAACTACGTAGTGATATGAAAACAGTTGAGAGTAATCTCTGTATTTAACATACTAAATCACAACTAATTCAGTTTTCTTCCCTAGAATAAACACTTTAATAATCTTCATGCCACACTAAAGTGTTATATGTCACGTTACATTGTATTTATTGAATTAACCTTTACCTGACATTTATATTTAATACTATGGGGAGCTTTCCAATAAATCATTTAGCAATATGGAAATGAAATGGTCGGCTGGCAAAAGATAGCACTGATTCTAAGTACTCTGCAATTGAAGCTGAAAGATAAATGTACTTCACGACAAAATGGCATCTTCTTGCCTGTATCAGTAGACAATACATAAATGGATTGGTATTAAGGACTAAAAGCTGCATATTGCTGAGAGATTCAGGTCATTTCTCATTAATGTTTCTTACAACAATAGCAGTTTCATGGCTAAGATAGAGCTCCTTATATACCTCCAGCAATGATTCCCCCCCCCTCCACAGTTTCAGTTACTGAAACAACCTGGAATAAGTATGAGGAATCAACGCTCCATGCCTCCATTTTTTAAAAATAATGTTTCACCTGAAAGGATTCAGCATTATTAAAGGAAACAGAATCACCAAATGTGCTGACTCAACTGTTTTGACTTCTCAGGGCTTATATCTTTTAAAACATCCTAATCACTGCTTATCTTCAGTCTTCTTCCCAAAGGAGCAACTTATGAAGGTAAGTGAGAGGGGAACACAAGTCCCCCTCATATCCCTGCCATTCTGTATTCAGATCATGGAGGCTGAGTCACAAGACACAGGATATTTACTTCATTCTAAATGCTTTCTGCTGAGGTGAACACAGTTAGATAAGCATACAGTGTAAATTTAAATTGCTAAGAGATTTTTGAGACTCTAAAATGGCAGAGGCCAGGTGGAGGATCAAACCTGACATGCTTTCACAGTATTGGCTGAATCACACACTGTTCCCTCTGAACACCCACAAGGGAATTCTCGCACTTTATTCTCTGTGTCCAGATCTGCCTGTGTAGCTGTCAACACTCAGATGAGATATTTCTCTTTTACTGTTGACAGCTGCCTGCTGTTAAATAACTTTTTAATTAAATGTTAGCAGGTGTACAATGTTGTTATATTTACACTTTTGGTATCTGATCAGATTTATCATCTGGTGGGCAAAATCTGACTTTCTCTTGTGTCAAGTGTGTTTAGGGGAAGTGGGAGATCTGAGGTGAGAAATATTTCCTCACTGCTGAAGCACACAGCAGTACAATGGTGCATGCACATTGCCATGTTAACTGCTTTTCTTTATCAAAGCTATATAAGGCTGAAATCTTATACACACTTCCCCTGGAGTTCACCTGCGTAGAATTACACTGTCAGTCACCACTTTCATTAAAACATGATCTTGGCAACCACAAGATGATCTGCTAAATTTAATCGACTTGAAGTGATTACATCTGTCCTGACAGCATCACTGAGAAGAAGATGGTTAAACGACTGATATTGCACTTCAGAGAAGGAAGTAAGGTGATGCAGAATTTTAACACCTACTTAAATCTGTGGTTGTCAAATTTTCCAAGCTTGTAGTGCTTTTGGGAGGGAGACATTATAACTGACTGGTGGAACACCATTTGCATGCAGAAGTATTCATCCTTTTCAGGTCTAGGTAAGGCTTTAAAAGGCTGCTGGCAAACAGTCTGGAGAGTTGCTGCCCAGTACTAAATAAGTAGATACAGATCTCCATAGGAGATCCTTCCACACTTAGGTTTCCGGTATGGTGCCCCAATGAACTACCAAGGATTCTGGCCTATATACTAGAGCAGGGTGCTAATTATGAAGTTTTCCAAATGCTTGAACTGAAACTCCAAAAGTGCGCACTGTTGGCTACACTGGGAAAACCTTCTGAAGGGTTGTATATTTCCTATGCTTGTTGTAGAGTGAGATTCAACAATGTTTTGGAGTTTGTATGCAAACCTGAATTACTGAGGGTAGGGAGTCATGAGGCATATCAGCAAATGCGGCCCAGCTAGTCAGGATGCATAATACAAAAACCACCAAATTATTTTGACACCAAAGGCAGAAAATCAACAAGTGCCTCATCACTAACAGTAACAAAAAAACAGTTTTAAATTAATAACAAAAAACTGTGCCACAAATGCATTTGGAAGTGTGTAAGATATTGCAAAACACCACTGTTCTTTTTGTTGCAACAGGCTAGCAAGCTACTCCTCTGGAAATTATCAGTTTCCTGCAGTTTCTTGGCACCTAAATCAGCTGCGGAAAATTATTCATCAATGAAAAATTGCAGAGATGAGCATCCCAGGAAGCATCCAGTTACATCCAAACTAGGAATAAAGAGAAGGGATGTTTATAGATTGGGCAAACTAGGAAAATTAGTTTGTCTTTGTTATTGTTTGACACACAAGATTACAAAACTAACCTAATGAGGGAGAAAACTAGAACACAAGAGCTACCTTGTTGCCAAAAATTCCCTTCAGGGTGTGTCTACCTTGGCTCTTCGTTGGTGGTATTTTTTTTTTACCTTTAGCTATGCCTGGAGCCCTTTCACACTACACACAAGTATAGCATTATGATCCCTACAGAATCCTAGGCTATTTCCACTCTACATTGTTACAGTGCTATTATTCCACTTTCAACATCCTGTGGAATCCTGGAGTTTGCAGTGTGGGGAGGGAATTTAGAAATCTCAGCCAGAGATCTCTTTGGCCCCACTAAACGACAAACCCCAGAATTCCACAAGATGTTGAAAGTAGAATAAGAGCACCATAACAGTGTATGGCAAAAATGGCCAAAGAATTTGTAGGCTAGGGAAGGGTACATCAGTTTCTCAGTCGGAAACATCTAGTTCTACTAAAACAAACTACAAATTCTGGTATTCAGTAGGATTTAGCCATGGCAGTTAAAATGGAATCATAGTGCTATATACACAGCATATACTACAGTGTGAAAAATCACTGTAAGAGTCTGGAATGAATCTCCTCCTTCACCCCCAGCCCCACAAAGTTATACAACATTATAGAAGATAATTGAAAAGGGGCCCTAACCTTGCCTCCAGGATCTTCAGCCCTGAAAAGAAGATCTTGGGGATCCCCCATCACCTTAAACATGCCTCTGATTGCTTGCTTATATTCTTTCCCTACCGTTTTTTGTCACATATTTCTATGCTGTGATCAACCTATTCCTACTTAAGCATAACTCAACACTAGGTATGTAGAAACACTGATTCCACCAGATATCCCCAGTCTGAGATCACAAATAGTTTGGAAAATCTGGATCTTTTATCCAGGGCAATCTGCTGGGCCAAACATAGGGCAGAAAGGCAGCATTAACAAAGAAGCAACAAAAAGTGCAGTAGCTAGCTTTATCTGGTTGTTTAGGCAGTGGAACACAGAACCTCCAATTTCTGATCAATGATACTGCTTTTCTCTACTAAGAGACATAATGGTTAGGTTCCACAGCATTCCATCCAAATGAATTCTGAGATTTATAATTTTAATTTATTTTTATTTATTGAATATATATTTTGTCTATCTCATGAGGCTGGTTTCAAGGCATTTTACAGTAATTCAAAAGAAAATTAAGTTACAGTCTGATTTTACAAATGTTAAAACAAGACTAAATAACAGCATTATTTTGCTTAAAGTATAGTTAAACTACAGTTAAAACACATTTAAAACATTATTAGTAATAAAAGAGAAGAAATGCAGTACAGTACACCACGTCACATACACTAATACTACACAATTTAAATCTAAAAGACTTTTTTGTTGTTTTGTTGTTGTGTACCTTCCAGTTGGTTCTGACCTATGGAGACCCTAAAGCAAACCTATCATGGAGTTTTCTGGGGCTGAGAGTGTGTGATGCACCCAAGGTCACCCAATGGGTTTCCATGACCAAATGGAGAATCAAGCCCTGGTCTCCAGGGTGGTAGTCCAATTCTCCAATCATCACACCACACTCTCCAAAAGACCCACTCGAATAGATTTTTCTGCTAAGGAGCTCCAACATTGTTGTTCAAGGAGGAATAATGAATTTGAACAGTACATTCTAAGAACCCCATCAACCTATATATTCCAGGATATTCCAGGATTCTGTGAGTGAGATTCATGATAGTTAAAGTGGTATCAGTTTGCTATAAGTTTTCTGGAGATACCCTCCATTTGTCACAGCACCTTACCTCTCCTCCAGGACAACTGCACCACCATTCTCACTTCGACTTCTTTGATATTTCCTGCAAGACACTTGTCATGTCCGTGACAGAGCAGGCAGTAAATCACAAGTGGCACAGCTCCTACTTACAAGACTAGAGTCAAAGAATGTCCAAACAGAAAGGAAGCCTAGAGCAAACAAACCCAAAGGGGCAAATCCAAACCACAGTCCAAACAGGCAGCTCCAATATGACCAGATCCAAGAGCACAGCACAGGGTTTCAGGGCCAAAGAGAACTAGTTGCTGACCCTGGCAGGAAAGGCCAGCTGGAGCCCGTCTATCTATGGCTGTTGTCACCACAGGTGTGCCCTCATTAGGGCTTGCTTGCTACTTACACAGGCCGAGCGATTCAAGCCCTCCCTTTCATGGCATCTCTGCTGCAAGGTAAGTATGTCAGCTATGTCTTCCTCTATTTGTTCCCATGGCCCAGGCCCTTGTTGTTGTTGTGTATTATCTCCCTCTGGACCAGCTTCTCGGGACACTTCAGCCTGTGGGGAAGCCTCTGTCTCGGAGTCAGAATCCTCCTCCTCACTGCCATGGTCTCCAAAGCAGGGCATGACAACACTATTGACTTGAACAGATTGAGAATATTCCCAGAAAAATATTAAACTGTCTCCTACAACTTCAGATTGACAGCAATGGTGAAGTTGATGTTTTTAGCCATTACTGGTTCACACCAGCAAATCCAGACTTGCTTCCATAAATCCCCAGAACTAGAATGTTTGCTTCCTAGAACAAAGAATCATAGTATCATAGAATCATAGAGTTGGAAGAGACCCCAGGGGCCACCGAGTCCAACCCCCTGCTATGCAGGAACACCCAACAAAGCATTCCCAACAGATGGCCATCCAGCCTCTGCTTAAAAACCTCCAAAGACGGAGACTCAACCACACTCTGAGGCAGCATATTCCACTGCCGGACAGCTCTGATTCAATGTATTGCGACAAGCTTTTCTTGCCAGGTCAGTAGTGTCCAATTCCCCAAGACATCAAGGCTGGGTAGGGAGCTGGTCATGTTTAGCCTGAAGAAGAAAACATTAAGAG
This sequence comes from Ctenosaura bakeri, assembly GCA_948474755.1. NCBI lineage: Eukaryota > Metazoa > Chordata > Lepidosauria > Squamata > Iguanidae > Ctenosaura > Ctenosaura bakeri. The sequence goes on from CAOLHI010001239.1 coordinate 685,209, forward strand.
GTGACATGATAGCAATGTTTATTTGAAGGGATATCACATGGAAGATGGAGCAAACCCTTTTTTTATGCTGTTCCAGAGACTAGGAGCAATAGCTTCAAACTTCAGGTAAGAGATTCCACCTAAACATTAGAAAGAACTTGCTGATAGTAAGAGCATTCATCAGTAGCATACGCTGCCTTGGAGTGTGATGGGGTCTCCTTTGGAGATTTTTAAACAGAGGCTGAATGGCCTTCTGTTGAGAATGCTTTGATTGTGCATACCTACATGGCAGGGGGTTGGACTTTATGACCCTTGTAGTCTCTTCCAGCTCTATGATTCTATGAAGGCCAATCCCTCAAGCAGAGGCAGGTCTTGAGATGTTATAGAGGTGGATTCTGAAGTTATTACAGAGGCAGCAGGACAGGCAAGGGTTGGAAAGTAGGCAGGAATTGCTTCTAGGCTAGCTGATTATGCAAATTGGCATGGTGACAAGCTGGATAAATTGGCCAAGCAGTGACCAGTGATTAAGCAGGTGGCAAAACACACCCAGTAGCTATAGCAGTTGCCACCATTCATACTATATCTTTGTATACTGTGTGGTGTTACTTATGGGACACATGGAGGTTTGTTTGTTTGTTTGTTCATTTTTACAGTCTCATGCTGTTGTGGGAGTTGTGAAAGACTCACTGCCAGCTCTTGGGGGGGGGGAATCTCCTCCTTCTCCTCTTCCAGGTATGCCCTGCATTACTGCTGCCAGGGTTTATACAACATGAAAGCTTACAAGTCACAACGCTGGCAATTAATTCCTTGAGCCCTGTCTTGCTCCATAGGGTATGATGGGTCTAAGTGCATCCACTCACTGTCTCTTTCTCTTTTTCTTCATTCCTTGCAGTGCAAGAGCACTGCAGAAGCACAAAATACAAACAACGACCTTCATGCTGGGCCAGAGAGACTTGGTACCAGCTGGGAATAGGTGCAGATTGCTTTCTAGACTTTAAATCTAAACCTCCTACACTGCAGCATGCCCGAAGGTTTGTCTTCTGTCTTAGGATCCTAAAGAAGCACACCATTTTCCCAAAACTTCAGCCAGCATCCTGAGACCTGGCAACCTTCAAACAACTCTTATGCCCTAATAGAATGAAATTTCTCATTTTTTTTCTTTGAAAAGGAATATAGCTTTTTCTTTTAGACATGCTGTCCCTACCAGTGTTCAGGCAATGTGAAAACTGCCATTTTAAGAAATTGAACATGGTGTTCACTTTTTACCTTAAGGTGGTAAAACTGAAGAAATTACTCATTAAGGGCCTCTTTAGAAGTCACCCCATAGTCTGAAATGCCATTTTTAAAACACTATTTTCCCTTTTTTTTAGGACTCAAGATTGTTAACAAAACAGAAAACTAATGGGGATAAAAGGGTTTGCAAGTCACATATTGTTAAACATTAACTGCATTCATTTATAATGTATTATGATTTTCCAGGTTATATTTTCTTAGTGGAAGAATATGTATAAATAAAGCTTCAAAGATATATTCTGGGAAAGAGAATTTGAAAATGAGCATGCTTTCATAATGGTCACCACTCTATCCGTGGTCACTCTGATGGCAGTTCCATTAAATCAGAGTGCTTAGATTTAAATACATTTATTCTCCTTGATATCAGCAGGACTAAGTACACATTAACCCAACAACCTCTATAAAACTGAGTTGTGCGCTGAGTTGGATGGATGTTTCTGCCTAGGAATATATTTTATAATACAGCCTGTCATCTACATGAATCTATGTGTGGTTGTAGTTGTGCTACAGAAATCTCTAGTGGGAAAGATTGGGACAGCGTCATTCAGACTCTGAGGACAGGATCATGCAGATCTGCTTTGATTTGGATACTAAAGTTGATCCTGGTCCATTAATGTAATTCAGTAATAATGTAATGTAATGTTATTCTTTGTTACTGGATGTATTTCAATTTGTGCACCTTAGGTATATAGATAGGATCCTTGAAGATACGGATCTCATCTCTATAAAGATTATATCCATACTCTCAGATTGATCTCCCTGAACCCCCTAGTACTGGATGACATTCTGCAGATAAAATTGCTCAGATCCACTACAAGTTGGATGATGTAGCTGATACCATTCCAGTGGATGTAACCTGGGTTCCTGTTTGTCCAGAGTTATTGGATACTTCTCTGTTTGTGCAGCCTGAGGAGGTGGACTGGATCCTTGGAGATGTGAGAGCCACCTTTAGATGGTAGACCCCTGGCCATCCTGGTTTATTCAACAAGCCAGAGAGAGACTGGGTGAATGGATAAAGAGGATAGTCAGTGCCTCCTAGGCAGAGGCTGAATTTGCCTAAAGGAAGGCAGTTGTCGAAAAAAAGTCGTCCCTAAATCACTACATAATAGATAATTATTTGATAGTATCCAACATACCATATTGGGGCAAGGTATTAAGAGTGTATGGTATCTTCCCAGCTTCAGGTTCCTGGATGAAACCGATTATCTAGATCCATATTAATCTCATTTCAGGCCTGGCTATAGGATGAAAACAACTTCAGTTCCCTTGATGCCTTAACAAGAGCATATATTACTATTGGTTCTGCTGAACCTCTCAGATGCAGTCAATAACAACCATAATATCTTTCTGGGCTGCCTCACTGGGATGGGAATTAGAGGCATTCTTTGGCTGGAGGCGAGAACTCAGAAGGTAGTGTTGGACGACTCATGTTCGACCCCATAGCAATTGGTCTGTGAGGTTCCTCAGTGTTCTGTTTTGTTCCTTGTGCTATTTAACATGCACGTGAAAGTGCTGGGAGAGGTTATCTGGAGTTTTGAGGTGTGGTTGCCATCAATATGTGGATGACACCCAGCTTTGCTAATTCTTTCCACCCCGATCCAAGGATACTGTCTTAGTTCTAATCTACTGCTCGTCATCAGTAGTGGACTGGACAAAAGCAACCAAATTGAAATTCACTCCAAAGAAGACCCATGCACTTCTGGTCACTGATAAGGCATATCAGGGAATAAGGATTTAGCTAGTGTTAGATGGGGTTACACTCCACCTGACAATGCAGATTCACAGTTTGGATATATCCTGGACTCAGCTTTGAACCTGGAAGCCCAGGTTTCTGAAATGGCCAAGAGGGTTTTTGTACATTTAAATCTTGTGCGCCAACTGCACCCATTCTTTGAGACATCCGATCTGGCCATGGTGGTACATGCCTTAGTTACACCTCATTTTGACTGCAGTAGTGCCAGTGGTGGAGCTTAGAGTGTGTGGAGGGAGAGCAGGAGGAGGGATGGAGCTACAGCATGGAGGGCGTGGCCACTGTGCATGGGGACGTGGCCGTGGTGTGTGGGGACATGGCCAGGGCATGCGGGGGCATGGCTATGGACCAGGACACCCCCAAAACATCACCCCCTCATCCCTATGCAACTGAGCAGTGCTCTGTATACAGGGCTGCCTTTGAAGAGTGTTCAGAAACTTCAGCTACTTCAAAGAACTGCAGCTAGAGTGTTAACTGAGGCAGGTTACAGGAACAATACTATGCCCCTGTTGAAACAGCTCCACTGGCTAATAGTTTATTTCTGGGCAAAATTCAAAGTGCTGGTTATAACTTATTAAACCCTATATGTCTCAAGCTCATACTATCTGGCAGACCGCATCTTCACCTATAAGCTTGCCAGGATAATCAGGAGAGGCTCTTCTCTCAGTTCCATCACCATTGCATGCACGGTTGGTAGGAACATGAGGAATCTCAGTGGCTGCCCCTAGACCTCAGAACTCCCTTCCCAAGGAGGCCAGAACAGCCTCTTTCCTGCTGTCCTTCCACCAGCAGACAACCCTTTTTGATTCTGACAGGATTTTAAAACAGAAAGTTTTTAAAGAATGGGCTGGAGTGCTGTGTTGTCTTAAACTGAACTGTTTCTAATGGCATTTATCTTTTTAATTGCATTCTATTCTTTGAACTGAACGTTTGAATTGTTTTGATACTGTGAATAGTTTAATTCTATTTTAGTGTTCATTTTTAATACTTTTTAATCGTATTGTTCTTTTGCCTTGTAAAGTGCTTTGCATACTAATTTTGAGAAAAAAGCAGGATACAAATAAAATAAGTAATAGAAGAAGAAGAAGGAAGAAGAAGAAGAAGAAGAAGAAGAAGAAGAATGATGATGATGATGATGATACGATGAGGATGACATGCTGGACAATTATGATGCAACTCCAGTAGTCCAACTCTTCAGCAAGGTAAGCATTTGGAGTCCTACAAACCCCTGGGTGAAACAAATTATTTTGATCCATTTCAGTCTGGCTTCAGGTCTGGTTAGGAGATAGAGATGGCTGTGTTTGCTTGGAGAATGACCTATCCTGAAAACAAGATGGGGCAGTGTGACCCTGTTGTTTTTGCTTGACCTCTTGGTTATTTTCAATACTATCCATCATGATATTCTTCTGGGACACTTCTCTGGGATAAGAATTGGAGGCCCTGTTTTATAGGTCTCACTTCTGCTGCCCATGCCATTTAATATTACACAAAATTGATGAGAGAAGTTGTTTGGGATTTGGTGTATCAGCATGTTGATGACACCAGACTATCTCTCTGCTTGTTTCTGAGGCTCTTTTACATTATGTAGTTATAACTCTATGATTCCCATCTAACTGCCAGGGCTATATCCTATGAAATGCTGAGATCTGTAATTTGGTAAGGAGCATTCTGGTCGAGGATTCTAAATACCACATCCTGAACTGCAAATCCCAGGATTCCATAAGATGTCATCCTGAGAGTTAATATCAAATTATAAAACTGTAACAGTGTAGTGTGAACGGGCCCTTGGAGAGATCTGATTTGACCACAGTGATACATGCCTTGGTTACATCTCATTTGGATTATTGTAACATACCTTATGTGAAACTACCTTTGCAAAGTACTAAGAAACTTCAGTAAGACCATATGCTATGGCCTGACCAGAGCTGTTTTTTATAATGTCAACTGGTATGTTTCTGGGCATCATTCAGAGTGCTAGTTATGTCCTATACAGGCTAATACAGCTTAGGTCCAGACTACCTGAAGGACAATATCTACTCATATGAGCCTACTTGAGTTTTAATATCTTTAAGAGGAAAGATTGCTTTCCATCCTACCACCCTCTCTTGTACATGTGCTGAGAACAACAGGAGGCCTCATTAGTGGCCATTCTCAGGCTATAGAACTCCTTTCCACAGGGAGTTAGATTTGGCCTCCTTTCTACAATCCTGACAGGAAAAAAGAAATATTTAGACATGCTATCAATCATTAAATGGAAAGTAAAGTACTCCTCTTCCCCTATTTTCTCCCCTATGAATTAAATGCTCTTAAATTGTTGTAATTCAGCGTTTGGTTTTAATACAATAATTTGTTTTAAAATTGTTCTTCAGTTTTTACATGTTTTTCTTTAGTGATAACCTAATTCATGGTGTAATTCATGTGGTTATGTTATAATTCATGTTGCAAGGTGCCTTCGGTCTTCCCTTGGGGAAAAAGACATGACACTAAATAAATAAATAAGAAGAGGAAAGGGAAATCAGTCTCTGCCTGCCATGGCTGAGGTACCCAAGGCTGTAAAGGCCTATGGAAGCCATTGCCTTTTTACTTATGTGTAATCCAAAAGCTTGAAAGGACCAGTTGTAGGGTTGTACCTCTTTACTAATTTTCTTCTCAAAGGGAGGAATAAGTAATTTTAGCATTATTCCCCCTGCTGTAAAAAAATCTTTGACAACTACAGAGCATTCAGAGTCCATTTGCAATTTGGGACCTACCCTGCACAAACTTTGCACATATTTTTTTTGCACAGAAAGCACCTTTTTTTTTTTCTGAGCAGGAAGCAGCATTTTTCTATCCAAAAAAATAACATTTCTGTGCAGAGAAAAACTATCTCCTCTGCAAACAAACCACATGCAAATTTTGGGCAGATTAAGTTCCCAACTGTAGTATAGTATGTACAAGAAATTGCTTTTTCTGCATGAAAAAATGACCAGGAAACAGGGTTGTTTGAAAAAGAGGGCAAGGGAAAATAAAAACTAGTATAGCAGAAAAAGTCAAAAACAACGAGGAGGACTGTTCATTGCAGGAGCTCAAAAAATGAGAAAAGCTGATATTTCTATATGAGTAGGAAATAAGCTGTGACACACATAGATGTTCAGCTCTTGTTCTTCTGGCCACCAGTGACCCTGTCTCATCCAAGGTTGCCTGATCAGGACTACCCCTGGTATTTTAACACTCAAATCTGAAAGCTAGAAGTGGCCTGTAGTGATTTCATGGGCTCTTTACAGTGTTGCAAGGCTGATTCCACAAAGGGCAGCTCCAGTGATATCACTGAGTGTGATACATTTAAGCATCAACCACAGCTGCACAAAGTGTGTGATTCATATTTTTAAAACATCCTGTGTGTAATATACACACACATGGAGAGGGAACACTTTCAAGACAACATCCTTGGCCAGAGATCCCTCTCCCTCTTTTGGAGGACTGGAAAAGAGTGGTCAGACCCTGGTAGGGGACAACTTCAAAAAGCATAGCTTCACCACTGGACATTTGTGTTGTCCAAGACAATGGACTTTAGGACAGAAGTCATATTTAATAGAGAATATTTTCCAGTAACAGAATGAATTCCATAAACTGATCAAAATTCAGTGGAATTTATTAGCTGATTGTATGCTGTTGTTAAAAAGTAAGGTTCTTTTTTTTTCGTGGTGATATGGATGATGACTGAACTAAGGAACAACTATGTTGGCACCCAGCTGACTCATTTCAATGGGGCCTCGATAGGTACTATCACTAGTAGGCTGTAGCCATGAGCGTGTAAAATAATCTCCCTCCTGAATGACTTTTCCCCGCTATCTGAGCTCAACCCATACTTTAATACACCAGTGACTCTGGACTGCAGGAAATTTTGTTTGTAGCTTATGTGCAAAACTTGTCTCTGAAAAAAATTAGATAAAGGACTGCATGGTTATTTAATATTAAGGTGTTAATGCAATTGCATTTGGCAACTTTGCTAGAACAAAACCAATACTGTTTTAATGGACTAATTTATCAAGCACTTGAGAATCCACTGTGCATTTAATTTTGTAAGAAAAATGGAATATGCTAATAAAAACAGTCTAAAAGGACATTGGACAATAATTTAAAAATGGTTAGTATTTGTCTCTATTTTCCCGAAGAACTGGAGTATTCAATTTTCATGATGAGATTGATTTCAATGTATTTGGGGAATATTGATTTTCCTGCTGTAGTTTTCAGGGCTATTAAAATAAGAATAAAATTCACTGATGCTATGTAAAATGCTAGAACTTCATCGTATGCAATGGAGTCTCATGCAGTTTTTCTACGAATGTGCAACATGAGCACAATATTTGCTAACAAGAAATGGCCACCATGTGGAGAAACCTACAGATGTAGGATTTTTTTTAATGTTTTTTATTATTATTATTATTTTTGCTCTGGACAAGATCAGATATTTCTGAGTGCAATCACTGGAGTACTACTGTTTGATGCTGATTCCGTCTGTATGTATGGAAAGCCTATGCCTGTGTTTCCTAAGTGTTGCCCAGGTCCACACTGATTCAGTTGCTGCAAATACCTCAGAGCTTTCACTGCCATTAATTAATTAATTAATTTGGGACTGCTCTAAGGTCCCAACCATTTTATTCCATTAATTAATCAATTAATATAATTTATATCCCACTTTTCTCCCATATGGGACGCAGAACAGTTCATAACATATGTTAAAACAATACAGTTGAAACAGTGCGGAATACATTTTTTAAAAAAATAAACATAATCCACTTAAAAACACAATCTAAAACAGTTAAAAGCACATTAGAGCCAGTGTGGTGTAGAAGTTTGAGATTAGGCATTGACTAGGGTTCAATTCCCTGCTCAGTCATGGAAACCTGCTGGGTGACCTTGCGCATGTCACATTCTCTCAGCACCAGAAAACCCTGTGATAGGTTTGCTTCAGCATCATCATAAGTCATAGAACCATAGAATCATAGAGTTGGAAGAGACTCCAGGGGCTATCCATTCCAACCCCCTGCCATGCAGGAACACCCTCAAAGCACTCCCAACAGATGGCCATCCAGCCTCTGCTTAAAAACCTCCAAGGAAGGAGACTCCACTACACTTCGAGGCAGCAGATTCCACTGCCGGACAGCCCTGACTGTCAGGAAGTTCTTCCTGAGGTTCAGGTGGAATCTCCTTTCCTGCAGCTTGAATACATTGCTTCTTGTTCTAGTCTCTGGAGCTGCAGAGAACAAGTCTGCCCCCTCCTCAACATGACATCCCTTCAAATATTTAAACATGGCTATCATGTCCCTTCTTAACCTTTTCTTCTGCAGACTAAACATACCCAGCTCCCTAAGCCGTTCTTCATAGGGCATGGCTTCCTGACCCTTCACCATTTTGGTCGCCCTCCTCTGGACACATTCCAGCTTGTCAAAATCCTTCTTGAATTGAGGTGCCCAGAACTGTACACAGTATTCCAAATGAGGCCTAAACCAATGTAGAATAGAGTGGTACCATTACCTCTCTTGATCTACACAACACACTCCTATTGATGCAACCAAGAATCGCATTGGCTTTCTTGGCTGCCGCATCACACTGCTGACTCATGTTCAGCTTGTGATCTACCGAGACTCCTAGATCCCTTTCACACGTACTGCTATCCAGCCACGTGTTCCCTATCCTATATTTGTGCCTTCCATTTTTTCTGCCTAAGTGTAGGACCTTACATTTCTCTATGTTGATATTCATTTAATTAGCTTTGGCCGAGTTGTCCAATCTGTCAAGGTCGTTTTGAAATTTGATCCTGTCCTCTGGTGTGTTAGCAACCCCTCCCAATTTGGTATCATCTGCAAATTTGATCAGCATGCCCTCTAGTCCTTCATCCAAGTCATTGATGAAGATGTTGAATAGCATCACTGAAACCAGGTGGGAAGTCAGAAATGACTGAAGGCAAACAATAACAATGAAAGCACATTAAACCTACACTTTGCACTACCCCAAACACTTAAATGCTGAAGGCCTGCTTAAATAAGAAAGTCTTTGCCTGCTGGCAAAAGGAAGACAGGAGAGGGGCCAACCTGGCAGAGTTTCATAGCCTGAGAGTAGCCACTGAGAAGGCTGTCTCCCAGGTCCTCACCAGCACACCTATGATTTTTGGTAGCACCAAAAGAAAGCCCTCCCACAAAGTTGTTAACACTCGGGTAGGCTCATCTAGGGATATAGGGCCTTTCTGCACTATACTGTTATACTACTCTTACCCCATTTCAACATCCTGTGGAATCCTGGGATTTGCATTTAAGGGAGGGGCCTTTAGACTTCTCAGCCAGAGAGCTCTTTGGCCTCACTAAACTGCAAAACCCAGAATTCCACAGGATGTTGAAAGTGGAATAATAGCACTATTAACAGTGTAGTGCAGAAAGGCAAATAGTCTTTAAATTAGTCTGAACCTAAGCCATCTAAGGTTCTGTAGATCACAATCAGCACTTTGAATTCTGCCCAGAAATGGATCAGTAGACAGCAAAGCTGTGTCAGCAAGGGAGTTGTAAGCTTCTTATAACCAGCCCCAGTCAGCCCTGCCTTGAAGTCACTGAAGGGGGAAAAGGTGAGTTTCCTTCCATCCTGAAGTTTCTTTTCTCACTGACTGATTGATTCAATTCCAACAGTCCTTGAACAGATCACACATGTGGGAAAGGGTGAAGGAAGAGGAGCCTATCTTTGGGACTGCTCTAGGGCCCCAACAATTTTATTCCAGTGTTGGTGAGGCTGTTACTGCAGTTCAGGCCTACCCGGAGATAGCACTTGATATCGTTTTGATATCAAACCATTCGGCTTTTCTCTGCCACCCCTCTCCACGTGTTTGCAAGACCTCCGGACAAGCACGTAAACAGGTGCGGCCGATAATTGCTGGATATTCTATTCTTCACCTGTTGTGGCGAGGAAAGGATGAAGACCTTCAGGTTCTTTCAAAACAGAAAGCTTTATTTTCCAAACCATTTATTTACTGCGCAGGGCAAGCAGCGGAAATACAATGTCCAAAACTGCCCGCCCCGATTGATTAAAACACTTAGTTCTTATACCTTTGGTCAACAGCGTCAGCAATCAATCACATTTCTTGTCTACGTCAGCCATTACATTTGGAGCTTAATACCACCCCCAAAACAAGGGAACAAAGGCCTCAGTCACCAAATGACTGACAAAAGATGAGGCAAAAGAGTATGCTTGACTCCCTTTTACTTCCCAGGCACCTAAGCATAGTGTTACAAGGCCAATCATACTTTCAAACCGAGATAAGGCAGGGACATCTGCTGTCCAATTCACTTATTTTTCTACTCATGCAGTACTTCTCTGAATTTAACTCTTTCACACCTAGGCAGGCCAGATAGAGCTGGTTCGTCACTTCAGGGACCTCTCCGGCAAACACCCTTTTGCTTATGCATGATACTAAGAAAGGCACCCGGCCCCAAGCAGGTAGCCTTACAAAGCTGTACTAAGTGTTCCGCATTTGCATACTGGCTACACTATTGTTGATTCGGCTTTAAGCCCATCATGCTAAACGCTGACCTTTCCAAAGCTTTGTCCCACTCCTAAATCACATTGTTCTCACCAAGTAAGGTATGGCCTGCAGTCACAATCCACCCTATATAAACCCCCGATTCTGAGACCACCTCGGATCGCTCCTGAGTTCCATCCAGCCTTGCCACCGCTCTGCTTGGTGAGCCATCCCCTCAGTTCCAGTAACTGAGCCCACTCAACCTGGGATTGCTCCCGAGTTCCAGACCGCCTTGCTGCCATTTTGTCCAGTGAGCTCCCCTTAGCGAAACGCGCTGAGCTTCTCCCCTGTACCCCAATGAACTCCATTTTCATATCTCTCCAGGACTACGAGACAGGTGTCGTATCATCCATTTCCCTCAGAAAATCTCTATTTCCAATTCTTTAGTTAGCTGTGTGACTGTGTTGTCTTTTGTGTTTGTCTGTGTTTAATAAAACATCATTTTTGCTATTTTAAACCGTCTGACTGCTTGACTGACCGGACCCCGTAGATGCTGGGTTGCAAGATCCTGCTAAGTTACCCTGCCTCTCGCTAACTTTAGTGAGTGCTCCAGATAATTTTCCCCAAGGTTGTGTCATTGTTGTTTGGTTATTTGGGTGCCCCTCCCGGGACCCCCAGAGAACAGGGTAACAAGGCTGTACAGAGTCTCTTTTATGTACAGTATCAAAGGACTCCCAGTCTAACCAAATATATATATTAATACTGGGACCCTTTAGGTTAAGGGAAGTAGCTTGGGTTAAATTTGAAGAAAGGAAGCAGTATGTGTAGAAAGTATATTCATCTAAGCTGCTTCTCTCTTTAACTTTGTCCCATCTTGTAATGATTTTTCCTGGAACAGAGTGAGAGGAATCATCAGTTCTGAGGTACATACACTGACTTGTTTATGGAGCTGGGCTGTTAGTTTGCAAGTGAATTCAATGCTAGAGAGTCAGTGAGGATGTAATCCTGTGCAAATGTGCCTGAGAATATATCCCACTGAACTCAATGGGGCCTTACTTTTACTTATAATAAGTAAACATCTAGAGGAATCTGGAGTGAATTTAAAATGAGGAAACACTGACTACAATGCATATTCTGCACACACATAATTAAATCCCTTAAAGAAACAGAAGATCTGAAGAGCAGGAATCTGCAGTGTGATACATGGTATACTCAGTAACTGAAAGATATGTGAGTGACTTGATCATCTAATATGTTTCTTTAATATTTAATTCTTCAATCATGGATCTGAAATGTAAGAACCAGCCTTAAAAATAGTGGCTTTTACTGCTGGTGAAAGACTATTCAGTTCAGCAGAGCTTGATGCAATGTAATTTAGCACTCTCAAAATAACAGAGTATTCCCCCATACAAGGAACATGCATTATCTTATTTCTTCTGTTTTTGTTTAGTGTATGGATCCTGTCTTTTTAAAATGACTGCAGTGATGATATATGTTGTACACATGCTCACATGTAAAATTATTTTCCAGGCACACTACTTTCAGTAAATGTTGCTGGATAGCATTGTTTACCAGATATATTTCTAAAGAAAAGCCATTTTAACCTTGTTCAGCTCTGACACGTGATATATCACCTGTCAGCTCTCTCCTTCTTACTATTTATCTAGTATTATATATTACAGAAGGGTAGTGAAATATATAGTCCTAAAAGCTGCATACCAAAAGGTTCATTTGGCCAGAAGCTATATATCATTTTACACATACATTATCTAGCTCTTAACCATCATTTATACAAATGCTAATGGCTTCATTGTTGCTGTTTCAGTATAACAAGCTCATTTTCTTGATGCTCTTAATGCAACATCTAGTTCCATTAATACAGCAGACTCTTCTGTTCCAAAAGAAGGGTTAAACTCTAAATACACTATAGAAAGCTTTCCTCCTATAGTGGTTTCTGCTTGACTGTGGCAACCATATTAATCATATCTCTGTAGGATGGCACAGAGTTCTGAATGAGCTTTTACCAGAAGCTTCTGCAAAAATTTCTTCCTTTTACATATTTAAGCAATTAATGGAGGTGGAACAGATTCCCTCAACAAACCCACCAGCTGCCACACTGACCTTCATATATTAAATCTGAGGATCTCATTTGGATTTTAAGTGTGGCCAGATGAATGAGCTAAGCAACCTCCACAAAACCAGGAAGGGATTATCATGTTCCTAGTTGCATGAAGGAGACTAGACGAAGAGAACTTAGCAATATCAGGATGTTAGATCATGGATATAATATTCATGAATAAGCAGAATCGTCACTTATTTTGTCTTTGCGTGCAAGAATGAGTAATTACAAAAATTTTCTTCCCACTGGATGAAATGCATAGTGGTTTTGTGCATTTTGCTATGATTTTTCATGCTTGAGGTGAGGGGGTTACAAAATAATTATTTGGGGGGGAAAAACAGGTGCATAATGTACTTTTTAATAAACAAAACAAGGGATTTTTTTTGCAAAACAAATTTTGGCAGCATTTTTTTTCACTAAAAGTGCAAAAATGAAGTTTATTTTTAAATTGCAGTTGACCCTTTTTCAAAGGTGTCCCCATGTGTTGAGATGCCCTTACTTGTCAAAGATGAGAACATTTGCAAATATTTTTTTCATTTTGTGGGTTCTGTTTCTGTCATGTGTGACTAGCCAAAAACTACATGGGGTGGTGGGGCAGAAGAGATCCAAAAGAAGCTTTATTTTGAATTTAATTGGTTCCCATGGAGACAATTAAGAGAGAGATTCAAGATGGATCAAAAATTGTATGGGTTTGGGAAAAAAAAGACAATTAATTAGATCTGTTGTTGAAAGTGGACCAGAAAAAGGGAATCTCTAGATTTTACAAAATATTGTTGCAAAGAGAAATGGAACCAGAGATGATAAAAAATAATATGGTTAGATGGGCTCAAAATATTGGACACCCAAACGAGCTGGATACATGGGTGAGGGCATGGAAAACAGATATAAAATTTACACCAAGTTTAAATTTAAGGGAAAATTTTTATAAAATGTTATACAGATATGGTACATGACACCAGTAAGATTGAAAAAAAAATAACAAAAAATGGGAATGGAAAATGTTGGAAATATGATGAAAAAGAGGGGTCCTTTTTTCACACGTGGTGGACTTGTAAGGTAGCAAGGAAATTCTGGAAGGAAATACATGATGAAATTCAAAGAATGTATACTTTAAACTTTGAAATAAAGCCAGAATTTTATTTGTTGAATATGTTAGGGTAACAAAGAGAAATAAGATCTTATCAGAAAACATTGTTATATGTAATAATTGCTGCAAGAATGACATATGCACAAGATTGGAAAAAAGGAAATTATATTGATATAAAAGAATGAAAATTAAAAGTTCTGCATATGGTGGAGATAGAAAAGTTAACTTTTTCACTTAAAAATAAAACAATCCAGAACTTTGAAAGAGAATGGAAAGAAGTTTTGAATTGGATAAAGGAATGAGGAAAAGAAGAAACAAAGGAAGAGTGTTGGAAATATTGGTAATGAAAATTAATAATGTTATAGAATAAGCATAAGTTGAATGTAACAATGTTAAAAGTAATAGTGTGATAGTGTGATTAACTTTTAAAGCAACTCTTAAATAGAAATAATGTATAAATGGGATGTAAACACAAACTCAACTGGAAAAAAAGATGCTCGGAAGTGGGGTGGTGGTATTTTTCTGTGTAAAATTTCAATAAATATATATACAAAAAAACAAAAAACAAAAGAAGCTTTATTTGCTGCAAGGGAAAAAAAATGCTTGGCTGCCTGATTCCACAGATTAGGCAGCCAAACAAAGAGAAGGCACTATCTTTTATGCATTTCTACACATCAATGAGAAAAGCATCTACAGTTGCATCACTTTTACATAAATCTGATGGGCATCAGCTATCAGGGCATGCATACCAAGTCAGTCATGTACCCAGCATGCCATAATAAGTGGGTATAGGGCAATTCTTCTCCTTGGGCATGATTTTTACCATTTAAATGAGCTATAGTTTAACGAAGTTTAAACTCTTTGTTATCTACATGCTGTATTTCTTCTAACTATCAGTCCCCATTTGTTTTCAAGACTGGTGCTTGGGCCTCTTCAGCTTCAGATAGCAGAGTAAGCTAGCTGTTCTTTAAAGCATCAAAGGAACAGGCAGCTTTAAAGGAAAGATGATTTTCTTACTTTTTACAGCATGACTCTATGTTCCATCATTCCCAGGTCTCTCCTAACATCTCTACTCTGGGAACTGTTTACTATTTTCTCCTACTGGCCTTATCCTGTATCGCCTTTGTTTTAAGTTAGGTGGCTCAAGTTCATGCCCAGAACCAGCTGCCAAGCTTGTAGTATTTACCAAGGCATGTGGTTTTTTACTCTACACAGACAGATATATTCCCTTACTACACATTTCAGGAGCTTCAGTTTTGCAAAATGTGAGCCAAATTAGTGTGCAGTTCGTAAGAGTGAGCAAGGGAAAGAATGTCTGTGTGTGTGTGTGTGTGTGTGTGTGTGTGGGCGTGCATGTGTGTATCAGAAAGGTTGATGAGAATGCTCCTCTGTTCTCCATTTTTTCACTGCCTCCGCTTACTCTTAGCTTCTTTGCCCTCTGTTGTCTGCTGTTTTATTTGTCAGATTCTTATTTTTAGGCATACTATTTTTCCCATTCATTGTAATCTGCCCTGTTTACTGAAGGACAGCATAAAATATTGTTTATCAGTCATCCTACAAAATAAAGATAGTAGGAGAATGGCTAAAACTGTCAATCATTGTAGTAGGAAAGAAAACATAAAATTTGCTGTTAGTACACATAAAGATAAAGAATCACAAAAACCATTTTATAAATCTTTTATATAGGCACATCTAGAATAGTGAGCCAACTATCTCAGTTATATAACACAACAACAACAACAACAAAGCTATATGGAAGGGAGATGAGAATATATTTATACAGTATACTGGAGTTCAGAATCACAGAGTGAAACTAATAATAAATTCAGGATATATAGTAAGTGGTACTTCATATAAGTATAGAATTCACTGCCAAAAAGAGATCATTTCTTTACATAGCAGAAGGTTACCAGATCTTCAGGGTTTGTCCTTTTCTGGCCTGCTGCCAGGTCGTAGGTGAGGCAGGGAATTCTGGCTTCCCAAACTGTGTCCTCCTTCAACAAAAGGAAAAAACCCTCCACTTTCTAATTGGACATGTTGCAGCCAGTAAGCCAGAAACTGCAAAACCTGGCTAGTTGGATATCAAAGATTATCTGATGATGGATAATTGCAACTCCACTCCATACATCCCCTAAAGGCAAGGTTCCGCCTTAGCATACTTGCACAAGGAAGGAAAAGCAGAGCTGGAGGAGTGAGAATTCAAGTGAAATTTTCAGAGCCGCAATTAGTTTGGCAGTATGGTGCAGCACGCAGAGAGTAAGCAGCTCTGAGAAGTAGATCATCACTGTCATAAGTTAGGGAGTCCGGGGGCACTGTGACAGCCTGTTGAGGAGGAACAGGAGGTTTCATGCACTAAAAGCCACTTATACACTTAATTTGTGGTTCAATATTTTTCCAACAACGTTTGGGATGATTAATCTTTTCCTGGACTTATCCCAATGTCCTCAGTGCCAGAAGATCAAACATGCCACTTAGGTTGCAAGGGGAGAAAACTTTTCAGGCTGCAGCTCTCCCACTCTGCTTTCCAACAGCTTACCAGAAAGAAGGAACAGTTGTCTTCATTAGATCTCATGATTTGGTTAGAGATCGAAATATCTTTCTTTCTACTGTTAAGTTGGGATGCTTTCCTGGTTATTAACAAGAAAAATGTAGCATAGCAAAGTAGATTTGGATCTCATAGTATTGCTGTGATGTCTGTCAGTGGAAGTGGTGAGAATCACTTCTTTCTTTCTGCTGTTGATAGTTTCTCTTCCTCCTTTTGCTCATTATGCTGTTGCTGGGCCTTTTTCCTGCTTTTGAAAGCAAACAGAGCAACAGGAGAAGGAAGCAGTTCAGCCTTAGAAAGTTCTTAAGCCTCTTCTTCCCTCCCTTCACATACTTTCCTCCTACAGTATCTAAACCAGCTTGTTTGATTTCTTTGGTGTGGCTTCAGTGTTTGTAGCTGAAAGATCAAGTAACCCAAGTGCAGGAAGATAAGGTGGTAAGGAGTTAAAAAGTGATGTCCTGGCAAAGTAATGGGAACTCTGTTTGTGTGTAGAGGGGGCAAGAAATGCATTTTTTTCTTTTTCTTTTTAAGAGGAAACATTATCCAACTCCTTATATTTCCCAGTCCTCACCATGGAAAATGGAAAATCAAGGCTGAATCATCTACTCCTTGCTCAGCTTTTTCTGTTGCTTGCTCCAAAAGTTGTTTCTCTTTTGTATAGTCCTGAGATACTTTTCCAAATGAATTGATAAATTTCAGATGAAAATGGAGTAGATTTTTAAAGTTTTTAAAGATGTGGTTAGGAGAGCTGGTCCAAAGTTCACACTGAGCTACAAACTCACTGGGTGACTGTGATAGCAACAATGAACAGGTTTTCCCTGGATCACAACAAAGCCAGTAAGTCACATACCAGTGGGAGATTCAAGATAAAAAAAAGTAGTCCTATTTAGCCCAGGCAGAAACTAAAAGACGTCTGAGGGATTCCCACAAATCAGACATGCAGAACAAAGGCATACACATTTATACTTTTTAGAAGAAAATGAAATTAGCATAACTAAATTACATCACTTCAACATAAGATCTTGTGGGCTTCAGGTATCAAAGTATGCACCTTGGCCCTGTCACACAGTATCCCCCCTAATACATCAGTCACTTAGCACCTATTTGTTATTTAGCCAAAGTGGGCACTGCTTGCATTCCACGCTCTGGGAGCCTGGCGCTACTGTCTCCTTTGTTATCACTACTATACACTCCATTCCCAATGCCTATATGTTCCCTTGGCCAGGCTGCTGCTTCTGAAGGCTGGGACTTTTAATCCTCAGGCCCTTTACCTCTTGTTAATAACAAAGCAGGCTGGTAAATCAAAGAGCATTAAAGAGGGGGAAAGCCTGCAGAGGCCTGGTTAATGGATTTCTCTATACTATTCTATGCTACTCTAGTTCCAGTCATTCTCAGGCTTCTCTATCAACTGTAAGCCAGTTAGTCTTTCATACCCTTATATAACTCACAAGTTTGTTGGAAAGGTAAAGCAAAGAAGACACCTTGAACTCATTTGAGGGAAGGCGGGATACAAGTGTAAATAGTTTTTTTAAAAAATGACTAATCAGCTATGATTACAAGTGTAAATAGTTTTTTAAAAATGACTAATTAGCTATGATTTCTGTAATTGGGTTATGGTTCTAGTAGTTCAGAAAATCAACTTGTTTGAAATAAGGTGCTGCTGAAGAGTTTCATGTATACCCTGTACTGCTAAAGAGCCAAATAAATGGGTCCCATGTTCCTATGGTTCAGGCCTACCCGGTGATAGCACTAGATATCTCTTTTGATATCAAATCATTCAGCCTTCCTCCGTCACCCCGCTCCACGTGTTTGCAAGGCCTCCGGACAAGCACGTACACAGGCACGGCTGGTAAGTGTTGGACATTCCATTCTCCACCTAGGCAGGCAGAACAAAGCCTCTCCGTTGCTTCAGGGACCTCCCTGCAAACACCTCTTGCTTAAGCGCGACCCTAAACAAAGACGTTTGGCCTCGAGCCGATAGTCTTACAAAGCCAAGCTAAGCACCTTGCATTTACATACTGGCTATACTATTGTTACATCTGCGCTAAGTCCATCATGTTAAACTTGACCTTTGCCAAAGCTTTTGTCCCGCTCCAAACTCGCATTGTTCTCACCGAATATGGCATGGCCTGTAGGCACAATTCACCCTATAAAAACTCCCCGATTCCGAGACCACCTCAGATTGCTCCGGACTTCCATTCTGCCTTGCTGCTGTTTTGTCTGATGAGCTCCCCTCAGCGAATTGCGCTGAGCTTTCTTCCCCACCATCTTCCAGCTTCTTCAGGACTACGAGAAAAGGTGTCATATCACCCATTTCCCCCGAAATTCCCATTTCTGATTCCTTAAGTTAGCTGTGTGTGTTTGTGGTATCTTTCCTGTTTGTTTGTCCTTTAATAAAGATATCATTTTGCTATTTGAACCCTGCCTGGCTGCTTGACTGACCTGACCCCATAGACATTGGGTTACAAGATCCCTGCTGAGTTACCCTGCCTCTAGCTAGCTTAAGAGAGTGCTCCAGTTAATTTCCCCAACTTTGTGTCTGTGTTTTGGTTATTTGGGTGTCCCTCCCAGGACCCCCAGAGAACAGGGTAACACTCAGAGCAAGTCCAGCCTGAACTCTCCCAAGAAGCCAAGATGGCTAAACTGAGGCTGTCATACTTTGGCCATATCATGAAAAGACATGACTCATTAAAAAAGACAATAATATTTCGTAAAGGTAGAAGGCAGTAGGAATCTGTATTACAGAAGGATAGACTCAATCAAAGAAGACATGTCTCTGAATCTGCAAAGGCTGTTGATAGAGCGGCTTGGAGGTTTCTCATCCACAGGGTTGCCGTAAGTCAAGGTCAACTTGACAGTAGTTAACAACAACATTTCAGTCTTAACTGTTTTATAGCCCTTTTTACACTAAACATCTCAGCATACCTGCAGCAAAGTCAGTTCCTATTCTGCATTTCATATGTGACAGTATGCATATTCAGTATTCTCACACAAATATGTAAATTTTGAAACAATCTTAAAACCACTATATTTTAGAGGACGAAGATGGATCAAGAAACTGGACCTACAGAATTCTCCATGTTTTGATTTATTTCATGAAGAGTTCATTTCTTTGTATCACACTGTTTCCAATTAATAGAACAATGATGTCAATTCAAAATTATGTTATTTTAAAAAAATGACCTTCCCATCTCTTCAAGACTTTTTCTTCTTAACAAAAAAAAATTAAAAAAAATCAATTACCTAATGACTGATTATGAATGCAGGGTGCAGTTGCTGCTTCTGTCATGAATCTTCCATCATGCCAGTAATGATTAAATGATAGAATCCCATAAGCCACTGGAACTTACCCAAAGATTTCTCACACATTCCATCCATCTCACACGCTTCTATTAATCAAACATTGCCAGTGAAATGTGGGTTCCTGATGTAGCAGGACTGCAACTACACTGCATCTCTAATATGCTGGCCTATGCACAGCTTTGAGAAGTTTGCTATCTTACATTACAATCCAATACCATGTGCAAATGCATAGCTAAGGGCATTTTCTGTGTATGTGGCTTAGAAATACAATGAAATAATAAATAAGTGTGGGTGTGGGGTATAATTTTTCCAGGGGCCACTCCCAAAATCTCAGGTCCTGGTATGGTCCTGACCTGGCCACTGCATTTGTAGAAATAGAATCAGAAGCAGGTGTTAATCATGTAGCTAAGTAAAATCTTCACCCTCAGAGGCTGTAGTACAGGGGGGTGGGCAGCTAGATCTTAGAGCACCACAGCCCCCCCCCGTCAATTTAAAAAAAATGCTTAGGATGCCATTCTACATTGCCTATTTAATTATACTTAGCAATCCACCAATGGCACTACCTTTCTGTGGTGGTGGGATTGCATGATCTTGTGAGGAAAAAGGTTATGCTGCTGGTAGCACTGCTGCTGGTAGGGTCTCCCATGTCAGACAGGTTTTTACTGAGAAGCCAGGCTACATGTGCCAAACAGCTCCTGGGCAGCAGCAATAGTGGAAGGTGACACTGGTGGAGGATCTCCCAGAGATAATGGCAGTGGCACCACAGGTAACACTTGTTAGTAGTACATGGAAGCACTATAAACACCTTTTGAATGTCTTTTCCCACAAAAATCCTATGCTGGTACAATCCAAAATGAAACAAGAGATGGTGCCAGAAGATAAGCCTCCTGGGTCAGATGGAGCTCAGTGAACTACTGGGAAGAGCAAAGGACAATTATGAGTTGCTTTGTGGCTAATGACACAACTGGACTCAAGCTGAAAGGATGTTCATCTCTTGATGTGCTCAGAGGTGAAAAGAAAGTCCAAAGCTGTGCAACACTTATTATAGAAACATGGAATCTGAAAAACATGAATTAGAGGAATCTACACATAGTAAAAACAAGAAATGGGATGTATAAGCATTGCAATACTTGGGGTGAGAAATTTTGAATCAGATAATTACATAGTGTTCTATAAAAATCTAAAAAGAAATGGGGTGGTATTTATAGCAAAAGTAGTCAAAATACACAGTACAAAGTCTGATCGAATCATGCCAATAAGACTTCAGGGGAAATTGATTAACATAACCATAAACTAAGTTTATACTGCAACTACAAAAGAAGAAGAAACTGAAAAATTCTATGCTGGAGTCCAGAAGGAAATTGATCACACACCAGAACAGGACTTGTTGATAATAATAGGTGATTTAAATGCAAAAATAGGAAACAGCAGGATCAAAGATTGTAGGAAATTTGGCCTAGGATCAAGAACTGAAGCAGGAGACTGACTGACTGGTTGAATTTTGTGAGGCCAGCAGTTTATTCATCTCAAACACCTTCTTCAAGCAACCCAAGAAAAGAGTGTATACATGGATATCACCTGATGGTCAACATAGAGATCAAATAGACTATATAATCAGAAGCAGAAGATGGAGAAGCTCCATTGTCTCTGCAAAAACAAGACCAGAAACAGACTGTGATACAGACTATGAACTACTAATTGCCAAAGTTAGAGTACAGCTAAAGAAGAACACTAAATCAACCATCATGCCAAAATACAAGCTAAAGAACACCCCCATAGAACTTAAAGATAATGTGAAAAATAGATTTGTGCTATTAAGCCTAATTGACCAAGAGCCAGAAGAACTCTGGACTGAAACCAGGGACATTGTCAAGTAGGAACGCAAAAATAAACTATATGCAGCCAAAAGAAAAGAGAAGCCTTAAGGATGACAGATGAAACTGTTCAAGCAGTTAAGGACAGATGAGAAACAAAAGTAAAAAGTGACGGAAATCGAATAAGAATCCTTAATGCAACTGTTCAACAACTTGCGTGCAAGGAGAAAGAGAACTACTCTAATAATCATTGCAGAGAAATAGAAGATGAGAAGGAAAAGGGAGAACAAGAGATCTCTTTCACAGGATCCAAGAAATCAAAAGGAAATTTAAACCAAGAGTGGGGATGCTCTATAACAGGCAGGGAGACATATTGCATGACCAACTATGAAAACAAACCACTAATTTTAGAAGTGAAAGTGAAAACTGCATTCAGAGCACTTGAGAGAAATCACCAAGAATAGATGGCATACCAATAGAGCTGCTTCAATCTACAGACACAGAATCTACTCTAGTTCTAACTAAAACTTGCCAAAAAATATGGAAAACAAAAGAATGTCCCACAGATTGGAAACACCCAATATACATTTTAATCCCCAAGAATGACAAAAGGGATTGCAGTAACCCCAGGACTGTTGCATTAATTTCCTATACAAGCAAAGCCATGCTCAAAATTCTACAACAAAGACTTCTACCCTATATGGAATGAGAAAAGTCGGAATTCAGAAAAGGAAGAAGCACTAAAGATCATATTGCAAACATATGTTGGAAAATAGAGCACACCAAAGGATGTCAAAAGAAAATCAGCATGTGTTTCATATATTATAGTAAAGCATTCAGTTATGTAGATCATGAGAAAATATGAATTGGTCTTAAAGAAATGGGTGTGCCATGACATTTGATTTCCCTCATGCAAAACCTGTACTCAGGACAAAAGGCTACTGTTGGTACAGAAAGCAGAATGGATTGCCATTGGCAAAGCTCTGGTAACAGTTTGAAAACAGTTAAAGCAGAAAGTGCAAAGCCATGTTTACAGCTGAACCTTAAGAGAACAAAAATAATAACCACAGATGATTTAAATAACCTTAGAATCTTAGATAATAACCTTAGATGATGAAGACATTGAAATAGTTCAAGATTTTCAATACCTATTGTTGTTGTTGTTGTTGTTGTTGTTGCTGTTGTTGTTTTCGTTGTTGCCATTATTATGTACCTTCAAGTTGTTTCTCACTTATGGTAACCCTAAGGTGAATCTCTTGCAGGAATTTTTGGGGCTGAGAGCAAGGTCACCCAGTAGGTTACTATGGTTGAGCAGGGAATCAAACCCTGGTCTCCAGGGTCATATTCCAATGCTCAAACCACTACAGCATGCTAGCTCTCCTCCACACCTTGGCTCAGTCATTAATCAGAATGGAGACTGACCTGGAAAGGCAACTATGAAGGAACTAGACAAGATTCTAAGTGAATAGATATATCACTTAATACTAAATTTAGGATTGTCCATGCCATTGTATTTCCCTTTTCTATGTATGGTTGTAAAAGCTGGACAGTGAAGAAAGCTGATAGGAAGAAAAATGAACTCATTTGACATGTGGTGCTGAAGAAGAGTCCTGCAGATTAATCTGGACTGCTAAAAAGATAAATAAATGGGTCCTCGAGCAAATCAAGCCTGATCTCTCCCTAGACACCAAGATGACCAAACTGAGGCTGTCATACTTTGGGCATACCATGTGAAAACATGACTCACTAGAGAACAATAATGCTTGGTAAGGTAGAAGGCAATAGGAAAAAAGGGAAGACAGCATTACAGATGGATAGACTCAATCAAGGAAGACATGTCCCTGACTCTGCAATACTTGAGCATGACAGCTGAGAACTCAGTGGCTTGGAAATCTCTAATCCATAGGGTCATCATAGGTTGAGGTCAACCTAACGGCAGTTAATAAGTACAATAGTTAGCAAAGTGACATCACCTGGACTGGCCTAACTACTTGACCAGGCAGCAGCACACAGATAGAAGAGGGGCATTCTCCTGTTCACTGGGGCATAGCTGGATGGTGTCTCTGCCTCTTGCACCAGCCAGTAAGGCTGCAACCACCAGAATCAGAAAATCTGTCACATTTTCTTCCCACAGCCTCACTGGCTGGCAGGCGGGGAGTGGAAATGACATCCACCTGTGCCCTAGTCACCAAAAGAATGGACCCTCTTCTCTCTGTGTGGCCATTACCTGGTCAAGCAGTTTGTGGGAGTGGTTACAATTGTGGCAATAGTGCCACAATTGTGATTTTAGTTAATGATGTCTATGTAGAGATCATGAATACATATCCACTACAGATGTGTAGACCTAAGGTAGGCATCCATAAGTTTGATCCTGAATTCCAGCCTTTATTTTTAAAAATTTTGCTCAAAATGTTCCACATATTATTTAAGGGGCATAGGGGAAATGTTCAGCATGTGTTTCCCTCCACCACGAAATATTTTATGCTCGCACCCAGCCTTTTGTTTTTGTTTTATACAGCAGGAAATAAACTGGACTTCCACTTTAGTTTTTGCTTTAAAAGAGCCTTTCTTACCTTTAAGGGCATGGCAAAATTATCTTCCACATTTCCTAGAAGGTATGGGGGAAATCTGGGTTTAAAAAAAATATCAAGGATTTTTTAAAAAGTGGGGATGAGTATTTGGAAGCCCAAGAACAATTTGGTAGATATTCTCTGAATATCAGATACTGGGAAAAGTCAGAACATGTTAGTTGCCATCTTGTCCTGCTTGTGAACTTCAACAAGCATCAGGCTAGTCACTACTGGATACACGATATGTGGTATCATAAAGATGGTTTCCTGGCAAGTGATGGGTTACACCCCACAGCACTTAGCAGGCCATTTCTGCACTACAGTATTAAAGCACTGTTATTCCACTCTTAACATCCTGTTTACTGAGGCCAAAAAACTCTCTGGCTGAGACTTCTAAGTGCCCTTCCCTAAACTACAGAATTCCATAGGATGTTGAAAGTAGAATAGTGCCTTCCATTCGCATGGCGGGCGCAAGCAGCAGCTCGGAAAGAAGCTGTGCAATGGCGCAGCTCCAAGCAGCCACCCACTGGATTCCAGCCACTTTTTTTGTACCATCAGAAGTGGCTAATCACCCCTCCGGTAAGAGGGGTGTGGGAGAGGTCCGAAGGGGACCCCTCTAACTGGCGGCTGGCTCTACCCGGCTGGGGGAGCCGAAAACACCAGGGGTTTGAAGGACCATGATGGAGCCAGTGGGATCATTGCCTGAGCGGCACAAGCGCCACCGTCAACTTTTAACCAAGAAACCTATTTGAAATAACAACTAAGAAAACATGTACCTGCTCTGGTCTTTGCTTTTGAAAATATCACATCTGGAACGAGCATGCAGTGGTGCGCAGGAGCATAGGAATGGAAGGACCCAGAGGGAAGTGAGTGTGTCATGGCAGAGAGTTCTCTTAAGGAGCGGCTGATTTAAAAGAAATGGCTAAGAGGCTTTTCTGTTTTTCTGTGGACAGTTGAGAGTTCGTCTTAAAGGGGAGGCTGCTTTAAAAGAAATGGCTAAGAGGCTTTTTAGCTTCTCTGTAGATGGTTGAGGGTTCGTCTTAAAGGGGCAGCTGTTTTTAAAGAAATGGCTTAGAGGCTTTTTATTAATGGGCCGGTACAGGGCTAAAGAATAAGACTGAACTTTACAAAATTGAATAAACCCCATTTGGATATTGAGCTCCTTATTTCTATAGTTTATTTTGGCTGATCGGAGAGGATTGTTGTTTTGGCTTCTTGACTCTGGATTTCTGACCTGGAAGAATACTTTGGACAGCGGGTATCGAGCAGTGCCTTTTTCTTTTTTTTCTTTTTTTCTTTTTTTTGCTTCTGTTGTCTGAGACTGTTTCCTAACTTTTTTTTTTCCTGAGTTTGGACTGGTGAACCTGTGCTGGAACGTTATTTAAGTAAATATTCTCACCCTCAGGGATGGAACTACTTGGACTTTAAGCGTCTATGAGAGTACAGTAATCTTCAGAAATGAAACTCCGGGTAGTGATGTTCCAAATGGGAGGGGAGAATGGGAGGTGGAGTGGCACAGGGTCCTGAATTAGACAAAGTGGTAATACTTTAACAATGTCAATTAAGCTTACATTTAGATATGTGGTCACTAATATAACACTGTGATATTGTTAAAGGGGAGATGGTGAATAGGTCATAAGTATAGAAGTGGGAAACAAGACAATTCTAAAATAATGGAGTTTAGGGCAGGAGATGGATTTAATGTGTTCCTGTTGTTTGAGACTTGGGCCCTTTTCGCATTAAGGCTTCTAGCGCAAGCGGGGGAGGCCGGCTCGCACAAGAAACCTTCTCCGGGAGGCTGCCGTTTCCCCCCTCCTTCCTTCCACAGGCAAAGGAACGAGCGGGGAAGCGTCAGCCTCCCGGAGGCGGCGGCGGCTCGCGCGTCCGCCCCCCGCGAAGCAGGAGGCTCGAGCGTCCGCCCCCCCGCGCATGCGAGAAAGGAGGCTGTCACGTCCGTCCCCCCCGCGCGCGCGGAAAGCAGGAGATGTCGCGTCCGTCACGCTAGCTCCCTGCCCCGCCCTTTCCTTCCGCAGGGGCGGAGGGAAGGAAGCGCGACCCGGCCGCCTCCCCAACGCTCTGCACAGGAGGTAAGCGCGTGTGGGCACCGGGAGCGCTGCGCGAGCGCGGGTGATTTTCGCTTTGAGGCGGAAATCAAAAAATACGCGCTCGCACAGCGTCAGCCCCGTGAGAGCGGCGGAAGTGGGAGTGCGTCATGCAGAGCGATACTCCCACTCCCGCGAGGCTCACGGGGCTGTCGCGCGACAAAAAGCCCGTGCGAAAAGGCTGTTGTTTGCCAAAAAATTTTTCTCCTGAGTTTGGATTGTTGAGACTGCCGAGCCTGTGCTGGAAGGTCACTTAAGCAAAACATCCTCACTCCCTGGGACGAAGCAACCTGGAATTCAAGCGGCAATGATAATACAGAGATTCTTTGGAAATGAGGTTCAGGGCAGTAAAGTTCCAGATGGGAGGGGGGATGGGAGATGATATGATGCACAGGGCTCTGAATTAGATAAAATGGCTCTGTACTTTGGCAATATCAATTAAGCTTGCATTTTTGATGGATATATTTTCATTAATACAGACATTGTGATATTGTTAAAGGGTAGATGGGTGAATAGGACACAGCTGGAGGTGGGAAACAAGACATTTTTAATATAATAAGATCCAGGGCAAGAAGAGGAATGACTGTAACAGTAGTAATAGTACAGACTGCCAGATATACATGGATAGATGTGTTTTAAAAATTTTAGGATTTCATTTTAAAAATGTTGGAGGATTCAATTTCAGAAAAGATAGCAGAATTTAGCAGAGACAAATAGACAAATGAGAATAAATTGAAATTTGTTGAATAGAGAAAAGCAGAATGGCCATAATGGGTGATAGCTGGGAACTGTCAAGGGAAAAGGACTGTATTTTGATTGTGGAAATGGGGAGAGGGGAAAGCATGTTCCAACGTTTGAGATGGACACTGTACTGTGATACAACAAATGTAATATATGGAGTGTGTTTCGTGAAACAAAGACCAGAACAAAGTGGAAGATCAGAAACATTTCATGTAAAACTACAGGTTAAAGAAAGACTTTTTTTAATCTGTGAAATTTAATAAAATTATTATAAAAAAAAGAAAGTGGAATAATAGTACTATAACAGTGTAGTGCAGAAATGGCCTAAGAGTCTCACAAACCTGATCAGCTGAACTTTAAACTGATTTATGGGGCAAGAGGAGAGAAACAGTATTTTTGAGGGAAAGAGTTTGCCAAGTATTGGAGATAGCAACCCAAATAGGGAAATCAGAACAAATAGTACAATAACCCAACAGTGGAAGGGAAAAAAACCAAACAAAACCCTTAAATAAGCAGCTAGGGGGGAAATGATTCATGCTCACTCCAATGAGGAGGAAAAATGGGAAGCGTCTAAAGAATTTTCAACTGAGCTAAGATTTAAAAGGGGTATGTACAAAAAAGATGGAAAAGGGGGAAATCACCAAAGAATAGTTTAAATGAAGAGCTAGCATGTGTAGTGAGAAAGTCAGAAAAACTAGTGATAGGGCCATTAGGTGGAAAAGATGGAGAACTGCTAACAGGGGAAAAGGGGGAACTGTTGAACACCTTCTTTGCCTTGGCCAGGGTTCTATCTTAAGCCCTGTGTTATTCAACATCTTAATCAATGACTTGGATGATGGAATAGAGGGTATGCTTATTAAATTTGCAGATGAAACCAAATTAGGAGAGTCAGTTAATACCCCAGAGGACAGGATCAGAATTCAAAATTGCCTTAACAGATTAGAGAGCTGGGCCAAAACTAAGAAAATGAATTTCAATAGGGAGAAATATAAACTACTATACTTAAGCAGAAAAAAATGAAATGCACGGATATAGGATGGGTGACACCTGTCTTGACCTCAGTACATGTGAAAGAAATTTAGGACTCTTTGTAGAATAAGAGACTGTTCCAGAGACTACGGCCTGGAACAATGGTTCAAGCTACAGGAAAAGAGATTCCACCTAAACATTAGGAAGAACTTATTGATGGTAAGAGCAGTTTGACACTAGAATCTGTTGCCTCGGAGTCTGCTGGAGTCTCCTCGAGGTTTTTACACAGAGGCTGGATGGCCATCTGCTGGGAATGTATTGATTGTTATCCTTGAATGGCAGGGGGTTGGACTTGATAGCTGTTGTGGTCTCTTCCAACTCTATGTATTTATGCTACTATGCTTCTATGAACATAATGCTGGGATGTTTGGGATAAGGCTTGTTTATTCACTTCAGTGCGAACACAGAATCTCAAGGAACAGAAATAAAGCTATGAGCCACACAGCAGTACTCTGACCTAGAAATACAGCTGCCTTCTATCATCTTATTACTCATCCATCTTGCCTAGGCAACAGCTCTTCACAGTGTCAGGCTCTCACCTGCAGTCTTTTTAATTGAAGATGCCAGTGACTTAACCTGAGACTTTCTGCATTCAAGGCATGTGCTATGCACCTCCTCTGCGCTCCTGCAACGGAGTTACATGCTCAAAGAGCAGTTCAGTGTCTCTCTGCCGTACATATTCTAGTCACAAGGGTCTATTTTGACTTAGTACTTGTGCATGTAAGTTTCCCTTGCAACACCACAACATCTGCTGTTTGTTTTGTGTAATAAGGACTGACCCCAGCAGCCCTGTTATAATACAAATGCAAACAAGGCACATCATTAACACAGTGGTGCAAAACAGACATTTGAAGTATTGTATTTCAGAGTAACAACTGCTAGGAATAAATGACGAACACTCTTTGTCCAGTACCATGTTGATGGTAGAACTGATCGACCCAGAAGCCACAGCAGTGGATAAAACAGAAGTCCATTGGTAGGCAAGTACATAGCTAGACTGATCTTTCTTTCTGAGCAGGTTCCAACTTTACAGAAGCTAGAATAAGAATTACCAGTTTGCTCCATTCCCAATGGCTGTTGCTATGGCAACACTCAGCTCTGATTAAAAAAGAGACTGACAGACTTTGCCTTATAAAGAAGAGGGTAAAGGTGGTGAGTGGAGGGGAAGGTTTGGAAATTTAAAGCGACGAAGAAATCACTATACATTATTTATCTGAAAATGAAGATTGTTTTGGAACAAATTAACCTCACAGTATTAAATTTAATGCATAATTCCCATGGAAAATAACAAAATGTCATATCGTTTTGCTACTGTACTTGAAATATTTATACACAGAATAAAAAATAATATTTTTAAAATGACATTTAAATCAAAATGAAGGTCGTTTTTAAATGTCAAGGGTTGGTTTTGTGTTCTTTAACTTTTTAGAAGGCTTGCATGATAAACTGTTGGAAGCATCCCAAGTACAGTCTGCTGAGAAATTATGTTGCCTAAACTCAATTTAAGTGAATGGGGGCTATGTAAGAACATACCAGTTCAAGCACAGGAATGAGTCCAGGTATACCTCAAGGTCATGACCCTGTGAAAACAGCAACACACAACTCCATAGCCTTCCTGAAATTGAAAAGATGTGCCAGTCCCACTGCTTCAGTCTTGCAATATTTTCTTTGGATTTCACCTGCGTATCCAAATCCAGTACCTGATAATTACCTGTCACCATTTTCATGCCCAACAGGAACAGATTTGGTTTGGTGCAGCAAAGACACTGAATTCCATATGTTTGAATTACCTCATTCAGTTGCTTCATCTTTGTCAGGAGCCCCAATGGTAATTATATGTTACTGTCACCTACCACTGTCATTCATTCCTGACAACATCAACCTATGCCAGGTAAAGTTATTTCTTCCAAGTATCTCAGACATGTCACCACAGCATCAGTTCAGTTTCAGTGTATTGTATTTTAGCAACTAGCTATTATACAGAAACATGGAAAAAGTAAAGAGAGAAGTCAAATACATTAATTTACATGTAATAGTTAATCTATAATAGATTAATCACTTTCCATACCCCTTCCCCTTCCCCGCAACATCAGAATCAACAGAGACTGTGAAAGAATTCAATAAGATGAACTGGTCACAATGTCCCCTAACTTCTTGACAAAGAACATCAGCCAAGGCTAACCACTAAATCCATCCTGTTAGCCCAAAACATGGGTGACTTAGGGGTCCACCCACAATGCCAGTACCTCCATAAAACAGTGGGGAATATTAGCTCAAAGAGCAGGCCTGCAAGAGAGAGGTAACTTTACGAGATCTTTTACACCTGTATATACCGGTACTAGTGCAGGGAAGAACCAGCTGGAGATCCAAAAGTCAACTTAATTGTTTTATTGAGAGAATTGCAGTCACACACACAAGTTCCACACAATCACACAAGGCTAACTGAAGGAAAAGGGAGGAAAGTTTTAGATAGCAAGATATAGGGCAAAGTAGGTGATACTTACCAATCCAGAAGAGCAGTGAGTCTGAGGGCCATATATAATCAAGACTCAGAATGGCAGAGTGGCAACCAGCAATCAGTGTACTGTGAGTTTTGACTGGCCAGAAACTGAGGTTTAAATACTCATTTTCTGCCTGGAGGGTGAAGATGTTAATGGCTCTTTGGCAGAATAAGCAATGGAGTCCAAAGAGGCTTGATGGCCATCTGTCAGGATTGATTTGAGGGTGTTCCTGCATGGCAGGGGGTTGGACTGGATGGCCTGTGTGGTCTCTTCCAACTCTACATTTCTATGATTCTATGAGTGGACAATAGAGTCCAGAATGGACTGTGGCTCTAGCTTTAGGTGACAAAGGGCTAATAGCAGTCCTTATAGCTCAGTAATCATTAGAAAGGTGTGGAGACAAAAGGAAAGCTTGCTTGGTCAGAGGGAGAGGAGTTAAGACAATCATCCATCTTGTGGAAATCTCCCAGATGCTATTGTTTCTAAGAGGTTGTGCCATTGGAGGCTAAGTGCAAGTCCATTATCACTGGAATTATCTGATGATATCCTGACTATGACCTGGCTACACCTTGAGATCTTTCCTGACCTCATTTTGCAATGTACGTGTGAGGCCAGCTTTTCCACTTAGCCAGCATGGCCTTGCAGCCATAGCAGGGTATATTTTATATTTATGCCAATTAATATATTTTGCCAATTAAGTCACATTTTGCCAATTAAACCATATCAAATCATGGGGGCCAATGGCTTGATAACAATCCACTATTCACAAATCAACAAACAGAAAAATGTAGCCTCACTATTGTTGTTCAAAACTCACACAGACCCAGGTCCAAGAAAGAATAGGAGCATCCACGTGCATGATACTCAAGCTACAGACCAACTATGACTTTAGTAGTCTTTCCCCAAAAGGAGAACATGCAAGACAGAAATATTCCTGCCTGAGAAAATCATACTTGAAACAACATCGTTAAGCTAGAAAGGAACCACTGGTTAAACCCACCAGTACTCTGTCATCAAGGCCAGCATGGTGTATTGCTTTGAGTGTTGGAGACCAGAGTTCAAGTCCATGTTCAGACATAGAAACCAGTTGGGTGAACTTGAGCAAATCATCCTTTCATCCACAGAAGAAGGCAAAGGCAAACCTCCTCGGAGGAAATCTTGCCAAGATAACCCTGTGATAGGTTTGTATCTCCATAACAACTTGAAGGCACACAACAACAGCAACAAACCTATAATCACTAATAAGCATAGACACTTTTTAAAAATCCTTTTTTTCATATGTAGTAGAGATATAAACATATAAAGCAATTTTGGAAGCAAGTACATGATAAGATCATAGAGGTATTGCAAATCAAATATCCAATGAATCCACAAATATATTTACTTAATATGATTGATGAGACACAACAAATGCAACAATTAAACAAATATCAAAAGAAAATTTTATTGTATATAATAATGGCAGCCTAGTTGACAGCAGCTCAATATTGGGAATCCACTATTATACCTACTGTTGAAGAGTGGTTATTGAAATTGTAGGAAATAGCTGAGCTAGACAAATTAACATTGATGTTATCTGACTAGAAAGATAATCATTTCCATAATGTATGGAAGATGATGGCCCCCATATGGTAAAGATGTTGGGGGGAATTAGCTATTGCAGGAGTGTTAAATTAAATGTTAAACAAATTGTATATTACATATATCTTAAGCAGTGTATATTAAAGAAAGATACAATGTCAAGTATTTAATTATATAGACTGGAGGTAGATATATATGTAAGCTAAATTATAGAAAAGCTGAAGCACAGAATGGAAATAAGTAAGCACCCAAACATTTTCAAGACAGAAGTTTATTTGGGAAAAGGGATATATGATGAATATATATATAAAATTTTAATAGCAAATCCAAGGAACTAGATTATATAAAAATATAAGATGGTTGCAGTTTATGCAACAAGTTCAAATGTTTTATAGAATTTAAGGGGTTTAATAAAAATATTTTTTCAAAAAAATTAACTCAGTTAAACTGTTATTAACCATCAAGTGGAGCATAGGCCCTGATCCTGTATGGGTAGCATCTTTAGAATGTCATCTTAATGGTGATGTGACAGTATAGGGCAGGAGTGGAGAACATATGGCCTTCTGTATGTTAGTCTATAATATCCATCTGGCCTCAACAACATATATAATGGGGAGGGATGGTGAGAAATGCAAACCAGCAACATTGGAAGAGTCACATACTGCTCATTCTGATAAAAGTAGTAGAAACTAGTCTTGTACCTCCTATTCGTACCCCCTTCTCTCCCCCCCCCATAATCTCTTGTAGCCAAGGATGAGCCTAGACAATATGTTGTCTGGAAGGAAGACTCAAATGAAACCCCTACCCACTAAGGTAAATACATTAAACCTGGAAATTTACTGTCCTTTAATCACAGCTCAACATCTGGCATCAAAGTGGAACTTTACAGTACAGCCTCCTCTACCAGCTTTAAAAACAACTCTATTCATTTTTTTAAGTGCTGCAGGATCTCCCATAAATTATTTCTTCTGGCTTTGTTCTTACCAAAAGCTAAAAAAGGTTAGCACTCCAATCTGTGTGTGCGTGTGTGCGTGTGCGCCGGATGGGGGGATTATTTTGTTTGTTTTTGTTTGTTTGGTAAGCATTGCAAACCACTGGGATTTGCCGCAGTCTTAATGTCAGTTGCGAACTAGAACAAGAATGCTTGTTCCTTCCATCCTTGAGCATCTTCTATCAGTTATGCAGCACTAAAGGCTACTCCATTCCAAAGCAGATGTCATGATTTGAGTACTTTTATTCACTCATAGATTTTCTCAATACCACATCTGCACATCCCCTAACCTGTTACTAAATCTGCTTTGCTCATTCCTGGGGCTTTTCTCCTTACCTGAATGCCATAATCCCTTAATTATTTGTATGTTTCCTGCTCTACAGAAGAAAATGAACTGGTTATTAATTTGAAGGCATAGATGACCCTCTTGCAATAAAATACAGTGAAACAGCCATCCACAATTCCCTCAGCAAGAACATTCTTTTAATATTATGCTTCTTGAATTAAAACAAGAAAAAAGAAAAATCCCTCCAGTCCTAAATCTCATATGCACTAATCTTTTCCTGACACAATTCACAATCCTTTTATTTCTGCATCCCGACATACATTCTCAATCTGCTTTTAATTGGAAATTCTTTGTTATGTTATAAATTAGATGACTGGAGAATCCCAGACTGATTTATTACAAGCATAACAATACCATGAGATTTGCCAATGTAGTTCACACTGTTGCACATCCATCTGGTACGACAAAAAAGCAAAAGCACACAGCTAGGGCAGAAGGTAGTAATTCTCAATGGCAGTGCAACAGGGCAGGTTAGTGACACTGCTTGAGGAAAGAAAGATTTCTTGGAGCTCTCCAGGTGGTGAACAGTTTATTCTTTGAAGCATACGGTAATTGCCCTCATTTGTTTTTCCTTGTCCAGATAGCACTTTTTTATTCTCAGTCCAATATGTCAACATAACCCTAGGTTCAAAATTCATTCTTTTTTTTTTTCTAATGAGACTGTATTTCCCAGTATTTCCTTCACCCCTTCTCTCCTTTGCAGAATTCTTCTCCATTGACATGAATTACAGTTTCCTTTGGTTTCTAAAGTTCCTTTGCCTATTGGCATGAGTGGAGTCATGCTGAGAAAGCAGCCATACTTCTTCCTTTGTGACATTCAATCTTCCCCATCTATCTTTGTGCTTGCAAGCAGAGGAAAAGTATTGGCAGCTGTGTATGAAATGGCACAACATTTTACTGGTGATGGGACTTATCTCAATAGGCATCAGACTTGGCTTTCTGTTTTGTGGCCTCGTGCAACATGAGCTGACATGCAGTTCTGACCCTAATTCCCAGCTTTAATCAGCAAGGTTTTTCTCATTGACAATATTGTGGTTGTTGACCATTTTCTCAACAGAGTGGAGGCACCTTTACTTATCGGGGATGAGAAAATTTACAAGTAGTTTTTACATCCTGACTAGCTTGTTTTTCACCTTAGGCAGCAGTGGGATTGCCAAATCTCAGGCCCTGGCCCTGAGTCTCCAGTTTTTGTGGGTCTTCTCCAGGTGGGAAATGAGGGTGTAAATTCTCCACTTTTGGGGGGATCACCTCCAGGCAAGGGAAAAGATCTTTGTGCTAGTACAGCAGTGTGAAACAAGAGCAAGACTCAATTGATTTGTTGTTGCAAGAGATTCCCCAAGTGTCTATGTATTTATTCAGTCAACTTCCTCCTTTCTTCCCAGTCCTCGTGGTGCTAGAGCACACCCTCCACTCTGCTCTTCACTTACTACAAGCAAGTAGGTGAGATTAAATGTTCCGTATCCCAACTCTCTAAGTAGGTGAGAAAGAGTAGTATTTTCTTTTTCACTTTAAGAGTTCTGACTCAATTTCCAAACAGGATAATATGCAAATATGTTCTCTCTCTCTCCCTCCCTCTTCTTCTCCTTCTCCTTCGTGTGTGTTGTGTTTGTATGTGTTTGAATAACAAGCTGAGAACACAGACTTACGTCAAAAGCTTTCCCTGTAATGGTAGGAGTGCCACAATGATCAGTCAGGAGTCCTCTTCTTTTTTCATTGCATACATTCCCCCTTAGATTTCTTATTTCTGAATTGGGTTTTCAGTATCATATTTATGCAGATGACATTCAGATTTTTCAGAGTTTCAAATCAATTGATGCCACTGTGTGGAAGTCAGTGACAGATTGCCTGTCGTGTGTTTCTTCATGGATGACAGCTTACCGTCTTAAGTTGAACATGGACAAAACATGGACATCTTGGTGTTTCAGCCTGATCATTTAGCAGCCCCTGTCTCATGTCCCCCCACTGGATTTACAGGGTTGCACAACAGTTCCTGTCTCAGCTGCCAGGAACTTTGACCAGCTATCTCTATGTCCCTTTATTGGGGCTATAGCAAAGGCATGCAACTTCCATCTTTTGAACATCTGCCAGATCCAGAGGTTCCTGATTGTAGAGACTGCCTTATTCTTTTCTGGGCCTTGGTTATCTCACACCTGGATTATTGTAACAGTTTACTGGCAGGTTTGCCTTCCTGCTCCCTTCTTCCTCTGGTTTTAATTCAGAACAATGCTGTCCAGGTTATTTTAAATCTGCCAAAATACTCAACATACTCAAAATACTCAGTAGATCCCTTCACTGACTACCAGTTCAGGCCAGGGCCTGTTTCAAATTTTTTGGTTCTGGTATTTAAAGCTTTGCGCTTTAACCTCCCTCAGTACCTTTCAGCTTGGCTTGTGTGGTCTGTTCCATCCAGGAGTTTGAGATCTGCAGGCAATGGATTATTGTCTGCTCTGCCAACACGTACAACTCTGTCAAGGCTGTGAGCCTTTCAAGATCTGGCTCTGCGTTTGTGGAATGGTCTTCCTTTGGACCTCTGGCTGGAGGAGGATCTCATCTGTTTCCTCTTTGACTCTCCACCTTAAGTCATTGAGATGTGTTTAAGGTGACTGATGGGTGTAATGGGATTTCATGCCATGTAGTCTTGTGGTTTTTGTTTTAATGTCCTTGTCCCTGATTGTATATGTCATTGTTCCACCCTTTGGTGTAAAGGGCATTATAAATAAACATCATCATCATCATCATTATTATTATTATTATTATTATTATTATTATTATTATTACTACTACTACTACTACTACTTTCTATTGAACTGTGGTTGGTGCTTAAGGCATAATGCTTAATGTGATCAATGGGGCCATCCTAAGATCTCAGGTTTTGGCCCAGATATCTCAGAGTCTAGGATGATCCTGAGTGTGTACAGCCCTCCATGCAACTGGCCTGGAAAGTGTAGAAATCAAGTCATAATCTTAGCAGTATTAGCCAGGTTTCAGTGTAAGAGCAGAGCCAGGAAAACAGCACACCCATAGGCTGACACTCCCAAATTGATTGGATCACACATTGTGCTCTCCTCTAGCAACAGGAAAGGCCCAATTACTAATTTGGTATAACCTTGAAACTTGACTGGATTTAGATTTAAATAATGTAGCTGTTCCTAGCAGCTGGGCTGTTATGAATATCAGTGTGTTGCAGTTTCAAAACATGGAAGTCATGTAAATGCTGATAGAATTTCAGGCTAAGTAAACCCTCTCTACTGCACTCCTAGATGCTAATCTGTTGACAGAATTCACTCAGACTTCTGGTCTTAACAAATGCCATGTTTGTTATGCTAAAAAATTCAAATGCATGCACAATCTATATATGTTGCTTACATAGTGTCGTACTAATATGTACCTTTTGCATAATCTGGATTTTTTTTTTTAAGTTTGCTGTAGAATACATTTACATTCCTGAATGATAACATTGCGCTCTCCTATTGCACTGCTTCCAGAAAAGAAGGAAGGAGCTAGACTATGAAAATGATCTCACTTTAATCACAACAGCTCTGACTGATGCAGGTGCCTCTGTGTACCCTCCAACATTTCACAGATGAAAACTAGGGCCCTTTTCGCACAGCATTTCTAAAGCGAGAGGGTCCCTTGAGCATCACGTAAATGTGAGGAGCGGTCTGCATGACGCATTCCCATTTATGCAACGCTCAAGGACTTGACATGGACCACACACGCACCTTTTCATTTTCAGCTTAAAGCCAAAAATGGTGTGCAGTCGCACAATGCTCCTGGGACCTGTGCGCACTTACCTGGTGTGCGGTTCATCGGGAGCCGGGCAGGTCGTGCTTCCTGCCTCAGTGCTAGCCTGCAACTCCCAGATTGCGCTGCAGTAGGAAGGGGCAGGGCGCTCGCACAACCAGGAAGCTGCTGCAGAACTGAAGCAGCAGGGAAGCAGCAGCGTTCCTGCTAAGGCTTCATGTGCGAGTGCTGCCCCCCACCTCCGTGAAAAGGTAAGGTGTGAAAAGGCTCTAGGACAGGTGTGGCCCAGCAACATCAGAGTATAGTCAAGAAGGCAAAATATACTAATGAAGAAGAGACAAGCTGGGAGTGGCTGCTGCTGTTTGCTTTTGCCTGAACATAGGCCATTTCCGCACTATGCTTTTATAGTGCTATTATTCCACTTTCAACATCCTATGGAATCCTGGGGTTTGAAGTTTAGAGAGAGGCATTTAGAATTATCAGCTGGAGAGCTCTTTGGCCTCAGTAAACTACAAACCCCAGAATTCCACAGGATGTTGAAAGTGGAAGAATAGCACTATAACAGTGTAGTGTGGAAGTGGTCATACTGGGAAGGGCAAGATTCTGCCCGCACTTTTCCCTTCTCCTCCTAGCTGAATTAAATAAACACAAATTCCTTTCATGCATGGAACTCAGTTTGCAATAACTGAGGTAAGCTGAAAACAAGAGGGAAACAGAAGTACAAAAGAAAAACAGACATTTTCAAAGCAGCTGAAAAAGTGGGGCATCTGAGGATTAAGAGGAACAATCTCCACCCAATTGGGACAAATTGGAGGGTATGACCTCTGCATCTAAAATGCTTCTAACTCTAGATATTACAGTAGAATTGCTGAGCTTGCTCACTTGCACTGAAATGTTTTAGAAGTGCAATTTACACACTGAGGCCTTTTCCGCGTTTTATTTTTAATACAGGGCGGCGCGTCCTCTGCTGAGGACGTTTGCACTTGGGGCAAACTGCGTCCGGATTACTTTACTGTATGTCCGGACTTCAGCCTGCTCTGGAATGCCCAGAACTGGTGGTTCACCATGCTATTGAAAGACCGATTTAAAGAGGACTTTCAATAGCCCAGCGTCCCCCAGTCCGTCGCTGCGCTAAGTGTAGATCTACAGGCTCGCACCAGCACGAGGCTGCAGATCTTCTGGGGGCGGGCTTCTGGCTGGCGAGCTTCTCCGGTTGTTGGAGAGCCTCCACCAACCGTAAGTCTCCATTTTCGTCTCTGGAGAGTGTGTAGCGCAGGCACGTGCTACTCTGGATTGGCATGGATCGTTGGGGGGGAGCGTGCCAGTCCGGTGAGTAATGGACTGCCCTGTTTTTCCCCCAAAGTGCAGAAAAGCCCTGAGTTTGCAGAAACGGGATCACTTCAATGTATCAATGAGAATGATCATGGGCAGGACACTGCAAAGGATTTATGTGTAGCAAAGATAGGTCAGAAATTTGTTTTCCTTTGTTTTTTTGTGACAATTCATAGAAATGTGTCCATTTCTTCAGTCTCAGAACCACAGCACAGCAATATATATATATATATATATATATATATATCCCTAGTCCAACCTACTGTCCGTGCAAGAAGTCATACCAAACCATCCTTGACAGATGGCCATCCAGCCTCTGTCTGAAAACTTCTATTGAGTAGAGTCTTCCATCTTCTAATTAATCAGTTTTACGGTTGCACAGCTGTTACCATAAAGAAGTTATTGCTAATCTTTACTTGGAATCTCCTTCCTTGTCTTTTGAATCCATTGGTTTGGGTCCTATACTCTGGAGCATCAAAAACCAAGATTTTGCATCTTTCACATGAAAGCTGTTGGAAGACTTCTCACTCTTTTTTCTGAACAAAACATACCAGTTTTCTCTTCTCTGAACAACACATGTCCAGCACCTTCATTGTTCTTCAAAGACTTTGTGTAAATGAGACTAGAGTCCAACTTCTCCTGAGTAAATCCATGGTATGTTGTGAAGGTGCTAAACTGTAAACCCCAGGATTTCATAGGATGTTGAAAGTGAAATAACAGCACTATAACAGTGTCATGCAGAAATGACCGAAGTTGTGTCTCTGTGTGTATATTCCATGCTGATCTGCCTAAGCCTAAGTCTTGTACACATACCTATACAGAGAGGCCCAAGCACACATTTGCTAGTATATTGATAATCTCCTTATATTCCTTGACACAACTCTGCACTGGATTCTGAGAAAGAGTTAAGAGGGGATTGAGACTCCAAAATAAGGGAAGAAGAGGTAGCTTGGAGCTTTAATATAGTTTGGTTTTCAGGCTCTTGGAAGTCCTTCTCTGGATATATTTCATTGTGTTGATTAACAACAAACAACAATTTTTATTTCTTACCTATCTCTCCCTAATTGTCAAGGCAGCACACAACATAAATTAAAATATAATTAAAACACATGAAATCATTTAAAATATACCAATTTAAAATTCATAGTTTAAAATTGACTAGTTAGCCCTGCCGGAAGGCAGTGACATTAGTTTTCAAATGTCTTCTGGCAAGTCATTCCACAGTCTAGAGGTGGCTAACAAAAAAGTCCTCTAACGGTTCCTAGCTGGTTTAAGTAAATGGCCCCCAAAAGACCTGAGTATACAGGGTGGACTGTATGAGAGGAAGTGATCCTGAAGGTAACTTGAATCCAAACCATGTAGGGCTTTAAAGGTTACAACAAACACTTTGTACTTTGCCCAGAAACTAATTGGCAGCCAGTGGAGTAATTTTCATATTGGTGTGATACGCCCACTCATTGATGTACCTGTAATCAGTCTGGCTGATGTATTTTGAACCAGTTGGAGTTTCTGAACTTGGTACAAAGGTAGCCTAGTGTAGAGTACATTGCAGAACTCCAACCTTGAGGTTATCAGCGCATGCAGTATCATCTTTAGGTCATCTAATTCTAGGAAGGGGTACACTGGTATATCAGTGGAAGCTGATAATAAGCACTCCTG
Source organism: Ctenosaura bakeri (assembly GCA_948474755.1). NCBI lineage: Eukaryota > Metazoa > Chordata > Lepidosauria > Squamata > Iguanidae > Ctenosaura > Ctenosaura bakeri. The sequence continues at coordinate 725,181 of CAOLHI010001239.1, forward strand.
ACTATCACATTTATCTGAGCTGACATTTGGAGGGACAGATCCAGGAACACTCCCAAACTGCAAATACAGTCTTTCAGGGGAAGTGTGACCTCATCCAGAACTGGTTGACACACCTACAACCCCAGATTAGAAGCCTTAATAGTAAGCATGTCTGTCTTCTCTGGATTCAGTTTCAATTTATTTTTCTTCATCCAGCCTTTTATCTCCTCCAAGTATTCATTCAGAGAAGACACATTCTCCTTAACTGAAGCTGTTTTTGAAGGCATGGAGAAATAAATTCAGATGTCATCAGCATACAGTATGACCCTCATATCCATGGATTCATAATCCGCAGATTCAGTTACCTGCAGTTGAAAACAGCTGCAGGTCTAGAGCCCACAACCACAGGCCCAGGGCCCAATCACTGCGGTGCCTGGCAGGAAAACAGTGGCCAATGTGAGATCACACTGCCTGCTGTTTTCCTGCCTCCAGGTGCAGGCCTAGGGCCTGATCGCCACAGCACCCGCAGGCCCTCGACCCAATAGCTGTGGCGCCCGCAGGTCCAGTCACTGCAGTGCCTGGAGGCCCTCAATCCAATTGCCACAGTGGCTGCAGGCTCTTGGTCCGATCACCACAGCAACCGCAGGCCCTCGGTCTGATTGCCGCCTTGATTGCAGGCCCAGGGCCCAAGTGCTGTGGCAGTCGCAGGCCCAGGGCCTGATCGCCACAGTGCCCATAGGCTCCCGGTCCAATCACTGTGGTGCCCACAGGTCCTCAACCTGATTGCCATGGCACCTGGCAGGAAAACAGCAGGCAGTGCAGGATCACATTGCCAGCTGTTTTTCCATCTCCAGCCGCAGGCCCAGGGCCCACCGCGATCAGGCCTGGGGAATTTGGTAATATCCCCAGATTTCCATATCCGCGGGGTAGTCTGGAATGAATCCCCCATGGATACAGAGGTTGTACTGTACTGATAGCATCCTGCTCCATGCCTCTGGATGATTTCTCCCAACAGTTTCATATAGATGTCAAAAAGCATTGGAGATAAAGTGAAACCTGTGGTAACTCCTTTTTTGAGGATTGGTTCTCCTCAAGCACCACCATATGGAACCTGGCTGGAAGTTAACACTGGAACCATTGCCACACTCCCCCCCCAGGCATTCCCAACTCCACCCCAGGCATTCCAGAAGGATACACAGTTGATGGTATTGAATGCTGCTGAAAGGTCTAAAAGCACCAACAGGGACACACTCCCTCTGTCAGTGATAAGACAGAGATCATCCACTAAGGCAACCGTAGTGGTCTCAACCCCATATCCAGCTCTGAACCAATTTGAAATGAGTCAAGGAAGTGTGTGATCTAAGGCCATTTCTGCCCTACACTGTTATAGTGCTATTATTCTACTTTCAACATCCTGTGAAATCCTGAAGTTTGTAGTTTATTGAGGCCAAAGAGCAGTCTGGCTGAGAATTCTAAAGCCCCCCCCCCAAAAAAAACTGCAAACCCTAGGATTCCACAGGACTTTGAAAGTGGAATAATAGCACTATAACTGTGTAGGACAGATATGGCCCAAGACCAGGTAGAGTTGGAAGGCAACTGCCTTCTCCATCACCTTCCTCTCCCCACCCCAAAAAAGGCAAGATTTGATACTGGTCTATAATTATTAAGGTTCAGGGGATCCAGGAAGGGCTTTTCCAAAACTGACCTAACCACTTCCCCTTTTAAAGAGAATGAAAAGTTCCCCTCCCTAAGAGATGCATTAATAATATGTTGCATTTGAAGTTTAATTGCATTTCCTCCCTGGGCAACTGGCCAAAATGGACAGGGATTGAGAAAAGATACCCATGTTAAGCTGTGGTTCTTAAACCATGATATCCAAAGCTGGACACAATTCTTCTCCTGAAACATGAAAAAATAGAATAAAATGGTAATGTTATTTCCCTTTACTTCTACTGATGCTGCTTAGATTTTTAATGCCTTTTTCCTTTTTTATTTCCCCTACTACACTATACTGTTAACATGTTTAGCCTGTGTTCTGATAAAACATCTAGAATATACATATATATTGTGATCAAGCCAGTGTTATCAATCTGATTTTTCCTTTCTAAATGTAATATCACCACTACCCTCCCCCACCCCTCCTCCTCCTCCTCCTCCTCTTCCTCCTCATTGAAATGCATTTTTTTTCTCAGTTTGAATCTAGTTCTACAATATGTTAAGGCCTTTGTGAATCTTCATGCTCATTTTTGAGGTAAACTCAGTGCTCTGGCCTTCTTAATTGAATCAACCCACCTGTAGCTTGTAACTCTATAAAAAATGGGATAAGCTCAGTTTTTAAGAAACTAAATCTTAGTATAACACAGTGATGATGATGATGATGATGATGATGATGATGATGATGATGATGATGATTTTTCCCAGTTTGACAGTTTAATTATCTTTTCTAGTATATTTCCTGGCATTGATACCAAGCTGATTGGTCAGTAGACGCCCAGGTTTTCTTTCTCCATCTGTTTTGAAGACAGAAAGAACTTTTGTTTGCTTTCCCTCTACTGGATAGATATAGATTCCATCTATAAGTTCCTTTAGTACTCTTGAATGCAGTTCATCCTGCCTTGGAGGCCTGAATTCATTTCAAGCAATTATGTATTCCCATACCACCTCTTCACCTATCGTGGGCTGTAGCCTCTTCACTGTATCATTTATTGTTTTCATTAGGCTGAGCAGTGTTTTCCTTTTCGAAGAAAACAGAGACAGAGATGTTGAGCAGTTCTGCTTTCTCCAAAACACATCTTTTCCAGCAGATTTACCACTTCCCTTTTTCTTCTCCTTACTCTGAATGTAACTGAAACTCCACCACCACCTCTCTTTTAACCTTTTTTACAAGCCTTAATTTATTCTGAGCTGCATCTCTCCTGTCATTTACCTTACAAATATTGGCTACATATTTTGTACTCTTTTTCCATTTTCTCTTTCTTCCACTTCTTATAAATCCTTTCCTTTTCAACCTCAGTTTATACAAAAACTCTTTATGTGACTATCCTACCTTCTTTGGATGTCTCTCTCTTTCTCATTGAACATGCTTCCAATCTTCTTACCTAATTTTTTTTAACCAAACATCTTACCTTTCAGAAAATCCCATGCTTTTTCTCTAAGGCCCCTTTTGCACCTTACCTTTTTCCAGCATCAGCGCATGGGGATCACGTGAGAAGCCTCTTGCGAGAGGCACTCGCATCCCTTCTGCTTCTCCTCCGCACCAGCTCCATGCTGGCCAGAAGGAAGCATGAGCGCTCCACCCCTTCCTTCTGCAATGCAGCCGAGTACTTTCCCAGTCTGTTCTGGGGGAGGAAGCATGATGGCCTCGCCTCCAGAGCCTCCACACACAAGGTAAATGCGTGTGGGGCCCAGGAGGAACACACAATTGCGCATCATTTTCAGCAACGAGTCAAAAATGATATAATGTGTGATTTCCACCTACTGGCCTTGGGAGCATCACATGATTGCAAGGATGTCATGTGAAATCATGCAACAGACTGGCATGCAAAAAGGGTCTAAGTATTTCTAACCATGAGATCTTACCTAGTACCTCATTAACCTTACTGAGATCTGTTTTCTTAAAGTCTAGAATGCACAACCAAGTAAGGAGGGCATGGTTAGTCATGTTGTTAATCATGACAAAGAGAATGTGATGCTGGTGTTGACCCTGGAGCTGGTGCTCTGCATGTCCTTGCACCACTCCTCCAAATCCTGACTGCAACACTTCCTTCTCCAAGAAATAGAGAGCTGCTCTGATGATTATCTTATTGTTCCTCATAAGGCCACTTCTGTCCCTCTGCCAGTTTTACGGCCTTCTATATAGCAGTGTCCTGTATCCATCAGGGAACCAAAGGCAAACTGAGAAAATGTTCTCATTAATTATGCCATTACCATGGACTTTGGCCTGGACCACCCAGATTCTGTCAGTGTTCTCTAAGGCCCTTTTTGAGCAGCATTTTCAATGTGAAAGGGCCCCCTGAGCATCGCGCACATGTGAGGAGCGGTCCACATGATGCACTCACATTTGCATGACGCTCCAGGGCCCGGCAGAGACCGCTCACGCATTTTTTTTCATTTTCAGCTTGAAGCCAAAAATGCTGCGCAGTCGCACATTGCTCCAGGGCCCCGCGCACACTTATCTTGCATGCGGAGCCTCAGGAGCCAGGCCGGTCATGCTTCCTGTCTCAGTGTGGCCTAGGAAGGTCCCAGCTGCACTGCGAAAGGAAGAGGCGGGGCTCTTGCATGAGCAGGAAGCTCGTGCAGAGCCGAAGAAGCAGGGAAGCGAGAGCCTCTCTCCAAAGGTTGCTCGTGTGAGCACCGCATCCCAGCGCCGAAATAGGTGAGTTGCGGAAAGGGCCTAGCTCATCCCTCCTACTAGGCCTAAGCTCTGTATGCTACCCTCCACTTTTTTAGCTTGCACTTTGTTGCCTGATTGAAATGTCCCCCAGTATTAGAGCTGCCCCACCACATAGCAATTTGGAGAAGGTTGATTTAATTGGTAAATTTAGGGGGATCAGAACTGATGTCTGAATAGGTGCAACATGACTTTAACAGTGGTTCTATCATGGGTGGAATGGAAAAAGTCTTTTGATGTTCTGCTTCATGGAACAGACTATCTTGAACCAGTCCTCCCAGACCATCTTAAGACTTTTTGTTTCATTTTTCAGTGTCTATCCTGTCACCTGAAGTTAGTTATGTGCAAAAGATTCAAATTAATGGTTTCAAGTGAGAGTGTTGCACTATATGTTTACCTCTCCAGTAGAAGTCTATGGGATTTAAAAATGGCTAGTTCTGATTAGCTATTATTTCAGCCCATAGATGACTTTATAACTGGTGGGATACTAGATTGGAAAAAAATATTCAAAAGCTAGCACACTCCATAGATTTTTGGAATCATGGGACTGAAGTGGGTAAATGAAATATTTGGGCAGAGAGATGAAGTACACTTTGTAGCACAATGATACATATTCATCAGAGGTACCTTTTGAGAAAGATGAAGGCAGGGAAAGTTAGTAGGTTTAATAAAATACCTGCTCGTGCAATCAAAAGGAATGATTTCCTTCAATGCATTATTCATATAAGAGATAGTAGAAGAGGTCCCACATGATTTTCTATATTAGAGGGTCAGACTTTTTCAATTGTTTCACTTTAAAAGTACAGTCTAACGTTTTACAAACTGAGTTGTCTTCTGGAGCCAAATTTTTTTTTCTTAGAGAAGTTTCAGCCATTGTTGTTGTTGTTGTTGTTATCCCTGTTATTCCTGTTACACACAGGAATTTTCCTATATGGAATTTTATGAGAGGGGAATTTAAAAGCTGGAAGGTAGGGTCTGCTTTAAGTAGTCCTCTGCTTGAAAAGGTTTTCCTTGTGGGTGTTGGCCAATGTGACTTATCTTGTAACCCAATATGAGCATTGTCTTTTGTACCATAATGAGCCTGCACTGTTCTTTCATGTATATAAGTATGTTTTTCGCTTTCTGATCCACATTGTTCTTGCTTTGACAACACATTTTTATTTATTTATTTTTCCTAGCCTGTCAGCAATTAAGGGCTCAATGTTTTAGAAGAAGAGAGGAAAATATAAGACATCCAGATTTCTTTCCCCTCCACAACTTTTCATCCTGTTCTATTAGCTTGTTCAAAGGGATTCTGTAGGGCATCATCTGGAAGTTTGCAGTGAATTTAAAACAAACAAACACCCTGTTTCTTAACAGCTACAAAATCATCCTCAAATGTCACAACTCATGTAATACCAATAGCAAAAATGACCCTAAATCCCTGTGGAACCAGCCTTCCTCATGCTACCTAAATAAATTCTCCCATACTGAAGAGTTTGAAAAACATCTTTGCAGTAATAGCAAGCTGACTGCAGAATATCTTACTTCTGACTTTAAAAAGAAAAAAAAAAGTCCATAAAAGTTATTTTTAGTCATTGTATTGCTAGCAGAAATGACATTTTATATGTTTAGGAATTCTTTCCTAGATCATCGGTTCCTAATAATCCAAATACTGTTCTGAAAACTGTGAGGAAAGGTTGAACATGACCTTTGGTCCAATAAAATACATATGGTGTACATTGTGGATTGCACCTGGGGATGACAGTGCATGAGGTAATCCCATGTGACTCTAGCTGAGTCATTGTGATATGTAACCAGGGCAGAGGGTTGCATCAGACATGGGAAATGCAAAGTTGGCTGGATGTTGCATCAGCAAGGGATGTATATAAGGAGCTGAGTTCTAGCCAACTGTCCTCTCGATTGCCTGATCGTGTTGGCCAGAGGCTATGCCCAGAAGGGCTATGCCAGCTGTATGCAGAAGGAATGCTGAGCTTCTGTTTGGAGGATCTGCGAATCCTGTAAATATGTACTTATTGTAACAGAAGATTAAATGCCTCCAAGTTGGAAGATAACATTGCGCGGGTGAGTTTTTGTGGCTTCAGAGCATTGCTGCTAGTTTAAACTCTGCTGTACATGCTTTTGAAGCTGTGTCAACATACTTTGCTATATGTTGGTTTTTGATACACTTGACTCAGGTACAGCTTTTTGGCCAGAGCTCAGTGGCAGGAGGAAAGTGCTATCGCGGTTTTGGGTAGCTCCCATCATCCACCAGCCCTCCACAAAAACTGGGTAAGCAAAAGCACATATGTAAGTGAACGTCAAAGTGGCTTGTCAAGCCCAAGGCCTGCAAGATATTATCTTACTACATGCACATTCAATTAGCTATTCCTGCAAGTTTCCCTTTCATTCGCAAAACCAGGTCATAAGGAAAGCAGACTATCTGGCCCCTGTTTTGCATCAGACCATATTTTCAGCTTCTGTAGAACCATATTAGGAGCCAGTGTGGTGTAACAGTTTGAGAGTTGAACTATTTCTTTGGAGACCAGGGTTTGAATACCAGCTTGGCCATGGAAACCCACTGGGTTATCTTGGGCAAATTATACTCTCTCAGCTTCAGAGGAAGTCAGAGGCACCTCCCCCCCCAAAAAAAAAACAAAAAAAAAACGAATCTTGCCAAGAAAACCCAGCAACAGGTCTGCCTTAGGGTTACCATAATCAGAAATGAATTGAAGGCACACAACAGACCCATTTAAGAGGAACAGTGCCCCATCTCTCTATACTCTACAAAGATGCACACTTTCTATGCATGAAGCAGTCTAAGGTGTAAAGAAAATGCCTTCATCTTTCTGCTGCAGGACTAGGCAACTCCGGGGGTCTTCGGTTATTGTTAGACTGCAAATCCCATTACTCCATATCATTGGCTGTGTAGGCAAAGAAGGGTGAGAGTTGCAACCCAACAATATCTACATGACCACCATTTTTCTACTTTTCTTCTACTGCTTGTGCAATTATTTATCATTTATCATTTATCATTTCAGTGCATAATCTCACAGTAACTTAAAATAAAAACATGGGGACTCTGGAGCCCTTTTTCCTACTCCCTGCCTCTCCCAGATACTCCTTGGATATGAAAGCATCACAGTGCATTCACCATTATTTACAATGGGAAGCCACTAAGTACCTTCCATATACTAATGTATGTGAGTCACATTTCCTCATAGGTGTTCCCTACAAGTGCATCTGATGAAGCAGTCTGAAGGTAATTAAAGTCTATGCTAAATAAAGAACATCTTTAGGATGCCAGAAGCAACTCTGTTGTTTTTGCTGCAGTTGAGGTACGTGGTTATCCTTTCACCCTGAAAAACTGGAAGTTGGTGGTGAAGACAACATATACATATAATAAAAACAAGTATCAAGGGAAATGTGCATTACTATGTCTTCTGCCCCTTGCCTTGGCTTTGAAACTGCAAGGTGGAAAAGGGCCATGAATATTCATTCTGCAACACCAATAAGTACAATAGAATGTTGCTTAACATCAAAGGTAACTGTAGTTCCCAGTGCTTTCACCAATTCATGATAGGTATGTTTTTGAGGCTGAAAGGTGTGGTGCAAATTATTTTATTAACACCCCAGCCAAAACTTTGTTATGTACCTTGAAGTCAACTCCAGCTTATGGCAATCCTGTCATAGGTTTTTCTTGGCCAGTTTTATATAGAGGAGATAATTGTCTTTTCATAAGGCTGGGGGTATCTCACCTTTTCAAGGTCACTCATTGGGGTTCTATGGCTGAGTGAGGATTTGACTCCTGTTCTGAATATTTTGTTGCCAACAGGAGATCTGCTTTCTGCACAGTGAATTCTTACTCCATATCAATTGTGTGGCAAACATTCCTAAAATCTTATAAGGGCAACAAAAATGCTCAGCCAATATGCAGGGTTCCCACAATGAGTGAGCAAGTATGTACAATCAGCCCTCCACATTTATAGGTTTGACTTTCACTGATTTGATTATTTGAAAGTTTCTTCAACCCTTGCCCCCCACCTCAGTTGTTTATTTTTTAAGGGGAACCTTCCCTCTCAGCAGGTCTGATCAGGTCACACAGACCTCTAAAACCTACCTCTGGTCCTCTTCCTCCTCCACCTGATGCTACCTGGCCAGCTAAGGATGACTCACAGCCCAATTTCTCAGCACCTCAAACCCTCTCCTGATGCAGGAAAGGAAAGAGATGAGCAAAAGAGAGGATATATAAAAGAGAGGACATACAGGGATGCCATGCTGACACAATTACCCTTCCCTCTCTTTTTGCTGATGTGGTTCAGACCTTGGCTGCCCATTCTCCCCACCCTGCCTCAGACCCCGTCCCACAGACATGCATACATATTTTGATATTTGCAGTTCTCCCATTTTTGTGAGATTCCTGTGCCCCTTAACCTAACAAACATGGAAGGCCAACTGTATACGCAGGATTGGGATTTGGAAGAATTGTGATTTGAGATAGGGTCTCTCAAGCTTTGACAGATCACTTCACCTTTGCTTACTCACATGGGACGCCATGTCCTCACATCACCCATCTATTGTAGTGGAACTGAAATTCACACAGGACCTGGAATTTGCAGCCTCTCTCAAGAAGCTCCATAGCAAAGCCAGTCCAGTGTGAAGTGTAGCCGGTTACTCCGCCATTTGGTGATTTGACACATTCAGAAAGATTAATTATGCATAGCTGATAGTTATATGCAGGTACATCTTTTGTTCCATTCATGTGCCTTAAGAAATAGATGTAGTAAAAAAAAATCCATGTGCCTCAGAGGTCATTTCACTATATGCATGAGTCTCAACACAGGTGATATCAATGACCCCTGTTCAAAATGACTCATGGCTGATGCTTCTAAAATCATACCTTCTCTGAATCTTCTGAATGCCTGAACTGACTTTCAGACTCATTCTTAACTTTAAGAAAGTAAACAGCTGAGATCAATGGGGCTAATCACACACTTTAATTAAAGTAGGAAGGGTTGGAGCAAAATCAGCATTCTGCAAGACTGAGCCCTTAATGATCAATGGGTTAGTCCTGTCATTGATATTCTACTGCAAGGTTACTCAGTTTAAGATAGATACTGTTGCCTGTCTCTTCTTATTGTGAAGGAGCTATCATTTTCCCACTACAAATGTAATTTTCCCCCATGGGGAGTTACAGCTTTGTTAATTATTGATGCTTTTGTATGTTGGCTAAGTGTGGTTCATGAAGGGTTGGCCATGCATAGATTCTGTTACTATCAATCAGTCTTTAGTATCCTTCTGTCCTCCTGGACATCCATGTGTTGACTTATGCATATTATACTGTATATTGGATTACAGTTTATCTATGCTTCCTCTCACATACCACTTTCCTGACTCATGTGTTTGATGAAATATAGTTTTGCCAATGACAGCATATCCTAAATTAAATTGCAGAGCAGTGCTAACCCATTCTAAGGATACTTCTCTGTTGGCTGAGTGACGTTCCACTGATAGGAGAACAATATTGTTCCAAAGGCTCTTCATAAACCTGCAGAATATTCTATAAGTATATATTTCAAGCCGATGGAGATCTGGATAGCAGTGGCCCAAAAACAGATGGGTCACTGCAGGGGTAGGATGAGTGCAGGACTGAGGAATCATTGGCTGCATTAGTCACAATCTTACATAATGTTTGTGGTCCATAATGGACAATTTTCATAGGGTCTGTCTTCTTCACAGCCTCTCATGCAAATATGGCTGTTACATGCCATCTCTTCAAATCGGGCCCATTTAATTTGCATATGAGGCAAATTATTATAATGATGCATATTATTAATCTTCATTCTATATCCTGTGTCTAGAAGCAGGAAGTGCCAGGGGAAGCAGTCTCTAGTGGTGTAGCACAATCACAGTGGAATCAAGCTAGTCCAGCTCAAACACATTTAGTTGAGAAGGTTATCCAAAAAGTGACTGGAAACATAGCAGTAGTGTCTCAAATGTTCCAAAGTCAAGCATGAGAAGCAAGGAGTTGTGATGTACAAAACCAAAGAAGAGAAAAAACAAGACATACCACTTAAAGTCAGTCCAGAGGTCCAGAATTCCAAGCAACGAAGAGCACACAGAAACATCTACCAGTCTGTCAAATGGTTGCATGCAACAACAATTTCCCTCAACCAGTGAGAGATTTATAATTCCTTAATCTTGATGTGTCCAGACTAATTGCTGAGCTTTTTGCACTTAAGCCTCTGCAAGAAATGTTCACTCTTTGGGCACTTGTGTTTTTCTTGTTGCATTACAAATAATGAACATGCCTCCTTGGCCATCAGTTCTGGCTGTATTGAGTGAGCAACTTGTGAAAGATGTATTTTCCCCTAGCTATCCAGTTTCTGTGAGGGAGCTGTCATTTGGAGTCAGAGACTTCTTCAGATCTGGCTCCTCTGAGTTGGTTTTCACTGGGTGAGTTATGACATTCTAATTATATAAATTCAGCACATCATTGGTTGCACTTTTTCTACCACTATATCATTGGGAGCTCATGGAGATGGATACTAGAGTGTTGATGGCAGAAAACTTGGAGCAAGTCTGATTGAACATTGGCTAAAGCTCACTGGAAAGCCTGTGTCATAGCACCCAAAATAGATCCTTGGATCAACTTCCTGGGACCCATCTCATGAAGAGCACTAACACTACTTGAATTCAATACTATCCTTTTTGTTCCCCACAGGGGATCATACGGCTGAAAGATATCAATGTGATTTTGGGACCTCAATGCAAAGCAGTCCAGTTCCTGTACATGCATACTCAGTACTAAGTGAAGTCAGTGGAATTTCTCTCATGCCTAGAATTGCTTCCTAAGATACTGGCCTTTGCAGATATTCATCAATATTGGAGATAAGCCTACATCAGATTCCCCACCTCAATCTTTTTTCCAGATCCAAGAGGCTAGGGGCAGAACACCTTTCCTGCCATGTCTGCTATCACATATGGGGCTCCTGCCTTCAGCAATTTGAAAGCTCTTTAAATTCCTTTGTGTTTGCTTCACACTAGAAGGGTGAATCATGTAGCCTGCTAGATGGTATGTACTGCATACCCCAGCATTCCTCATCATTGATACAGCTGGGTAGAACTGCTGAGACTTGCAGTTCAACACCATCTGGAGGGCCATATTATTCCCAACCTTCTTTTAGACATTTCCAATGAGATTAATGTGGAAATTTTCAAACAGGAAGGCCTTAACTAAATTGAATGCTAGAAATGCATTCACAGAAAATGTCAACTATTACCCTAAAGTTGTTCCTCGATATCATTCAAGCAGTAGCTCTTGGATACATCTTTTATGAATGGGTGAACAGATTTAAAATCAAACTCAGAGAGAACATCATGTTCCCCATTTACTTCTGACTTTTTTTTTCAAAAGGCATTCTTCAGGTGAGCTCTTCCCATAACCTTCAAGTGATTAGCAGCAGCTTCCTTTGTTATTGCTGAAATATTGAATCATGACATGAAGGTTCTAAACAATCCTGGCTTGGATGTGCCTGGAATGACAAGTTCTCTCTCTGGTTTAATTAAAGTATATGGGGAGAGATGGTTTCAGTAAGGGAAATTTTTAACAGAAGAGCTCATTTTTTTAACAGCATGCCAATTATCAAGCAGGCATAGCCATGCTAAAAAGCACTCTGGGTGATAAGATCATTTTTTCAGCTAGGCAAAATGGATGTCTACAAATCAACCATGTGGTATAGAAATACCTTTTATCCCTATGTCTGAATGCAAAAATAAAATGAAATTAAAATAAAATAGTTACATAGGTACAATTTCTAAAAATGCTATCCCCCTTATCCTTTAAAAGTACAAAGGGTTTGAACTGTTTGACCATAGTAAGTTCTTTAATTTAAAATGGACTTCTCATACACATGGTCTTTCCAATCCAAATCTGTCCTAGGTGGCATTCTATTGCTGCATAAAGGGCAACAGTGAAACAGCTTCAGTTAAAATACGTCAACTGAGCACAGTTTGGAGAATCAAGCTGAAAGAAACCCTGAAAAGATACATTATTATTATCATCAATCTTTACTTCTGATCAGAAATTCTATACATCACCATATTTTCCTTAATCTATCAGTTTCAGCTTCTTCTTCATTTGAATTCTTTCCCCACCTTTTCATGTTTAATATGAAAATATTTTAAAAAAATTTTTTTGGGGGGTAAACAAAATTGAGACAAAATTTGAAGCCTTTTGCAGTGGCTAAAGTCAATAAGTACAGCTATTTGGAGGTAAGAGAGAACCATGCTCATGCCCTCCATCATTTCACAAACAAAAAACCAGGCCATGTGTGGCCAAGCAAGTGTGGTCAAGATGGCAGGGTTATTAATGAGGGAGAATATATGAGTTAGGAGAGGCTGTAGCAGTTTGCTTTTGCCAGAATCTATGGGGAAGGACAAGATTCTACCTCCTCCTTTGTTTTCCCCACTGCTGCATTGCCTGAGAGCAAACTACTTTTGCACTTTGCACTCAGAAGTTAGCTGAAGTCAAACAGGGAAAATATTTTAAGTCTTTCACTCAATTTGGCAATGTTTATTTCTCTGATATTTATTTTTTCCTTTTTTTAAAAAAAAAATCAAATTCTCTCCAACTCCAAATGTAAAGAAATTTTTAAATATTGGTAAATAAGCTGAAGGAAATTTTCACTCATCCCTGAATGCAAAGCATTGCCTTATCTCCACAACTTCATCTGATTCAGTACCGTCGCCTGGTCTTCTTTTCAAGGTTTCATATTCATCTACGGTAGTGCATGTTTCTATCTGGCTGTGACAAAGAAGTACAATAGTCTATTTCTACACTACAGCCCCATCCTGGCATGGAGATATGTTGAAGCTGGTCCACAACATGTGCCATTGTATGACATCAGCATGGTCCCACTCCTGTCATGTCCCCAGCCATCATGATCACACGGTACACTATTACTAGAAGAAAAGGTGGTAATAGGCCCCTTTTGCACAATGATCACATCGGCTGTGGCCGTGCAGGAAGGGTGGAAGTGCTATCAAGTGCTTCCTGCCTCAGTGCAGCACCAGAAGAAAGCAGCTGCACTGAAGAAGGAAGGAGCATATCCTGAACACTATCTATCCATCAGCAGCTGACTGGGTGTGGAGAAGAGTGTTTGAGACATGCTCCCATCCCAGCAATGGCACTACTGGGATGATGCTAGGAAGTTGCAGAATCCTGGTATGGTACAGAAAAGGTCTGCATTTTTTACTGTGATATATAAAATGTGCAACATCTTTTAATGATTCTAATAGCCAATTACAAACCAAAGCACAGAGGTTCCAAGGAATAGCAAGGAGGTAAGCAGGGAGCTGGTGGTCCCCCTGCACCTTCCAAAGGAGTCCAGTTGATGGCAGCAAAGAGGTATATGCATCCTCTTAAGTTTTGATAGTGTTATCTGATACAAAGTTGATCTTACCTTTTGTAGTTTTCTGATGCTGTTTGGCAAGACAACATGTTCTGATCTGTGCACATAGTATGGCTTACTGGACTGTGCACCAGGCCCAACGCTGCCATTTTGAGGCTCAATTAGGGTTGAACAACTTGTCCTTGCTGAATGCCTGGGGAGAAGAGCCCTCTGCTGGCACTGTTTGTTGCTTCTTTTGTTTGCACAGTGCACTGGCCTCCTCCTGATGTGTTAAGTCATTCACTTCAGTGGAAATAACTTGGGCTTGCTGAAGGACAAGCCCATGATTTTACAGGCTCGGAGTGATTTTTGGCTTGGAGAAAGTTATTGGCCTGGAGTTCCCCTTGTGTTTTCAGACATTTTGCCCTACCAATTGTGGAAGAGAGATGCTGATCCAAAACACATTGCTCCTGCCCAGAGGAAAGTAAATAGGGAAGTCTGCAGTGCCCTGGTAAAAGGGCCAGACCACTTTCTCCTGCTTCCTGCCATAGTTTCCCAGTGGCCAGAACTCCAGAGGGTGATGGTGCTGATTGTTGGAAGAGGGTAAGATGTTGTCCCTGGAGGTGGGCTGCAACAGGGGCTGAGGGCTGTGTTGCCCGGCCTGGTGGGGAAACCTTTCCATAGCAGGTAGTAGAGTGGGAATATAAGACTTCAGTGTATACCTTTTTGGTGATCTTTTGTTGTAGGGCAGGGCTCTGAAACTTTGTCTTTAAGGTCCTGTGACCCAAGTGATGATGAGAGAGGCTGCCCTTGAGGCTAACCTGATATTTGAGCTCTCACTGTTGCTTGGGTGGGAGTCCCTTAGGTTACCTTCCAATTGCAACCAGCTGGGGAGCAACCCAGTTATTAGATTACCCTCTGAGTTCAGGTGTATCAGTAAAGGAAGTGCAAAAGTTTTATAACTCTAAACTGGTATTTTGAAATGTTTAAAAAGCTAAGAATAAAATTTGAAAATAGAATTAAAAACAGACCATTAAAAAAATAAAAAAACACTAAATCAATAAATTAATTTTATATTTTATCCATTCAAAACCTTGAGGATATAGGACAATTCTGTCCCAAGATAATCTTATTCCAAACTAAGGATATTTTATTTTATTTTATTTTATTTTTATCCTACCTTTCTCCCAGTAGGGGAGTGATCAACATAAAGATTTTAAAGCTGAGTGTATTATGATAATAACATTGTTGAAGAAACATGGCAAGCAAAAGATATAGTGAACTGAGAATAAAAATTAACTGGTTACAGATTTTGAGAAATTTTCTCTAACCCATAAAGTGTATCTATTCTTATACTATATCACCACTTTGTGTGTAAAAATAAATATGTCTTTGTCCATGTTTCCTTTGTTCTTATTGTCAGTGTGCTGTTCTATACCATGGTGGAGATAAGTAGGAAAGATTTTAATGTGTATCAGAGGCAAATGTTACATAGTTGCATGGATGAGGATTATTTGGAGAACAAAATTTAATTACTTGAAGCTGTCCTGCAGTTTCTGAAGCCTGTGCATTTTAGTTTTAATACAAAGAACATTAAACAATCTTTATCATATTTAACTGGCTGCTCACAGAAAACAAAGGCTGCAAAGAAAGAAGCTTTACTGCCTCTATTTTTAATATGTATCCTATTATAATATCCTCAATGGGTAGAATAATTGTAGAAGATTAATTAACTGACAACTGCTTTTGTGGATTTGCTATAACAGATTCTGCATATAAACAGGACAAATAAAGGTTTTCCTAAATGAGGACAGATAATTGGCAAACAACCTCAGTAACTACCTGTTACATTTTGCCTCCCCCAGCAATGTGTCTAAACTCCTAGTAGAAAAGTTAAGAGACAAACATTGGCCTTTTCCGCACACAGCGAGGGAAATGCTCCCTGCCACTACTCACTGGCTTTTTGATGGGTCTGTTTGGGTCCGTCCTGACGAGGAGCAGTGCGAGCTCATCGCTCAGCACTGCTCTGGCATCCAAAATGGCAGCTTCCAGTTGGTGGAGGCTCTCCACCAACCGGAGAAGCTCGCCAGCCTAAAGCCCGCCCCCGGCAGATCTGCAGGCACGCACTAGTGCACGCCTGCAAATCTGCACCGGAGCGCAGTGACGGAGCGACACAGGGTTGCACACTCCATACTTTTAAAAAACCTCTTAAAAGAGGTTTTTAAAAAGCACACTGCGTGACCAGTTCCGATCGCTCCGGAGCGGACTGAGGTGTGGAACTACAAAAAGTAGTCTGCCCCAGTCCACTCCACGGTGCAGAAGACCTCCGTCGGAGGTCGCTCTGCATCATTTTAATAGGCCGGTGCAGAAAGAGCCATTGTGGAGGTTGTGAAGAGGCAAATTGTCTGGGCAGCAGAGTTAGTAATATATCAGATCCAATAGATCCCTGCGCTTGAATTATGAGGGGAAAAAATACAGGAAAACTGGTTGTTCACATCCCATCCCTTGACTCCCACAAATTTTAGCCATCATCTTAGCCTTCTCAAAACCAAAACCTGGAAAAGTAATTCCTTGGGGTTATAGCTCCTAGAATTCCCTAGGCGGAACTGCGAGATAGCCATACTGGTTGAAAGATTCTGGAAGTTGCGTTTCCCCAAAAAAACTTTTCCAACTTCTATTCAAAGTGCTGTTTATGGAGATGAGCAAAAACACAAAGGGAATGGGTATCATGGGAATGGTGGTATCATTCAAGCACTATGGATACCCTTCTGAACACCAGAGCAAGATATATGTGAATATGGAGTTGAAGAATCACCATTTTCTGTCCTCCTATGGAGCTTTGTTTGTGTCTTTGTCTGAAGTCATGCTGAAGCTGCAGCAATAAAGAATGGAGTTTCAGACCTACTTGTCATATTAAAAATTCACACATCACCAAGGACATTTGACATTCACTTTATAATTTTTAAACAATTGAAATGTGATTTTTTTTTAATTTAGCTAAAATATGCAACTTATCATCAACATCAGCCTCATTGCCAGAGGGTGAAAGGTACCCATTGCAAGGCCAATTACAGAAATTGTCCAGGAAACTTCAGGCTTGAGACTCTGTCTCAAATAGTTTGATAGAAGTATTGTTAAGCCTTAGGCCTACACCCAACACCACACTGTTATCCAACTGTCTATATGGGTGGACTTTTATTCCCCTTCTTTCCTCTCTGTATCTCCCCTACATTGCCCAAAAACTGACTCTGAAGAATCTCCTAGCCTTGTAGAGCCAGTTTAGAGGGATGTATAGGGGTTGCACTGAAGAGGGTAGACCACAGCCTCCCAATTCTGTTGACAAATTTTTCCTGGATGACAAATTTTAAACAAATTGTTTTAGGGAAGCACCAATCAGGACAGCTCTTGGAAAGGGAGGTTCTCATACCTAACCTTTCAGAATTGCTGTGTGTCAACAAATACGGTGACAGCAATTATAGTCCAGGGGAAAAAAATATGCAATCAATGGCATTACTCAAGGACATTTATCAGGATTGGTGCTTGGACAACTTGTTCATAAACAATCTGGAGTGAAAGCTGGGGAAAATCAAATGCCAAGCATATTTGGAGTAATTCTACAAATCACCTTTCCAGATTGGTGACTAGGCAACTTATTGGCAGAATTAGTATACTCTACAATATAAAATTAAGTTACACAATTCATTGTCATAGAATGTGGGAATATACAGCTTAATTTGAAAGGATCAGGCACGAGAAAGAGAACTTCCATATTGAATAGCAATGTACCTCTGATTATGGAGCACTAGAAGCAAAGCACAGTGAAAAGCTGTCTCCACTATGTCCTTCTTGTGAGATTCCTTAGGGGCACACGATTTGCCATTCTCAGATCCCACACCACAATACTGGTTTAGAAAATGGATTTTTGGTCTAATCTAGAAAGACAGCACTTCTTGTAGGATAATGTTACTGGATGAACGTCATTAGCCAATTCATTCAAAATGATCATTCTTTCTTTAGGAAGAAATGGAGAAGAACAAAAATGCCTCCGTGGAAATAACTGAAAGAGACTCAAAATTAGGGATGGGACGAATCCAGAATTTTCTGAATCCGAATCCAGATCTGAATCCCTGGAAGGTTCTGGGAATCCATGAATCTCACGAATCTTGAATCTTTTGAATCTTTTTTTTTTTAAAAGAGTTTAAAAAGCAAGGGAAAGAAAGGTAATCTTGGGCAAGACGCACTCTCTCAGCCTTAGCAAAAGCCTAGGCAAAGGCAAACCTCCCTCTGAAGAAATCTGGCCAAGACAATTGTCCTAGTTTTGCCTCAGGATCTCCCCAGATTGAAAATGACATGATGGCCTACATTTTCCTGCCTTTGTAAACAGGGCCACATACTATAGTAGAGAGATAATCCAGGTCAAAACCGGCTTTTCTTTGCATAGCTCCTTCTGGTATCCTGGGGTTTGTAGTTTGATGATGCATCAGTACACTTTGACAGAGAAGGTTGTGACACTTTGCAAAACTCCAAGCCCCAGAATTGTGTCTGAAAGGGGTTTGCAAGGGAGCTATGCAAAGGAATGTTTTTGCTGTCCTTTAAATCTTAAGTACTGAACTTAAATATGAAATGTTCAATTTAAATATCTTAGAATACAAGCCCAGATGTAATTTCTGAAATTGTTAGCAAAGATCATTATTACTCCAAGGGAAAACCTCACCTACTTACTATCTTCTAAAGTATGTATGATCTCCCAGGTTTTCAGGCGTCCTGGTCTCCCACAATCTATTTAATTGGTGGATTAGAAAGATTTGGTTTGCCTATTTTGACATAGGGATTCGGATTCGGGAATCTCAAATCCTTACCCAGAATTCGAGGATTTGAGGATTTGGTTGACCCATCCCTACTCAAAATCAACTCATATCGGCTTCCAGTTGAGTATGTGGGAGAAGTTGGTCTATTTGAATTTAGCCCCCAACCAGGTCAAGCGATCCACTGATGTTACATTGCCATGCTCCCATCTTCATAGGAAGTCCACAAGAGTGAGGATGAAATGTAGGGGCTTCCTTTGACAATTATGCTATGAATAAGCCTTCTGCTGCCATGCAGCATATTCTTTCTCTTTTTAAACACTAGAGACTGTAGCATATATTGAAAAGGATCTGACTTTCTAGTTCCATACTTTTTCAACACGAAAATATCAGTACTTTCTAATTGTGTTTCTGTTGGTATATTGAACTCAGACAGTAGACATCTGATTTATGTTCTTATGTCATCAGGGTACAAAACACAACTTTCTGTTCAAGTTTGCTAGCTTGAATCCATTTGATCAAAGACAAAAGTGAATCTGAACACAGATGATGGAATCTCCATGAGCCCACACTGAGCAGGAGGGAGGCCATTGATGAGTCACATCAGAGAAGAGGATGAAGATCAGATGACAGTCCAAGACTGTCCATAAGAGCTCCGCTTCAGCAATCCCCATCCCCATGGTACTGTCCTTATAATTACTGCTTATCACACATACCTACATTGGAGCTGGCCAGAGACTAATCATTTTTTAAAGCATTTGCCTTTGATGCAAGTTAAATGCTCTTTTTGGTTCCCTTTTGAGATATAAATCAATATTTACTTTCATTTGAATCATTTAGACACCTCAACTGAACTCCTGTGATACCTGATTCATACAAGCACATGCTGATGTTACAGTGGGCAACAACCAGTTTATGTCACTGTTTTTGGATGGGATGCAGAAAATTATTCTCTAGGCCTATGCCTCTGTTCAGTACCTTATCCCCCAGTTGTCTCCCCACCACTCCAGGACTAGAATGGTAGCAGCTGCTAATAAAGAAGGGAGAGGGCTGCTCTGCACTTATCTAGGAAGGAAAAGAGAATGCATACCATGTTTGAGCACACTCCTTTTTTCACATCTCCTAGCTGAGGCCAGTTGCTGTTTTTAGTCTGAATTACCTCTTCTCCTGATCAGTAAGCTGTAGCAGGGTCTCCTCCTGGGGTTTGACAGATGCTGGAGTGGGGGGACTGACACTGAACAGCATAGAGGAAGGGTTACACTTCCCTTACTCCATGTAGAATCTTAGCTAATGTGTGTGAATGATCTCTCTGATTTGCTAGCTGTATGTTTGCATTGCATCTCTCTCTCTCTCTCTCTCTCTCTCATCTGGCCTTCATTGATAGAGGAAAATGGGATGCCATTTTGTACATGTTTTCTTATAGAATGTTCCAAACTAGTCTGTGACCTTATTTATGGAAATCTGATCATAGAATCAGTGGCAGCAGCAGATGTTTTAGCAGTGGTGATTCTAATGAGGGACATCAAACATTTTAAAATCTTTGATTTATGCTTTAAAAACAAAAGAAAGGGGACTTCAAGGAAATATTCAGCTGCTCCTGCACACCAATTTTGGATGGTTTTATTTGGAGATACATAAACACAGTGGTGTCAGTTGAATAAGGCAAAGGAAATGGTGGTGGGACAGAGGTTTTATCAGCCCAACACAAGATTCTATCAATCTCATTGTTCTCAAACACATCTTTCTGTGCATATCAAGTATTTTTAAAAAACAAAAAATATATTTACAAAGGAAAGGAAAGGAAAGGAAAGGAAAGGAAAGGAAAGGAAAGGAAAGGAAAGGAAAGGAAAGGAAATAGGGAGGGGACAAAAACATATATAATATTAATCAAGCAAAGGTATATATAGTAATATCGGCTGATTCTATTTCCAAAAGCACATTTTCTTAAAATTGACATCTATAAAGTATACATTCATGAAGATCTAATGCAGTAAGGTCTTCTGATCACTGAACAATGGATGGGGAATGTTTCTTTTTTGAACGTTGGAACATAAATCCTTCTACAGTAGTAAAAGCATACATGATCCAACAGCACTGACCCTCAATTAAATTCCAAAACATAGGAATGCAATTCTTTTTTTAAAAAAAATGTGCATCTAGACAGACCAAAGATTTTTCTAACACAAAATTAATAGTTTGTAACACATTTCACCAAAAGGGAGCAAAGATTGACTTCATATGCCACAAGAAAACATTATCTGCATTACATCTCCACATTTAGTTGAAGTAGGCAGGGTTTGTTTGTTTGTTTTCCCCCTAAAAAGTCATAATGGTGTCCAGTAAACCTGAACATCTTTTTTCTTTACTAGGCCAAATGTAGTTTAAGGTCTAAACAGGTTTAGGTCTAAAGAGGCCACGGCTGTTTTCCCATGGTTAATTTTCACAAGATAGTTTGTTCCACTCAGCTCTAACGTGACATCAAATTTAGTGCTTTCCAACAAGCATTTATGAAGTAGATTTGTTGGTTTAAATTTCTCTGAATATATGATTAATGACTGGAATCCCGTATGAGATTTATTTTTTGCATAAAGCACCGTATTTATGATGTTGCAAAGAGAATCCTGGTCTGACCATCCCCTCTCATTCCCACTTACCAGGCAGCAGCCACTTTGATTGATTGAAGTCTGTACCCCTGTCAGTTGGGAAGCAGTTGACTGCCTTTTTCACCTCCTCTTATGAGCAATCTCAGAAGCAGGACCCCTCTACCAATCCCTCCTTGCACCCCAGATCACTTGTGCTAGGGGGGTGGAAATGTCAGTCAGCTGCTTCCTGATCAACCAAGAAACAGATCCCCATCTCTCACTGTAGCTGCTTCCTGGTAAGTGGAGATTGAGGGATTTCCACAACTCCTAGTCACAACTCATAATTCTAGGTTACACATGCATAACTGCTATAGAAGATTCCAGCCAATGTTTCCAACACAATGGGGTGGCTGAAGCACTCAGAGCTCATAGTCCACATATACACCAAAAGATATTGTAGCTGTAGCAGCAAAGGCAATGGCAGTGGAACATCTGGGCATCTGATTCCATAAATGCTTGTTGTTCTTACGCTCTTCTGTACTATAGTGTCAAGTCAATGTGAGTGGTACACAAGAACAACCACCACATAAACATGGCTTCATTGAAAAGAGATAACCACAGGATTCCCCACCCTATCCTGGAGCCCAGTCATATTACATAATTATATTTCTATTATTCCACTTTAATTATATTATGGGCCCATCCATTAGAATGCTGGGATTTGCAGTTTGGGGAGGGACATTCAGAATTCTCACCAAGAAAGCTTCTCTGGTGTCTTTGACCAAATTAGAAATCCAGAATGCCACACAATGGAACCAAGGCAGTTAAACTGGAATAACAGCACTATAATTGTGTAGTGTAAATAGACCATTTCTGTGGTTCCATTTTCTTTAGAAACCTAAGCAGGGCCCTTAAATTTGGAAGGGGGAAGGTGAGAGAGGAGTGAGGCAGGACTTCATTCTTATTCACTGACACTTCAATTACAAAATGAAAAAAATCTCAATAATGAGCTTCTCTACTGCCTGCTGCTGTGAAAATGTAGAGATTATCTTTAAACTTTCTTTAGAAGACAAAGTAATATTGGTCAGTCAGATGCCTTTCAGCTTCACAATATCAACATCCACAGAGCATGGAATTTTTAAGAAAGAAAGAAAGAAAGAAAGAAAGAAAGAAAGAAAGAAAGAAAGAAAGAAAGCCATCACTTGTTAAACTTAATTTAAATCCTGTTAACTGCCTTCATGCAGGTGTTCTATAAATATGAAAATCAGTCATTCACAACAGGCCACTGCTTAATATTCATTAGTGGTTCAAACAACAAATATAAATGCCCTTCATTAAAATTTAATGTAAAAGGGGGGAAAAAACAGCCTCTTCTCACATTATCCCATTGATGAATCCAGTTCTCACTAAGATAACCTCCAGAATACAGTCTCTTTGTTGAATTTCAAGTTCTAATAAATATAACTACTGTGTCTAGGACACAAAGCAAATGGTTATTTTACTGAGAGAAGCTCTCTTGAGGATCAGATCCCTGATAATAAAACATAAATTTCATGTTTCTATCCTGCTGTGTATTTTCATTGTGGTTAATGAAAGAAGCATGTTTTATTTCTATATATGTAAGACAATGAGCACTATTTACTATTAATGTTAGGCTTTTTATTCTGAGTCATAGCAGAACAAATTAGCCTGATAGAGGATTAGGCACTCAATGATTATTACTAGTTCTCATGGCTATATCCTGTCATCAGAGACAGTACCCTTCAGAATATCAGTTGCCATGAAACTACAGTGAGAGAAAAGTATTGCCTCCATATCCTGGCTGTGGGCTTCATGTGTGCTTCTGATTGACTGGCACGGGAACAGAATACTGAATTAAATAGGCTGGAGGGGGTCATAGGTTGGGAGAATATGACAATGACAGTGATGAGGATGAGGATGGCCCAAAGAAAAAAATGTGTGTCTTCCACTAGCTCTGAATCTACCCATGTTTAGTGCCATATTCACCAACAGTTTCAATATCAGAGTCATGGAATCACAGAATCATAGCGTTGGAAGAGACCACGGGGCGATGGTGTCCAACTCCCTACCATGCAGGAAAACACATAGAAGCACTCCCAACAGATGTCTATCTAACCTCTAGTTAAAAACCTCCAAAGAAGGAGACTCAACCGCACTTTGAGGCAGCATATTCCACTGCCAGACATCTCTGACCATCAGGGAATTCTTCCTGACATTTAGGTGGAATCTCTTTTCCTGTAGTTTGAATCCATTGCTCCTTGTCCTGGTCTCTGGAGCAGTGGAAAACAAGCCTTCAATATGACATCCTCTCAAATATTTAAACATGGCTATCATGTCCTCTCTTAACTTTCTCTTCTGCAGACAGAACATACCCAACTCCCTAAGCTGCTCCTCATAGGGCATGGTGTCGTGTCTGTGGCAGTGCAGGCAGTTACTCACAAACAGCACAGCTCCTACGCACAAGGTGAGAGTCAGAGAATGTCCAAACAGAAAGGCAGCCGAGAGCAAACAAATCCAAAGGGGCACATTCAAACTGTAGTCCAAACAGGCAGAGTTCCAAGTCAACCAGATCCAAATGCACAACACAGGGTTTCAGGGTCAAAGAGATGAATTGCTGACCCTGGGAGGAAAGGCCAGCTGGAGCCCTCTTTTATCTATGACTGCTGCCACCAAAAGTGTTCTCTCATTACGGCTCATTTACTATTTAAATGGGCCGAGCGACACAAGCCCTCCCTTTCATGGCATCTCTGCTGCAAGGTAGGTGTGTCAGCTATGTCTTCCTCTATTTGTTCCCCTGGCTCAGGCCCTTGTTGTTGTTGTGTATTAACTCCCTCTGGACCAGCTTCTGGGGACACTTCAGCCTGTGGGGAAGCCTCTGCCTTAGAGTCACACAAGGTTTCCAGACCCTTCACCATTTTAGTGACCCTCCTCTGGACAGATTCCAGCTCGTCAATATCCTTCTTGAAATGAGGTGCTGAGAATTGGACACAGTATTCCAGATGAGGTCTGACCAAAATAGAATAGAGTGGTACTATTACCTCCCTTGATCAAGATACCATACTCCTTTTGATGCAACCAAGCATTGCGTTGGCTTTCTTGACTGCTGCATCATACTGCTGACTCATGTTCAGCTTGTGGTCTAGATTTCTTTCACACATACTGTTGTCCACTCAGATGTCCCCCATCCTATATTTGTACATTTTGTTTTTTCTTTCCAAGTGTAGGACCTTACATTTCTCTCTGTTGAAATTCATTTTGTTAGCTTTGGGCCAGCTCTCCAATCTGTTAAGGTCATTTTGAACTTTAATCCTGTCCTCTGGCATATTAGCAACCCCTCCCAATTTGGTGTCATCTGCAAATTGATCAGCATGCCCTCTATTTCTTCATCCAAGTCATCCAGCCTTCATTTTACTAGCTTCTTTGTAAGAACGTCATGGGAAACTTTTGTCAAAGGCTTTGCTGAAATCAAGATACACTACATTCCCTTCATCTGTCAAGTTTGTAACTTTATCATAAAAAGAGGTAAGATTAGTCTGGCATGACTTGTTTTTTGAGAAACACGTGTTGACTTTTAGTGATCACAGCATTGCTATCGAAGTAACTGTCTGCTTAATGATATGCTCTAGAATCTTTCTGGGTATTGACATCAGGCTGACTGGGTGATAATTATTTGGGTCCTTTTTTACCCCCTTTTTGAAGATGGGACAACATTTGCCCTCCTCCAGTCTGCTATGACTTCATCTGTTCTCCAAGAATTCTCAAAGATTATCACCACTGGTTTTGAAATTACTTCTGCCAGCTCCTTTAATATCCTTGGATGTAGTTTATCTGGTCCTGGAGACTTGAATTCATTTAGAGTAGCCCAGTATTCCTGTACTACTTCTCTACCTATACTATGCTGCATTTTCCCCACTTCCCTATCTGCTCCCCACCCCCCAAGTTGAGTACTTCTTTCGTTTTGGGAGAAAACTGAGGCAAAGAAGGTGTTGAACAGTTCTGTCTTTTCTCTGCCCGCTGTTAGTACTTGTTCATCTTCTCAATGCAGCGACCCTATCATTTACTTGTTTTTCCTTCTTCTGTGGACCATCCAGTCCTAGTATGTGGACTCTGAAAAGTACTCCAGAGTAAATGAAGCCTTTGATGCGAAGAAGAAATTTGTCAGTTTTAGTAACTTCTTACTCAAAACAAGCTGCGTATGGTTCTTTTCAGATGTACTCATCAAATTCAGGAAGTATGACTTAGAGAGGACCACCTTACATCTGCCCACCATTTGGCTATTAAAGATGAGGAGCCTATAAGGGGGGGTCCTAATTCAATGCCAGTCTCATTCTCTCCTCTCCCTCTCCTTTTAACAATGGCAAATGGATTGCTGCTTTCTAGTTTTTTACAAATTTCAAATTCTTTGTGTCCTGCTTAAGAGGAAACGTGTAGAGGCTGGCAAGGTCTCATTAAAAGGAACCAAAAACATTTCTCAACTCTCCCATATTCCTCAAAACTAAGATAAGATATAAGCATGTTGTTGTGTTTTTAGCACATGGTAAATCTTTTCTGTGAGTGACTAGTAGTGCTCTCAGGGAGACAGACATCCACAATGTGAAATCATCTCCACTAAGTCCAAATGGCCTAGATTTTACTGATGGACCACAATGCACAAGTGCAGCTTATACTTCACACACAGCTTTGGTGATCACTATGCATTTGGAATTTAAATCAGATCAACATTACTGAGACTCCTGTATTGTATATAAAGCTAAAATTTGATGAACAACAAATAAGTAGGAAACTTGGAGTCAGAATTAAAAGGATTTGAGTCATTTAATTGTTTGCTCCAACAGATGGCAAATACAGCTCAGCGTAAACAACTGCAAAATAATTAGTCAGGAAGCAAGGAACCAAACCAAGGAGCTGTGCTAAATGAAACAATTATACACCAGATTGATCAGGAAAAGGATTTAGGGGGTTAGAGAAGAGAAAAATGCACTGGAAGGAATAGGAGAATTTTGTTGGGGTTTTGAGATTATTACTGCAAAGTGCTTAAGTTTAAATGCTTTAGTGAATTAAATGATGACATGGCGATGCTATTGACAAATTCAAGATACTTAATTGGGTCAATGAAAAAAAAAACAACCAAGAAGATTTCTGCAGTCAAAAACTTTTTTGGGGGGAAGAAGACTATGAGCGCACAGAGAAAAAGTATAGAGCAATTGTGTACTCGTCTAGTCAGAAGCAAGTCTCATTGTGTTCATTTGGGGGTGCTCCTAGTTAAATGGGTATAAGATTAAAAAGACTGTCATTTTAGGCTGCAAACTGTCACTTCAGGCTTTATTTAAATGACTTCTTCCCACAAGGGAGGACAAATCTAACAAATTTTCTCCTTGCTGCAGGAGTGTTTTTGCAAACTGTGCAGTTTTCAAAGAGGTTCTTGTAAGGAAAAGAAACCACCCCCCAGTTTACGTTTTCCTTGTCTCTCTACAGCCATGCAGTACTTGGTGGACATGAGGGCAGCTAAGAATCATTGCTGGTTGTGTTCTGATAGCCAGTGTATAACAATGTAGACATCTTTTGGAACCTCCCTGGGATCCTCTTGGGATCACAGAAGATGCCTACATTGTCATGTGCTGGCTAATAGAACCTAGTTGTGGTAATTCTCAGCGGTCTCCCTTCTGCCCACCATTATGTGGCTATATTGTAGGGGGAGGGATTGCAGGAAAAAGATGAGTCTGGATGAGGGGAGATGGAATTCATCATCTGATTGGCTGGCAAACCATCAAGAATGTTGCATACTTGCATGTATGCTTTTAGAAAGCAGTAATAACATGGAATAGAGTGAGCACTAAACAGTAACAGTAATAAATAGTAGTAACATGGAATACAGTGAATAACAACAAAAATATAATACCAACCAAAGTAGTTACTACTCTGTCTAACAGATAGACAGTGTCAAAATAACAAAATAACAATAAAATGAAATCTTATAAAATTGTTTAAAGCATAAAATTAAGATATCAAGAAAAGGGGAAAATATAGAGGACATTAGTAAGCCAACACTATGGCCCCTTCCTCACGGTGTGGCTGCCCTGCAGTTGTGATACAATGGTAGCATTCCGCAGGTCATGCTTCTGCATAACATGATTTCAGTCCCACCAGCATCTTGTCCTTATGTGTTGTGCATGTGTGATATTTGAAAAATGGAAAAATCCATTTTACACCTACCATGTGCAGCACTGCTGTCCTTCCTGGCTGTGCAGAATGGTGGAAGCACACTGGCAGCACTTCCTTCCCCAGTGCAGTCATGGCAATTGCCTGGTTGTGCTGCAGAAGGAAGAGGCAGGGCCAGCACCCTCCCTTCTGCAGCAACCTGGTGAAGTATAGAGGGGAGCATCCCTGGCACATTCCCTTCCCTGCCGAGGCTGTAATGAAATGAAGCGATGGACCATCATCATGCAGAAATGGCCTAAGATGGCCACAAATTAAGACACTTCTGATTGGTAGTTTATCAGGGGGCTCAATAACACAGGAGTCTTGGTGGTTCTAATCCCTACTGCCCCATCGTTCTGGGGAGGAGCTTATTACATCAGCCTAAGCATAACGAGAACCCAAGGCCCCCTGCCCCCCATGCACTATTCAGGGTTCATGAGGACAGGTATCTGCAGAGCCAAGTGGAGATCGAAAGATAGCTCTCACTAGGCCCCCATCTTAAGATTCAGGATATGCAGAGACAGAAAACTAGTCCAAGAAAATGTGGAGGAAGCTTTAAAAAAAAGGTATGAAGGTACAGCCTCAATAGAAGAAAAGAAAAAGAGAAATAGAAAAAAGAGAAAATCAAAATTAAAACGGCAAAAGGAGACAAAGGGAAACAACCATTAGAAGAAAGTTGCTTCGGTTCCAAGCAATTCATGAACCAAGTAACCAGCCCCAAAAGTGAGGAACAGACATTCAGCACAGGACAAAATCTTTTTTCCCACAAAAGGTGATAAGAAACAGACTTAAAAGGCCTCAATACAAATAAAAGTGACTACCCAAAAAGTACAGCCAAGCAAAAATACTAAGGCCAAAAACTAAAAATAAAACCAGGAAAAGAACACTTCTCTCCCAAGAGACAGCTGCTTTTTTATCCCCTGACACCCTTGCATTTTCTTGTCTTGTAACTGGTGTCTTCTTCCTCAACACTGAAATTGAGTTCTGTATTGATAGATAGCAAGTCAGGAGCAAAAATGCATTACATTACTTTTCTTTTTACTCTTCAGAAACAGAATCCATTTGTCTTGAGGCAAATAGCATGATCCTAGCTTCTTACTAAGGTATACTCTGGGCGGAGAGCCATAAAAAGTATCTAAAATATTCACTTTAGTAGATTTCCGTGCTGTTCTATTGTCTTACAGTTTGGCCAGGTCCTTGTCACCACAGCTGCCGTTTAACTGTCTTTTGGCTTATTCTAGACCCTGAAATATCCACACCAAGAAATCTCCCCCCACCACCTTCCACCGAAATGGTCAGTTGTGCAGTTTATGAAACAAGTCAAAAATTTTGTTTATTCTGTTCCATAATTCTATAGCCCTTATTCATAGTACCCCAAGAATGTTCAACTATTCCAAGAAGATGTATATCTATATTTAGATAGATAAGTATTGCACAACTGTGGTAGCTGGTCTCATCCATGAGAGTGAGGTGACAGATCTGCTCTGTGTTTTCATCTGAACTTTAGAAGAGCTGTCCAAGGTGATGAACACCAAATATGTTCAGCTCCTTGGATAGCTACATTAAACCCCAGATTAAAATACAGAACAACTTCTCAGGGGCACTGACATGGAAGACACCAGCTGCTACTGATGCAGTTATCTCATGACAGTATAATCTAGAAATAGTCATGTTCCAGCAAGCCAAGGGTCAATTTTCTGCCCTCGTGACTCATGGTGGGCTACATCAGCCTTCCAAAATGAATGCAGGATTCTGATTTTGTAAACCTCTTTTTTTGGGGGGCGGGGGTTTACTTTTTGCAAAGCAAGACAAGGAGAAACAACACCTTTTTTATAATATCTTCATGACCGAGCTCACTTATGGCCTCCTTTAACCAAAGTAAGATGTTTGAAGCAACAGTTCGTTCAAAATCTAGGGACTAAAATCAGTTTAAATACCAGGATTGTAGCTGGGACACAACATTCTTCACAGCTCTCAACTTCTCTACAGAATTTAATTTACAAAAAAATGGAAAGATACGGTACCCAGACCAGAACTGTGATCAAACTAAGAAAAGCAAGTATATTGATTAAAATGATGTTTTTTGTACGTTTGCCTTCTTTTAAAAAAAATGTCATGAGAGCAGCAAGATAAGGCAATATCAATCACCACAATTTTGTGATATTACAAAACTCATTGAGTCATATGGCTAGTCTGTGACATCACCAGACATCTCTTCAGCTGAACTAACTAAATGCTTTCTGGGAACTGCCACACTTTAATAACTCATTGCAGAAAAAAATATGTGGCAGTTAACCCCAAATTTCTTTTCCCTGAGAGCGGAAAGCCCATCAGCACAGAGATGAGATAAGCACATCTAGTCATTCATCATGTTTAGCCTGCTACAGATTGACTTTGCTAACTCCTCTTAATAAATGGGATAGCAAGTGATAAGTCATGCTAGAAGTGAGTCAGTGCCATATTAAGCACTCCGGAAGGGCTCATTTGTGGTTGAAGTACGAGAGGAGGTAGACTGCCCTTTTTAGTTCACGATAGCTACAAATGAGGCTAAGTAGACCTCAGTGAGAGGAAACATGCCTCTCTGCATTGCAGGGAATTAGCGTCCCTTGCGGTTTAGCTGATAAAACTAACAGCTACTGTAGATACTCAAAGGCTCCAAGAACTGGCAGTGGATTATCAAGTACTAGAAGAACTCAACAGTCTGTGTTCCAATAATGGTTGGTGGATTCAATGTCAGTGGGACAATGAATATATTTTGAAATTTAGTCTGAATCATGCAGCAGATGCACATTATGTTGAACCAATCTTGGGAATTGAGATCAGCACCTTCCAAGCTAAGGCTAAAGCCCAAAGTACATTCACCACTCCTCTGAGAAGAAAGTCATAAGTTGCCATTGCTATTTTTCTTGAGTAAAAGTCAGTATTGCATAGTGCTCCGTAATTCCACTGTTGCTGTATTTTCGGTCTTTTCTAAGGAGTCCATACACTGTTTTACAAACAAAGTACAGAGGGGAGAAGAAAGCTATAGGGCAACAGTTACCAAGAATTTTAGAAGTTGCCTGTCTTGCCAAAGGTGATTGGCCAGTTCACCAAAGGCAAGGGGGTTCTTTTTAGAGGATCTGGAGGCAGCAAAAGATACCAGTTGTAGGTGAAAAAGTCTCAGATTTATTCAGCAGCTAGCAGTTTATTTTTTTAAGGATTTTTTTAATTTTCAAAATACGTAAAAGCATATGTAAACATAAATATGTATATCATTATTATAATCCTTCCATTTCCCCCTTTCTATATATCAAAAAATATCCAGTTGAATCCTTCTTCTCCCTTATACACAATCTTTGTAAAATATCCCAACATACTTAATCCACAAACATTTACATGTTTAACCAAAGCATTACTCTTTTCCATTCTTTTTCAAAATTCTGAACCATTTTATTCTTAAGGGAGCATGCTAATTTTTCAGTCTATACCATGTCTAACATTTTTAATTTCCATTCATCTAATTGAATATCTGTTTTATCTTTCCAATGTTGTGCATAGGCCCACCATGCTGCTGCAATCAAATACAATAATATCTTCAGTTGTTGTCTAATCTCCCAGTTCTGACCTAATATATTCAATAAGCAAAATTCTGGTACCATTTCAAAATTAACTTTACAACTTTTTAAAATTTTATCGTGAATTCCCTTCCAAAATTTCTTAGCCTTGGAGCAGGTCTACCACATATGAAAAAAAGTCCCCACCTTCTCCCACATTCAGCAGCCAGCAGTTTAAACAGCATAAGCATGTAAGCAGTATTAGCAGATAGAACCCACTTAAACCTATCATGCCTAGATAACAACAAGATGGATATTCCCACCCAAGCAAGTTCCTTCAATCAGCCACTGGCAGGAGCCCTTGCAGAAAGTGGTGAAGAAAAACCCCTTCTGGTAGCTAATAGGCACTGCAGCTGTCAGCTTGTGCTGAGCTCCCCCCTGATAGTACAGTCCAGGATGTCTTTATATCCCCTGGCTCAGGAGGTTGACTATCCTTCCTAGAATCTTTGAGACTCCTCACACATCTGGGACAATCTCACTTCTTTCCTCACGCCTACTGTCCAGTGCCACTTGGCTGTTGGTCTTGAGCCAAGAGCAGGTGCCACTTAGCAAGTCTCATCTGCAGCTTTGTTTTGTCTACAGCTAGCAAGCGTATAGAGTCCTTGACAGAGCAAGACAAGAGACAGAAGCCAAACCAAAAGATAGCGTGCTTAATTACCCAGAATTCTTTGCAGTAGCAGACAGAAACTTAGAGCAGGGAAAAATACCAGAAGGCCTTTCTGGACCTTTCTTAGCAACAGTATGGACAATTAGGATATGGAAGAACAAACTGGGATCAGGACATTCCTACATCTCCTTGAATTACAATGGTCTTCCTTTTTTTCCAATACACTGCCTTAAGAATAAAAGCCCCTACAGGACAGTCCCAGGACAGATTATACTTGACGGATGGAAAAAAATGTTACACTCAACTAGTACAAGTCAAATCACCTAGCAATCTAGGGATGCTCCTGGATTTTGAATTTATACTTGCTCTAGAGCTTTTCCCTCAGCTGGGCAATCTGTTTTACAAACACACGTCTGTCTTGCTTGCCTGGGATTTCAATTTTTAAATGAAACCTCCTGCACATCTTCTTTGGGCTCCAATTATAAATGGCTTACTCATAGGGGAGCAAACCTTTTGAATATTCATGGAACCAAATGCCAAGAGGCATGTCGTATTCATTCCTGAATACAAATCAGGGCAGAACAAACATAAATCAGGAGGGTGTATTTTCATTCGCTCACATGCTGCAGTTTGGGGACAACCAGAATTAATCTGGGGCTGGAAGAACTTTGCCATGCAGTCCCTCGAACTGGTTGTTGTATTTCTTTTAATGCGGTCCACTACTCAAGAGCCAGAATTGATTGATAGTGTATGTTTGATAGCAGAAATAGGGAAGAGACTGTGCTATCTGTTATTTCATACTGCCAAACTCCCAAAATAAATTGATGTAAAAGCAATTTCTTACATTAGCTGACCCTGGCATCATTTATAATGAAAATGTTGCATATAATAGTATTCACAGAAACATTTTGTGAGGCTATGGGTACAATCTGTCAGGAACATAACTAGTGTAGAACTTGTGGAAATGAAAAGGAGATGCAAATATCACAGATCTGAGCATGTGAATTGGCAACGGATCCCTGCTGTTCTCTTTGCTTGGTGATGGTTTTTGCCCCCTGTTATAAGCTGCTGGTATACATGATTTTTAGCAAGATGAAGGGGGCTATCATCATACCAGTTCTATGAATATGCATAGGAGGAAAACTCTGGAGCAATGGTAGAGGGCAGATGCATCAAAGATGGACTTCACTTCTTGACAAGTGAGTCAGCCAAGGTAGTGTACACTACCATGTCCCTTACAGATTATTGGTGATGAAAATCTTCATGGACAGCAACTGCCAATTCTGCCAGTACCCATACCAGTGAACTTTCCTTAGAAACTATTTCTCCCTGAATGTACTTGCATACATGCTGTCGGGGAAGGGATGAGCTTGCTGGCCCCAGAAGGAAAAGGGGTCCAACAGTAAACGTCTGGCCTGCTTCAGGGCACCAGATTGAAAGTGAGGGGGCAGAGGCAAGGGGATTTATAAGCCTGCACCACACCACTCATCACTTCTTTGCCAGCTATGATATTTAGAGTCCTCTCTGTGCTGTGTTATGAAGAAAACTCCAAAATAAGCACCAGCATTGGCTGGCACTCATGGTTTAAGGTATTTCCAGTGTTGATGGAAGTTCCACTAAAGGGTCTGCTGGTGTTAAGTAGTTGTACATCGGTAGCCTATTAGCCTGGGTTTTGTTGCTGGAGAATTGGTTATACAAGCGGTAGGTGTTGCAGGTCCCCAGAACCACCCTTCTTCTCTGGCTTTCCATTCATTTCTTCCCTTTGAAGTAGTGCCTGAAGTGCCTGTGGCCTGTGTAGCCTCTACTGACGACTTTTCTCATGGCCTTGTGTGCTTTGTCCTCACATCAGGCCTTCAACCCCCACTGGGCCTTCAGCCTAGCAGACTGTGCACCTGCCTCTTACTGGGCTTTCAGCTTTGCCAGATCATGCAGCCCACCTCTGCAAGGCTTTCTATACTAGTGGCACATCCAGCCTAGCTTTAGTGGGCTTTCATCCCCTGTGGCTTGCAGTCTGCCTTAAGATATGCTTCTAGGCCTATTAGCCTGTATGGCCTACATATAACAGGCTTTGGGGCCTAGTGGCTGGTACAACCTGCTTCTTGACAACTTTTAAGCCTAGCTGGCCTACTGCCAGATCACTCAGGTTTTGACCAGCAGCCCATTTAGCCTACTCCTGAAGCCTATCTAGGCCTAGTATCCACCTTTACTGTAGTCAGTGTTACACCTAGTAGCTGACAGGCCTGATTATGGGCAAGAGCCTGCCCTCAATAATGCTGTGTATGAATAAATGGTCCTCTCCTCATCCCTAGGCCAGTGTCCCACATTACCTGGCCTCATGCACTGAGTGTGAAATGCCTATTCCAGCATGCTTGACAGCCAAGCCTAGGACTCCCCTTCTTTTTGTTGGTGTGGTGGTGGTTGTTTTTGTGGTGGCTTGAGTGTTGGACTAGGATTAAAGTCCCAGGATCAGCAACAATATAGCTTCCAGAAAAGGGACAGGTACATCTAGGGGCATGGGCCTAAGCTAAGCAAGCTATGACCAAGTGCTCTAATGAGGAGAAAGATGTTGGCATGGCAGCCATCTTAGCTTGGCTCCTTAGACCGGAGCAATCTGCTCAGCCAGGAAGATGTGGATGTTTGGGAAAAGGTGGCCTCCCCTCACCATGTCACCCCCTCCTCCATACCCCTCCCACACATTTATAATACAAAAGCCCAATACAGAGCCCAGATATTCTAGAGTCTATTCCATTCTATTTTTTTCTAGAAGCTCTGTGTTGGGATCTGAGAGAAGGAGTGCTACAGCATG
>CAOLHI010001240.1:600000-897803 GCA_948474755.1 Ctenosaura bakeri
AAGGTATACCTACTCCCGGCATAGAGACCAATATCCTCTCCCGATTTGTTTTCTTTCCCATATTTTTCCCCTCTCTTCCCCCTCCCTTCCCTCTCTCTACCCTTTTACTTTATATATATATAGATCAAACTCTATACATTTACAATCTACAAGAATATATTCTAATCACTAATCATCTACCCTTCTCCTACTCTATGAAGTTCTCTTTCTTCTTCTTCTGTTATTTCATATTGTTTCTTCCAGTCCTCCTCAGCCTCTGTCCTTTCGTTTATCTCCCGAAGTCTTCTTCTCTCCTCCTCCTGTTGTTCCTCCCACTGCTCCTTCTTCAGTTGCTCCTCCCACTGCTCCTTCTTCCGCTCCTCTAACCGCTTCCTCTTCCTTTTCCTCTTGCTGGATCAGTTTCAGTTCTCTCAGGAGTTGCAATCCTTGTTCAAGAGAATTTATTCTGTAATATTTGCCAGCCCATTGGAATTTCAAAAAAATGGGATATCCCCAGCTGTATCTTATTCCAGCTCTCTGTAGAACTATAATGCAAGGTTTCATTTCCCTTCTCCAATTTATTGTTTCGCGACATAAATCATTATATATTTCCACTGTATTATCTCGATACTTCAATATTCCTGGATTCTTTCTAATAGCTCTCATCAAATCATCTTTCTTGTTGAAATTCGCAATTCTCATAATAATATCTCTGGGAGTTATTCCTCTCTTCGCAGCTGACACACGATGAATTCTCTCTATGTCATTTTCCTCCCATAAAATCTCAGGAACAATGCTTTTTAGCCATTTTAAAACTTCCTCTTTCAAGAATTTTTGACTTTGTTGTGGCTGCTCTGCTAATCCACGAATCCTCACATTGTTCCTTCTGTTCATGGCATGGTAGCTTTGAAATCTATTGTCTCTCCCTGTTTATTTCAAATATCTCCTCTGAGTTACAACTTTTTTTTTAAAAAAATACATTTTTAAGCATTGCAGTGTAAAAATGCAATAGTGTACTGGCATGTCATGCCATTATAACATTGCTGCTCTAGTACGACTTCCAAAAGAAAAAAGAAAAAAAAGAAAAAGCACTGACCACTCAGGGGCAGTGGAGTGTGGTGAAGGTGGGGCAAGGAAGTGGTCAAGGGGGCTATAATGCAGAAGAAACACCAGTGGCAATACTGCTACTCATCCACTTAAGGTGGAAGGGTGTAGAAAAGAGCATTCCTAACCTGACGGCATTGTACAAATGGCAATGCTGGCATTGTAATGCTACAACACTCCACTGGCATATAGTGTGGAAATAGACTAAGATATGAACCAGTGGATTCAAATTAAAAGCAAAGAGATTCCACCTGAACATTAGGAGGAACGTCTTTATTATAAGAGATGTTTAACAGTGGAATAAACTGCTTTTGAAGGTGCACCACTCTCCATCTTTGGAGGTCTTTAGACAGAGGCTGGATGAGTGTCTCTCAGGAGTGCGTTAGTTGTGTATTCCTGCATGGCAGGTGGTTGAGCAAGATGTCCCCTGTAGTCTTTGTCTTTTCCAACTCTAAGACTGTATGATTCTATGATGACTTTTTGCAAGAGGAATTTGTTGTTGAAACACAAGTGCAACAATCACTCTGATTGATCAGCAAAATCGAGTAGTTTTGTTTAATGAGGAGTGAAGAAAATACGGTCTTTGGCTCATGGACACTCACTGTTTTCACAGTGGGTAGCCTGTGATGCAGGTGCTTGTTCTTAATGAGGGTTAATTTGTCTCATATTTTAATTTGACAGAACCTGGCAATGTTGCTTTTTTTTTTTTTTTTGGTCTTCAGAGATCCTCTTTATCTTTTCATGTGTAAACCATAAGTCAGCATTTTATAATTTGGTTTCAAGTTACTTATTTGATTTTGGCTGTAACCAAAATTCCTAGAAGTGGTACATTCAGACAGAATGCAGTTGCTTTGGCAGGGATGTAACAGAAATTGTATAACGTGAACATTTTAAAAAGAAAGAAATTCCATGTATGAGTACTGTTTCTTTTAGCAAAAGTACTAAAAGAAATTTGTCTGCGTGACAGTAGATGCTCGTGAGTGAATAGTCGTAACCTAGATTAAATCAGGAATAGTATTTTATTTATTTGAAACTTTTTATTTTCCCACAACATGGGGGAAACAAAGAGAGACTGAGAGAGACAGAGAAAGAGAGGGCACTTTTCTCCCCTTCTTCATTTAAAGTAGTTCAAAAAGATACAAATCTAAAAACATAAAACAAATAAAATTAAGAATATTCAGTGAAACAATTCATCCAATCAAATATCAAATTCAAGTAACTTTCCACACCTCTGTTAGATTGATGCTAACGGAGCTATGAATGCTATGCTTAACAACAGGCTTTCATCACTTATGACCTAAGCTTTATTGCTAAACTTCTCTCTATTGGTTTCTTTCCCCAGCTGGCCCTTTAGAACAGTTTGGTAGTAAAGTGCCATTTCTTGGGCGTCAAAAAGTTCTCTGCATATGTGTCAGTCTAGCCTCCTCTGTATTATTATAACTGCGTGAATCATAACATTGGAAAGAGAACCTGGGATGAAAACCATGTTTAAACTAAGCCAGAAAGGAGCCCTGGTGGTGCAGTGGTTAAATGCCAGTACTGCAAGCCACAAGGTTGTGAGTTCAATCCTGCCGGGCTCCAAGGTTGACTCAGCCTTCCCTCCTTCCGCAGGTCAGTAAAACCCATCTTGTTGGGGGCATGTATAGAAATACATGCTATTTGTAAGTTGTTCGCCGCCTCGATCCATATGGAGAGGCGGATACAAATAAATAATAATAATAATAAAAAAGATGTGATGTACAGGTATCGCTGAGCAACAGCTGACAGAATCAGACCTCGTCATTTCTTGTAGGAGTTTCCATTAATTCTAGTGAAAGCTACTTCACACTCTGTGCCGGGGCAGACAGTTTAAAACTCAACACGCTACCACTGAAATACCACTGTGAGTATTATATTTGGAAATACCCTAGTGAGAGGAAGTGAAGAAATGGTAGAATCATGGGACTGAAAGTAGCGCTTAGATCAACTAGTCTTCCAAATATCAACCAGCATTTCCCACCTCATGTACACACTAGCTGTAACCCAAATCTTTGATATTGTGAAATCCAGTTACTCAGGAAATATATATGCCAAATCAAAAAAAGCTGACAAAAAAATTCTACAGCCATTCAGCTTAAAAGTGGAATAATTTGAAGGGAAACTCGCATATAATAAGAATTGATCTTAAGAGAAAAATGGAAAAATAGGCCTTGCGCGCAGATTTTCCACAACTTCTCATTCATTGTCATGGGGGATTTATTCACTATTAGTCTACTGTATCCTTTGTAGCCTATGAAATCGGATATTGCCTTTCATGTTGACTTTTCCCATCAAATATCTTCTCTTATGAATGCAGTGCACATCCACACAGGCTTGGAAATCAATTCCGTCACCCTAAAATATTACTTCCATGTGGAAGACTTCTGCTGGAGGGAATCTAGCTCAATATCTTGCCTTCTACTTGTATAGATTGCCTCTTTACTTTCTTAATATCCTGAACATGCTGTAAGGGGATTTTTTCTTCTTCTCCTCACTGATGGAAAGTAAATAATGCCAAAGGTGTTCATGAGGAAGAGAGAGAAAAAGCAAAACACTACACAGACTTTTCTCAGTCAATTGGTTGAGAGACCTGAGGCTCTCTCTTTGCCCTGCATCTGAGAACTCTTGGTAAATAGTGTTCATAGCCCATTGTCAGACTAACGGCCCTTTCTGTGGCAGTCAGAAAAATTAATTGATAATCTCTATTCATTCTGTTTCTTCTTTCAGAACAGTAGAATGATTAGTGATGTTAAATAACCAAATCCAGATGAGGGATCCAGTAATTGGCTTGAGCAAATGCTTGGCACAAACCCTGCTAGGCCACTAAATAACCTAAATGAACTTCCAAGAGAGAAACCCCATACTTCAAGCAGCATGTGCTATTCAGTGCTTGACTGTCTCAGCAGGAAGACAGTTCGGTGGTGTAGAAACTCCAGTTTAGTTGCTTACTTATCACAGCAGATGTCTCAGGCCCAAAACTAGTTCAACCAAAGAAACATTGGGACTGATTTGCGAACCAGACTTATCCCGAGTTGCACCACATATATGGAATACTGTACCTATTTAACTAGGTTTTAATTCTGAGTAAATGTGGTATAGAATTGAACCAGCATGGCCACATGCCTTGCTTTACAGAGGCCAATCCTCTCTTTCAAGGGCTAGTGGAAGGTAATAGAGTTGCCAGAATGAAAAATGGAGAGGGTTCCTGCATAACCTTCAACCTTTCACAGGTGAAAGCTGGGACACATGTGGCCAAGCAAACATTGGAATGTGGTCAAGATAACAAAACTGATTGGTAAGGAAGAATGGACAAGCTAGGAGAGGCTTCAGCAGCTGCTTTTGCCTGAGTCTACAGGGAAGGGCAAGACCCCACCCTCTATCTTCTGTTCTGTTCCATTCCTTTTCCCTTTCCTTCCCTCTGCTGAACTGAGTTCAAACTAATTTTGCACTTTGAACTCATTTTGCAGCAGTTCAAGTAAGCAGAGGACAGAGGGGGAAAGTGGGAGAAGAGAGAAATTGGGACATTTTAAAAGCAGCTGAAAAAATGGGTCCATAGATAATCAATCAGGCCTTTCTCTACCACGGGGCTTTCCAAATGATGTGCTGTAATATGTTAGTGTGTCACCTGAAGTTTGTAGGTGTGTCACCTACAATCTTGGAAATATATGTTATTATTTATAAATCATATATTTTAGAAAATATATGTAAGGTTTTCATGAGATATGTTGTATCCCCATACATTTTGTTATTCCAATTTATCTATGTGTCTGTATCTCTTTTAAGAGTCATAGAGTCATAGAAATGTAGAGTTGGAAGAGACCACAGGGGCCATCCAGTCCAACCCCCTGCCATGCAAGAACACCCTCAAAGCAATCCCGACAGATGGCCATCAAGCCTCTGCTTAAAGACCTCCAAGGAAGGAGACTCCACTACACTCCCAGGCAGCAGATTCCACTGCCGGACAGCCCTGACTGTCAGGAAGTTCTTCCTGAGGTTCAGGTGGAATCTCCTTTCCTGCAGCTTGAATCCATTGCTCCTTGTCCTGGTGTCTGGAGCAGCAGAAAACAAGCCCTCTCCTTCCTCTACGTGGCATCCCTTCAAATATTTAAACATGGCTATCATGTCCCCTCTTAACCTCCTCTTCTGCAGACTAAACATACCCAGCTCTCTAAGTCTATCCCCATAGGGCATGGTTTCCAGGCCTCTCACCATTTTGGTCGCCCTCCTCTGGACTTGCTCCAGCTTGTCAATATCCTTCTTGAATTGGGGTGCCCAGAACTGGACACAGTATTCAAGATGGGGTCTAACCAAAGCAGAGTAGAGTGGTACCAGTACCTCCCTCGATCTAGACACCATACGCCTATTGATGCAGCCAAGAATTGCATTGGCTTTCTTGGCTGCCGCATCACACTGCTGACTCATGTTCAGCTTGTGGTCTATGAAGACTCCTAGATCCCTTTCACATGTACTGCGACCCAGCCACGTGTCCCCCATCCTATATTTGTGGATTCCATTTTTTCTACCTAAGTGTAGGACCTTACACTTCTCTCTGTTGAATTTCATTTTGTTAGCTTTGGCCCAGCTCTCCAACCTATCCAGGTCATTTTGAATTTTGATCCTGTCCTCTGGCGTATTAGCAACCCCTCCCAATTTGGTGTCATCTGCAAATTTGATGAGCATACCCTCTATTCCTTCATCCAAGTCATTGATAAAAATGTTGAACAGCACAGGGTCCAGGACAGAACCCTGTGGCACCCCACTAGTCACTTCTTTCCAGGATGAAAAGCAGCCATTCGTGATCACCCTTTGGGTTCGGTCGATCAACCAATTACAAATCCAACTAACAGTAGCCCTGTCCAGCCCACATTTAACTAGCTTCTTTGCAAGAATGTCATGGGGAACTTTGTCAAAGGCCTTACTGAAATTGAGATATGCTACATCCACAGCATTCCCTTCATCTATCAAGCTAGTAACTCTATCATAAAAAGAGATAAGATTAGTCTGGCATGACTTATTTTTGAGAAATCCATGTTGACTTCTCGTGATTACCACGTTGTTTTCTAAATGATTAGAATCTGACTGCTTAATGATGTGCTCCAGGATCTTTCCGGGTACTGATGTCAGGCTGACTGGGCGATAATTATTTGGGTCCTCTTTTTTTCCCTTCTTGAAGATGGGGACAACATTTGCTCTCTTCCAGTCTGCTGGAACTTCTCCTGTCCTCCAAGATTTCTCACCCTAAGGGTTTAGTTTAACCTCTGGTTTGCTAGTAAAACTGAAATTACTGTGTTGTGAAATGATACATGTCTAAAACGTGCATCACCAACACGAAAAGTTTAGAAAACTCTGCTCTACCACATTGGGACAGTGGGGGTATGCCTCTGAACCTTTAATAGTTATGTAGAAGAGGAAACGGGTTGCCACCTGGTTGCATGACAAGCAACATGTGATGAAATTCCTTCTTCTGCACAACCATTGTAGGCGCAGTTCCCTGTTTTCAGTCTAGCTACTCTAGAAAGTAATCTTCTGTTCGAAGAAATCTCCTGTTTACAAGGCTATTGGATTTAAAGATAAAGAACTCTGAGAAATGCATTCATTATATTACTCATTCTTTGCTGGAGTACCCAGATTATTCTCATTATTGTTGTTAATGGTGTGACCCATTTTGTTATGCATTTTTAACATGCTAGCATTTTCCTAACAGCTTTTTTCAACTTCAGAAAGGCCACCATCCTTGAAGGATGCACCCTAATGCAACTGGCCATAAAACAAAAACAAAAACTGATCTGGTTTTCCTTGTGTAGCACAGTCTTTCTTTATTGTTGTTGCTGTGTGCCTTCAAGTTGCTTCTCACTTATGGTGACCCTAAGGGTGAACCTATCACAGGGGTTTCTGGGGGCTGAGAGTGTGTGATGCATCCAAGGTGTCCCAGTGGGTTTCCATGGCTGAGCAGGGAATCAAATCCTGATCTCCAGGGTTGTAGTCTAGGGCTCAAACCATTACACCAAACTGGCTCTCACAGTCTTCCTTTAGCTCCCCAATATCTAAGCTAGATGGGTTGCTCACAGCTTTCTGAAAGGATATCAGTACTCCCAGAAGCACTAATGGTGAAATACTTGTGAATGCAGAAAGTCTAGTACTTGAGAACCCCAGAGATATTTTTCTAGGGTGTTCTAGTGCTATAACACTAGAACACCCTAGAAATTACACTGTAAGTATATCTGGGAGTATGAACATCCTTTCAGAGAAGCTGTGCTTTGAACTTCAGAAGTTTAAAGAAAGATGGAGTAGATAGTTCAGTT
Source organism: Ctenosaura bakeri (assembly GCA_948474755.1). Lineage (NCBI taxonomy): Eukaryota > Metazoa > Chordata > Lepidosauria > Squamata > Iguanidae > Ctenosaura > Ctenosaura bakeri. Next base: position 607,404 of record CAOLHI010001240.1, read on the forward strand.
TGCAGCCAAACCCTCACAATAAGTAATACCAGGCCTCCCTTCCTGTTCTTATTCTCAGGGAGGGATTTCCGGGTTTGATTGTTTGGTTCGTTTTCTGCATTTTTGGTGAGCAGTAACAATGGCCCACCCTTGTTGCTGGGGGAAATAACCAGTTCCAAGTAATACATTAATACCTAACACATTCCTTCCAAGTTCTGATAAGGAATCACAAGAAGGGAGTACAGGGTCTCGAGGTTGTCTCTTAACAGTTTGCAGATTGGCTTGGAATGCAGATCTCACATTCAGTCTTCCCCACCAAGGGAAGGTGTATTTTTTTCCTTAATCAAAGCAATTATTTATAAATAGGTACCTGTAGTCTAAATGATCCCATGTAAACCTAATTGTAGGCAAATCCTTATTATCTTTTATCATCTTTTTTGGTGATACAAAAGGAGGGACCATAGAGTTTAAACATTTAGTGTAGTATTTGTCCTGGTAGCCAAAATAACCTGACAGCTTAAATCCACTGACTCTGCCCACCTGTCCCATGTAAACCCTCTGCTAATGACTGCACTGTTGCTAGTTGATCTGATCCCTCACAATCCAGTGCTGAAGGCTACAGAATCTTTCTCATTCTAGCATTTCTTGCATAGCCCTACTGTACCATTTACAGACTTTTGCTATCTCTGTCTCCCCCCCACCATGCTACTGACAATGTTTTATGAGCTGTAGGGATTTTGTTGTTATTGTTGAAGAAGAAACTGGAAAGGCTTCTCATTTAAATGTGGATGGATGTAATGCTGATATATGGCAGTTTTCAGATACAGGAGAGGCGTGGGAGCCGAAGATAAGTCAAAGCCTGAAGGCAGCATCAAGTTACCTTGGCAAGAGATGGACAATTCTCCCTACTCAGTGTTGAGCTTCCTAGTTGCACATCTAAACTGGGGGTGAGGGGAACAGTAAACTAGCATACTGTAAATGTGTTTTTGTTCCAAAGGCAAATAAAGCCAACTGTGTAAGTAATGCAGTGTACCACATAGCTTATTGTCTTTTCATAATTGTCAAAACCATCATCGATATTCTGAAAGCTGTCTGTCTGGGTAGCCTATAACCTGCTACAACTTCTTGTTGCTCTTTTCCCCCCCTTTGCCTCCTTAATTTGTAAGAAGCTCAGATGTGGCTCGGTAAATAATGTTGATATTATGTGTAATCAGACACCTGTTCTTGCCATTTGCAACTGTCAGTTGTCACATATGTCATTCCTTATATGGGGAAAATGCTGGCACCCACCAAGCAAAAAGACACATATGGGCATGCATGTGCATACAGAAGTACTCCGCTCTGTCAATTAATTCTTTGGAGGGGAAGTAATAAACTGCAACGGGTGCAACCCGGTAAGTCCTTCTGCAGTCATGCCAACTTGATTAGTTCCAGTGGGCCTTTTGCAGGATGGAGCCCTGGGCCATCAGTCCTGAAATGGATGGGGCTGGCAGAGCAGCGGGGCCTAGAAGATGCATCTTCTGTCAGTGTTAATTAACTAAATCACAAGCCTTCTGAAAATACACTGTGTGACTATATGGACATTTAGTAGTGATAGTTCCTTTTAATTCATTAGGCCGGAGGAGGGGGATTGAGAGAGGATGGGAGGAGGCAATTATCTGCAGAGACACATTGATCAGTTACAAGAATATCTGGAAACCAAATGTGATGGCTAAGAGGTAGATATATTTAAGAGTTCTTGCTCTCCCCCCCATCACACAGGTAATGAAAACATATGTGGCTTTGTGGACATAAACCCAACAGTACTGCTGACTGAGTTGCTCCTATGTTGTGCCAGCACAAGGGTTTCATAAGTCTTAATCCCCACAGGATGTTATTTTATAAATCAGTGTTGTTACTGTCTCTGATGAAGTTACCTTCTTAAATGTATTTGTTTTCTAAGTATTCTTGAATCAACGTTAGGTCTGTAGTTAGTTATTGGTTGTAATTTCTGCATTGCTCCATTTTACCTGCTCTCTTCCCCTCCCCCCGATTTTGTGCAGGGGAGTGTTTATATATTAGGTTTATACACATTGGAGACCCTGATAGAACTTGGTGGCTTCAGATATAGTGCTTTTGTGGAAAGAACAGGAAGCACAAATGCCTAACCCTTCCTGTTCTTTTACCTCTACAGTGGTATAGGTTCCACAGGTGCAAAAGAGCTTGGGGGGTTTGGTGTGGATACACACTCAGCTTAGGCCCTTTCTGCACAAGGGGGCTGCGCTACTGTGGGGCCATGGTGGCAGTGATCAACTGATTGTGCTTCTGCATGATGTCGTCACCAGCCCATCACCATCTTGCCCCCAAGTGGCGCACATGCACAGTATTTGCAAAATGGAAAAAAAAATCCATTTTACACCTACCATCATGCAGTACTGTCACCCTTCCTGGCCATGCCTCACTCCCCAGTGCAGCAATGGTAATGGTTGCACTGCAGAAGGGAAGAGGCTGGACCAGCGTTTCTCCCCTCTGCAGAGACCAGGCGAGGTGTGGAGGGGAGCATTCCTGGTGCGCTCCCCTCCCTGCCAGGGCTGCAATAGAAGGATTTTGCAGAGCTCCATCATGCGGAACTGGCCTTAGCGTAGACTGGTTTTTAGCACACTGTCACCCTATTTACTGGGGGTCCCGGGAGGGACATCTAAATGTGCTCTCAATTAACTAAGTTTGGGGAAATTAGCTAGAGCACAAGTTAGCAATGCGAGAGGCAGGGCAACATAGCGGAATCTTTTACCCAGTGTCTATGGGGTCAGGCCAAGCCAAGGAGCACACCAAAGTTTAAGAATAATTGATATTTTTTTTAAATACAGACAAACAGTGTATGCAACACACTCACACAGATAACTATAGAAAACAAAGGTTGGAGTGGTATAGAGGGATTTTTGAGAGGGATTGTTGAATTTGGTGATACGACACCTGTCCTGAAGACTGAGTTCCTTGGTATGGAGTTTCAGTGCATGGGACTGAGGGGACAGCTCGCCAAACAAAGTGGTAGCAAGGCTGGATGGAAGTCCGGAGTGATCCGAGGAAGGTCTTTGAATCAGGGGTTTTTATAGGGGAGAAATGTAACTGCAGGCTATTCCATACTTGGGGAAAACAATGAGTTTCGGCCGTGAGACAAAGCTTTGGAAAGGTCAGAATTTAGCATGATTGAGTTAGGTCCTAATTAACAAAGAGGTAGACAGTATGCAAATGCTCAGTGCTTGGCAGTTGAGTATTCAGCTTGCCAAGTTGCCTGCTCGGGGCAGGGAGTTCTTTGTAAGCAGCGTGCATACATAATAAAGGTGTTTGCAGAGAGGTCTCCTAAAGTGGTGGTCTGGCTATTTCTGGCCTGCCTGTATTGTCTTGGGATATTGCAGCATTTAGTGGCCGAGCCTAGTTCTGTGAGTGTCCGGGGGCCTCACAAACACGTGGAAAGGGGTGGTGGAAGAGAGCCAACTTATTGATATCAAAATGATATCTAGCAGCCCCAAATCCAGGCTAGCAAATGTAGTAACAGCACTACTACTGCAACCAGACATATTTGAAGACATTTTGGTGGCAAGTAAAAAAGTGCAGCCTGCATTTATGTTATTAATACATGCCAATAATAGCCATAAAATATTCTCATGCTGAGAGAACAAAAAGTAGACATTTGTTAAGTATTTCTTGCTCATTCCTGTGTTGTGTGATTAAGACTTCCACTATAACTGAAAATTAAATCGCACTTTAGCATCTATTCAGGAAGAGAAAGGGAAACTGGATGTTTGAGAAGTTGGGAAAGTTCCATTTCAGATGTGACTGAAGGGAGAAGGCAGACAGATATTCTGGCTTAAATCCAATTGTTGGCCCCAAATGGAATAAATCCATTTAAACAACAGGAAATTAGTTAATCCACACTTATGTAAGTTCATTGATCCCATGAGTATACTCTAGTTGGGACCAATAAATTGATTTAAGCCAATAAGCTTGATGGGAGCTTTTTTCTCTGTGCATACAAAATAACGCAATGTGACTCAGCCCTTGTGGATAGATAGGGAACATGCGCATCTGAGATCAGGTGGGGTGCTTGCTTAAGACACAATCTGACTTTTTTTTTTTTAATCAGTTTTAGGATGAGGTTTAAGAAGCAATAATGTCACTGCCAACAGTCTATTTGCATCCCACCCTTTGAAGCTACAGTCAGGGTATTATTGTGACCCTGAAAATGAAACTGAAGAAAGAAACATCCTCTACCTAAAAAATAACAGTATCATTTTAAATTATATTTCCTTATTACAATACAGAGATATGCTTTTCTGAGAATGTATGGTTCAGCTACATGAAGCTTACCAATGAATTTTCTATGAATGGGTCTTATAGCTAAAATGGCATAATATGTAGGATCTGGTGCCTGATGATTAACTTTAGTATTATGTCCCTCTATGAATCATCAAGTGCTGCAGTCATTTGCTATTTGCCAACAAAGGGCTCTGCACCATGTTTTTTTAAAACAACAATACTAGTTTTATTCCCTTATAAGAAAGCTTCAAAGCATGAGTCTGAATGGTATCTGTACATTGGACAGGCTACATATTATAATGTTCTTCTCAGTATTGAGGGTAGAATCTCTTAAAATATTCTTGACTAGCTCTTCCATTAAAATGATACCTCACTGGGGATATTCATAGGACTGCAGCATCCTTTGATGTGAAAGTTTGGTGCACTTAAGCTTGTAATTGCCTTATTGCATTGCAAAAGGATTGCAGTGATGCAGGTGTCATCACTTTGTGTGATTCCTGTTCATAACAACACCTGGCGGTTAGTCCCAACTAGATCAAACCAATTGCATCAATTGTTGAATGGTTAAGTCAACATGTAGGTGAGTCCCACTGTTACACCAAGTCTACTCTAGTTAGGAGCAAAGATTGGGTTTATATCAGTGCTGTAGAATTTTAAAAAAAGCTAGATACAAGTAAACTTCTTGATACATGTGGCTTCTATAGCATTTATCTCGTATTTTTGAGGCTCAGAGAAGTATCATAAGAGTTTACGATCTGGCATGAGGAAGTCTCCTGAGAGGGAGAAGTCCTTTCCACACTCTACTTGATCCTGGTGGTGTCCTATGGGGATCCCCGTAGAAACTCTCTGGCGGGGGGAGCATGATAGGAGCACTCCCCTCTGCACCGGCTGCCAGTGGGAATGGAGGAGGTGCGATGGCCATGCCTCTTCATTCCTGCCTTCCACAGCACAGCCAGGCACTGTCCCAGGCTGCACTGGGGCAAGGAAGTGCGGCCATCACACTGCCTGACCCTCCGCAGCTCAGGTAAGTGCAGGAGGATGGCAGGAGGGCTGCTCAATTGCCGGTCATTGACGGGTAAGATCTGTCAATGACTTGTGGCGTGATTGCACTGCCTGGAGATGGGAATGACGGGACATGGACAACATCATGCATAAGCGTTGTTTGGGTCCCATCCTTCTCCCGTCCCCAATGCGGGATGATGAACATCTTGCAGAAAGGGCCAGAGAGTCAAGTTGCATTGCCAGAATGCAACCCATCTTTGGTTTGTACATCTGTTGCTGTTGTTCTTGTGTGCCTTCAACTGTTTTTCATTTATAACAACCCTAAGGTGAACCTATCACATGGTCTTCTTGGCAAGTTTGTTCATAGGAATTTTGCCATTGCCTTCCTCTGAGGTTGAGAGAGTGTGACTTTGTCCAAGGGTCACTCAGGAGGGTCCATGACTGAGCAGGAATTTGTACCCAAGTACCTTGGACTTTTAATGTAACATTCAAAACACAACAATGCAATGGCTCTTGGACTGTGCCCTATAATCAATCCGTGTGTTAAAACATTTTAGTGTATTAAATTTATTGGAATGACAATTTTATTAGCGTATTTTAACTGATTCATGAGGAGTGGGATAGTCTTGGGAAGCTGAGAAATGAGAAGAATCCTGGATAAGATTCCTCATAAAATTTCTAGGGTTTTAGAAAATTTTCTTGAAAATTTTTCTGAGGAAGTGTTCTCTCAACTCCATCTCTTTGTACTTTGTAGCTATGTATTTGAGAATGCTTTATTGTCCACCTGTAGTTCCTACTTAAAAGTTATGCTGGCCTTGCTAATATAAAATGTTAATCTGTCCTAAATAAAAAGAAATAGTAAAGTGAAAATTATACTGTTGGAAGTGTTTCCTAAGGACAAGTTTAGCTTATACTGTGGATGTTGTATCATGATTATCATATGAATACAATAACCAGTTTTTGTTAATTATTCTGCATTTTTTGAAGTAAGGATAAATGTTAGAACCTCTAGATAGATGGAGGAATGTCAGGGAAGTATATTGATTTCTAATAAACTAATTAAAATTAATTTTTTTCTCTAATTGTTGCCTGTTCAAAAATTGAAATCTTTTGAATATAGGACTTTTTATTTTATGTTATGGCATGCAAGAATGAGACCTCTTTTTCCAAACCGATACCACAAAATTAATTGATAGCAACTGAAACCAACCATTGTATGGAAAACTAACCACAAAATTTTCCAACTGCATTTTCACCATGGCCACCAGTACATCTATTTTAATGAAATAAAACTGCAATTGTTGATGATTTCATATTGGATTAAAGGGCAGCTAAAGTAACTGCAGAGATAGCCCAGTAGAAAATGGGAGAAATTGTTCGTGTAAGTTTGCTTTGGTCCTTTGTAAGGTTTCATGAAACTTTCACTCCTTTTTCACTGCCTTGCTTAGCTGATCTTGCACTTTATGGTTTCAATAATTTTAATCTCCTTCTAAAGCTTACATCTGGGACAGCGGCATAGATGGGGAGGTGACAGTCCCAGCAGGAGAACAAAACTTGAAAACAAAATTCTGCTTTATTATAGCCAAATTTGAAAGGAAGAAACAGCAAAATCTTTTACCATAATCTAATCGATCTTTTCCCATGTGTACTTTGACAGGTATCCTTGATGTGAGAACATCTTCAAACATCCTTTTGAAAATTAGTTTAGAAAGCAACTGGGAGTTTGGAAGTGCCTTAAAATAAAGAGGTTTCACTAAATCAAATGCCACCAGTTAAATCCAACTGTCTTGATCCAATATAAGATATTGGATCACCTCTCCTCTTCTGTATTGCTTGTTCTCTGGGGGCAAAATGGTAACTGATATCTTTGCCCTCAAAAGTTGGTTGTTTAGAGTAAGCTGCAAAATATGTTTTTCCAAAATTTTAAAAGTATGGCCTGGCTTACTTTCATTTTTGAAATTCATTTTTAAATTCAGTTAGTGTAATTTATGAAAATGGGAATGCATGGTAGGCCAGAGTGCTCTTCTCCTCCTGTCACACACCTGCTTTTGTGCAAATACCCTGACATACCCAAACTGGGGAAATTTGAATTAATATGCGGAAATAAACCAGTACAATAAGCCAGAATGTGGTTGATATCCCCCATGGTGAGCTTCCCACTTCCCAGCCAAGCAGTAAAGAAGAACATTCATTCTGTAATGTTTTTATTTGTTCCTGCTGGCATCAATTTTGGTGGAAATCATGTGTGGAGAAACACTGCACAATGGGCAAGTTTTGCTTTATGATACATCTAAGTAGTTAGAAAAGTTACTTTTGTTGACTACACCTCTCAGAATGGACTACAACTGGCCATACCAGCTTGGGGATTCTGGAAGCTATAGTTCAAAAAAGTGATATTTCTAAGCTGTGGAAGTTATGGGAAGCTCACTTCAAAAGTATTGATCTCTGCAGAGGACAATATGCCTCAGCTAATTCTCAGTGAAGAAACCTGGAAGAAACAGAATCAACTCATTTCAAGTGTGCTGGAAGAGAGTTCTGTGTACCCCATGGACTGCCAAAAAGACCAATTATTGGGTCTGAGAGGAAGTTGAGTCTGAACTCTCATTAGAAGCTATAATGATGAAACTGAGGTGAAATCATAGTTTGGACATACCATGAGATGATATGATTCATCAGAAAAGATGATGATGCTTGATCAATTTGAAGGTGTCAGGAAAAGAGGAAGGTATTACAGGAAGCCACAATCCTGAGTTTGCAAGATCTCACCATAACTTGAAGCCAACTTGAGGTCAATTAACAAAACAACAAAATTCTCAGTGGCTTCCCATCACCCAGATATTGGTCTTAGCAGCTAAAATGAAAGGGAAAGTTGAAACCCACTAATAACCCTATCTAGGATAGAACTATTGAATCAACTGTTAAATAGTGAGGTAACACTTTTGTAAATCTCCCTCCTTTAGCAAGTTTTGTTCTAATCAAGACTACCAATAGGATTCAGGCCAGGTATAGTGAAATTCTCTTAACATTAAAAAATGGTAATTTGAAGACAATTTATGCTCAGTTACCAAAACATACACTTGCTTGTACATTAAGGTTTTGAAGGTTATTTAAAATAAAGTTACCTGTTAAGTTACTTCTCAATCATTTAGCCTTTTTTAAGACTTTTAGGATGCTTTACGTTTTTAAGGTCTTACAGTATTGTAAGATGGAACCGTTTATTGTTATCAATTTTGAAAAAAAACATAGAATAGATGTTGTTGAAAACTTACTATCCTGTTTAAGAAAATTGGTTCACGGATAACATTAGTGTTTTTTTTAACAATGAAAGATCTATTTTTATGACATAACAGTTTCCTGATAAGATAATTAATAGTTTTGCTGTCTTTGTGATAATAATCCTTTTGCTTTTGCACCCATACTCATGTCGTAAAATTTAACTAACCTGAGCTGCATTCTGATTGAAATGGGCTCCACTTTTTTGTGGCTTTTAGAATTGTAATATCCTCCGACGCTTTGCAGTTTCACAGAGTTTAAGAGGACATGTTCAGCTATTACATGGCTTTACTTCATTGCATGCGCTAGGTGTAACTAAAATCGTAAATCTCCTGAATGACAAAACATAAAATTTACATGCAAGATCTAATCTATCCTGTTCTGACTTATAAAAAAAAAGGGTCACTAGTGGGTAGTAAATTAAGACTGTATAAAAGTTTTACCTGCAAGTGCTAAATCATTTGTTCATATCAGGCTTATAGAATTGCCTTTGTTAATAACCATAGTGCTGGTTGTCTGCTATTGGGTTAGTAAAGAATAGGTGAGAAGGTCAATATTTGCCAAGCTGTTCTTAGCCTAAGTAATGGCTTTTCAGATCCTTGTGGATAACTATTGTCATCTCTGTGATTACACTGTTTTTCATTTGAATGGTATCCAAACACCAGGCAGTGAGGCAGTGTCGTGCACCTTTAATATCAAGTCAATATGTGCCACAGCAAAGGGAAGGGAAAATAACCTCTAACTCCAGTTCATTTGACTTCTGAGACATTTGCTCCAGTGGAATTAAATATTTGGCAAGAACTAGGTTGTAAGGACAGCAAGAAAAGGTCAGATGGAGCACAGTAGAAGAGTGGGAGAAAATTCAAGGAGCAAAAATGCAAGGGAAATGTTTTTTGGTGGGGTCTGTAAAAGTTCCTTTTCCTGACAACTGTATACAGCATCCAAAGCAACTTTACTTTCCAGCTCTTCAGCAACCCCAAATACTTAAGACTTTGGAGAGCTAGATGTATGTAGTCTTTGGAACATAGTCATATGCCAGCCATGATTCTTATTGTGCACTGTGCCCAATGTAAGTCTTCCCATTTTGCCACCTTATTTGGGTGACAGTGGAGGAATGGGATGGAAATTTTTGTCAGAACTGTCTGCGAAGGTGGTTACATGTTAGCACTTCTTACTATGAGAGAGTTTCTTTGGCCTGCCAGCTACTGTTATCCTTTTTTTTAATAGAGTACTATGATGACTCTACAATGTCCATTAGCAGGGGCTGCTGTGGTCATGGTGAGCGATAGAAGCAGTGGTGGTCCCATGAGGGAAACAGGAGTTGGGGTGCCTATTAGCAGACTCTGGAGGTTGCAGATAAGGAAAACACCTTTCAACATCCCTCACATTATTAATTCGGGACTGCAATTAGCTTTAATGCATTTTTGAATGTCTTGGAATCCAGTGTGATAGAGTATAATAGAGAAAAGTGAATTTATAAGTGCACCCCCCCTCAACTTCATGAGCTTTTAATAGCAACTCTAAAGTAATCAGTGTGCTCTAGCTAGAGTGGAGTGTCCTGAAATGGCTGTTCTTCCATCCACCATCACTAATGCCAATCTAGGCAAGTAAAGAAGGAATTCATATTCTTGCACTAGCGGAAGGATTTGTGGGAGGAAACTGGGAAAAATATTTTAGACTTGTGAATGAACGAATTTCCAATGGGTAGGATCAGTGATAGTTCTCAGTGTGAAAAGTAGCTTAGAAGTCAGCACAGCAGAAGAGACTTCATAGCTTGTAGGACTAATCTGAACTTCTTGGTTCCCAATCTGACCCGTGGCAGTTCCTGAGACACTGAGCCCTGTTCCTGAAGTGCCAGCCTCTCAGAAGGAAGATAATGGCAGAGGGAGATAGGGAAGAAGCAGGGATTTTGGAAGCTTGGGTTGGACTTTGATCCCTCTTCCTTTGTGAGGAAAAGGAATGGGGAAGCAAACCATAGCCAGCTGGAGCTTTGAGATCCATCTAAAGCCATTTCTGCATTACAGTGTTAAACCGCTGCTATTCCACTTTCAACGCCCTGTGGAATTCTGGGGTTTGTAGTTTACTGAGACCAAAGAGCTCTTTGGCTGAGAATTCAAAGTGCCCTTCCCTAAACTACAAACCCCAGAATTCCATAGGAGGTTGATAGTGGAATAGCAGCACTTTAACACTATAGTGTGGAAATGGTCTAAGTCTGGACTTAAGGTTTGGTCACAAGGCCCTCCTTGTGACAGGAAGGCGTGGAGACCATGGGCTCTGCTGCTAGACACATGAGTTTTAGTGTCTTGGATAGCATTATCATCAAATGTTAAGAGCTGCCTGGTGGCATGGAAAGGTGTAATTTGATGGCAGTGGCTTCATATCTTATCTGGAGGTTTTCATGCTTCTTGAGCTGAAATTTCATTGCACTGTCACTTCAAGCAGTTACTCATATAGGTGAATGTATTCCTGGGTAGCTGTATCCATGTGTCTTTTTATTTACCAGAATTATGTATCTACCCTTGAGTGAAATGTAATAATCAGTAGCCATACAGATGTACCATTTCAAGCAACTGGGCCAGCTGTAAGAAAAAAGATGGCCCTGGGAGATGAACACCTTCACTCTCACCAATTGGGTTACGGAATTATACCTATAGTGTTTGTGATATTTATAGTGATCAGGTGTGATCGTTGTTATGGCCATACCTCCCACAGACATTTTGGGTTGTATGGGAACCATCCAGGTGTTCATACCCTATTCTTGACAGAGGTTTGGCACCAGAAGAACTCCCATATAGCCAGGAGCAGCTGGGGTGGGCAGTGCGAGTGGCTGAAAAACCTAAAGCAGATTCGCCAGCCTTGCTACAACAGATCAATCTCTTGCACCATTGAAAATGTCTGATAATAAGTTGTTTGCCTCAAAACAAAAACAAAAACAAAGCAATCAAGCCTCATTCTTCTGCCCTTTCTCTTGAAATTGTGATGGGCCCTTTTTTAAAACAGAAAAAAAAACCCTGATTGGTAGAAAATCATTTTTTGCAGGAAGTTAATTTGCAGTCAGTATCAATCAGTAGAGAGAGCCAGGTGGTGTAGTAGTTTGAATGTTGGACCAAGAGTCTGATGAATATAATCCTCTGGACTGTTTTTGGGTGATAGAGTATGATCTTAGAACCAGTGTGATGTTGTGGCTTCACTGTTGAACTAGGATCCCAAGAGATTTGAATCCAGGTTTGAATCCTTGCTCAGCCATGGAAGTCCACTGGGCAAGTCACACTCTCTCAGCTGTAGAGAAGGGAATGGCAAACACTCTCAGAACAAATATTTGCAAGAAAACCTCACGATAGATTTGTCTTAGAGTAATCAAAAACAACAATGACAGTAGAACAAAGTGTAAAGACACTTTGTTTTTTGTTGGTGGTGCTGGGGGAATTTTGCTCACTGCAGACAGCAAGCTCAATACACCATGAGCCAAAAAGATCATTGTGGTGTGCCCTTCAGTGCAATGTTCTGGGCAACAACCACACAGTTCAATCATATCCAGTTGTGAGCAAGGCACATATTCTCATGGTCTCATTTACTAATCAATAGAATTGACAATATGAAAACCAGCAACTTTCTTGTACCATGGTGTTAAAGTCCAAATATTTACATATACATATTTATCCAGTTTAAAAAACAGCTACTTGCCATGTTGAACTACGGAGCCCTCTAGATAATAATAACTAGGTAGACCAAGCCCCTCTCATTCCCTCAGATTCCACTCTGACAGACTATGGCCAGAATCCTTTCGTACATTATGCCAGTGTAACTACGCTTGTGTAAGCAATGACAGCAGAAGAGAAAAAGAGCAGCAGCTATGAAGAAAATGAGGCATTGGAAAAATGGTTTATTCCAATCCAGCGTATTTTATCTGCCTGCCTGCACCACTGCTGTACAACTCTGGAAAAAGTGCAACTGCTTGTGTGTGTTGATATTTGCTGTCAGTCAGCTTTAACTTTAACTTATGGCAACCCTATATATGAGAGACATCTGGATTAAAAATGCAGTGACATTTGCCCCAGTTGAAAATACATTTGATGAGCATGCAGTGCATCTGGGGAATAACTGGGCAAGGTATGACTCATTCCCTAGGGGACATGGAGTAAAGGGCTGAGTCATGATAGTGAAATCATGACAAGAGGTTGCATCAGCCAAAGGTCCTGAGCGATGACATGGAAGCAGGTGTGTATATAAGAGGGGCATGAGTGCTTACTCTCTGACTTTGCATCCCATATCTCCACATCCCGTCACTTTGCTCCTGAATCTCTGATGCTGAATCTCTGCCTGTGGATCTGTGTATCCTGTGTACAGATGTGTACACTGCAACTTTGAAGATTAAAGCCTCCAGGTATTTTGGATGTCAAACTCTGTGTCCGTGAGTTTACTAACCAGTGGGTAGAGGGGTCAGAACTGATGCTGTAGTTGTACTCTGCTGTACACGCTTTTTGCGGTTTGGAAGCTCTGCTATGTTATGCTTGCCTCTGGGACACTTTTTGTCCAGAGCGCAGTGGTTCTGGGAGGATTTTGTGCTGGTGCTGTAAATCATCTCCCATCAAGACATTCATGAGTCCTGGTTATCAACAGCCCTACCCAGATCTTGCAAATTAACAGTTATGGCTTCCTTGATCAAGCCAATCCATCTGTAATGTAGTTTTCTCTTTTCTTATTGCCTTTCAGATTAACAAGTAGTATAATCTTTTCCATAAGTAATGGCATTTCATGATATGTCCAAAGCATGACAGCCTCAGTTTAGTCAACTTGGCTTCTCAAGAGAGTTCAGGTGTGATGTGACTATTTATTTGTATTATAGGCAATCCATGGCATCCACTAAACAAGACTCACATGAAGTAGAACTAATTTTGCTATAACACAATTTTTACAAGCTTATAGAATTCTCAACATATGAAATGATGCTGGGGGCCAAGCCAAAAATACCTAAAGAATAAATCTAACTATAAAATTGTCACTCCTTATATACTCTAACCCTAGCCATGCATCTCTGCAGAGTATCCTCCAGTCACAATGCTTAGGAGAAAGGATGGTGAAATCATTGTTTTGCATCTGTCTGTGGGGATGTAGAAGACACTCCTCTTATCTTTCTAACTCTCCACCAGCCATGAAATGTCTCTGGGAGGGGCCTAAACAATGGACCTTTCCGCACTATATTGTTATAGTGCTGTTATTCCACTTTCAACATCTGATGGAATCCTGGGGTTTGCAGTTTAGGGGGGCATTTAAAATCCTCATCCAGAGAGGTCTTTGGCCTAGAATTCCACACGTTGTTGAAAGTGGAATAATAGCAATTTAACAGTGTATGCGGAAAGGTCCAATGAGTCAATGGGGTGTTGAAAGGACTGTGTGGGGTAGTTCCACATATTGAACTATTATGCTGTGCTATACAAAATCTCTCTCTCTCTCTCTGTGGTGTTGGCAGACACAGTAAGGCCCTTTCCACAGTGTCCTGCCATCGTGGCACAGGGACAGGAGAGGAGTGGGCCCAGGACGATGTTTCTGCATGACTTCATGGCAGTCCTGCTCCTCTTCCATCCCCAGGCGGCACAGTCACAGAATTAAATCATTGGCCCTTTTCGCATGGTATTTTCCATGCGAAAGACAGCCTGGAGCATCGTGCGATTGTGAGGAGCGATCCGCATGACACATTCACAATCATGCGATGCTCCAGGGGCCAGCACGCGCCAATCACATACCTTTTCATTTTCAGCTAGAAGCTGAAAATGGCGCATGATCCCGCATTTCTCCCAGGCCCCGCATGCACTTACCTGGCGTGCAGAGCCTCTGGAGCTGCGCCGGTAGTGCTTCCTGCCCCAGTGCAGCCTGGGAAATTCCCAGACTGCACTGCGGAAGGAAGAGGCGGGGCTCTCGCACGAGCAGGCAACTCACGTGGAGCCGAGGGACTCTGGATGTGAGATCCTCTTGCTGGAGGCTGCTCGCATGATCCCTGCACCCCAGCGCCGGAAAACTGTAAGGTGCGGAAAGGACCATTGATGGGTTTTCTCCATCAATGACACACAATTGTGCCACCATACCACACTTACCTGTTCTGCAGAAGGGCAGGAAGTACAATGGTGGCTCTTCCTGCCCCAGTTCAGCCTGGGAAAGTATCCAGTTATGCTGCAGAAGGAAGAGGCATGACCATCGTGCTCTCTTCCACAGGAAGCCGGTCCCATGCAGAGGGGAGCACTTCCACTGTGCTCCCTTCCCAGTACAGCCACTGCTGGGATTGCCACTGGAGCACAGTGGGACAAGGTAGGGTGCAGAAAGGACCTAAGTGTTAGTATACAAACAGCACACATACATCTTAGATGATAGCACAGTGTGGAAAATCGGCACACATATTTGCACATTTTAAACAGAGGAAAGCAAATTTTAAATGTGATCAACACAAAACCGCTTCAATCTTCTTCCAAGCGGGATTAATCCTCTCTGAACACCAGCATGTTTGCAAAATTTACCTACTTTTGGTTAAAAAGAAACAGTTATGGTCATCTTGATTTCCTTATGCAAATCATAAAGATCCAGGCTTTTTTTAAACTTATGTTCAGGACTGAATCCCTTTGAACTGAATAGAGGCCCAATCTGAATCACAAAATCAGGTCCTGAACTGAGGTGGGGCAGGGTCTTCCATAGCCCTAATTTTAACTTCATTAGTTTTAGGTAGATCGTTTAGCCAACCTAGGCTACAGGAGGAACAGCAAGACATAAATCAAAAGGAATGAAGGAAGGAGATGAATGTGTAATTTCCAGGAAAAGAGAATCCAGATAAGAAACCTACGTAAGTCCTGATACCTGGTAATAGGGCCCTTGACTATGTTAATTCAGAACAAATAATACCATGATAATTAAGTCTCATTTGCATAGCAATCTTCCTTTCAGTACCAAACGAGCTTTATTCAAAAGAGCAGTTATTGAATAGTGAACCAGCACCTATCTCCTTCTCTTTACTAGAAGCCTATGATAGGTTCCTGTGGTATTTCCCAGTTGGGCTGATCTCTAGGAGATTAAGGCTCTCATTTTGATTATGACCTTTGTGATTTGAATACAGTACTGGGGCATTGTCAAACATCTCTTCACTTGGAGAATAAACGTTGGCATATAGCCAAGAGTTGATGGAAAATATTAGGAACACAACAGAGCAGAAAATAGTTCTACCAATGAACTGAAAGGTGAAAACCAATACTGTTCGTATTCTGAGTTTCTCACTCCTTCAGTCTACCTTGCATCCCATGTAGCAAGCAGTGCTTCCCACTACCAATTGTAGAAGTCTTCTTTTCCCTTTTAAGAGAGCACTTTGATACAGATGATACCAAAGAGGGGGATTGGAAACTCAGCTGTTCTGCAATGTCACTTACTCCAAGGACAGGGCTAGTACTCCCCTTTCTGGGACTTGGGTTACGCAAGGGCAGAATTCAAGCACTGCAAATGGTTTTTCTTTGTAGCCTGTGCTTCCTACTGAGAAATTAGTTTTGACTTACTAGAAGTATTTAGTATCAACCACATTTGCCTCAGTGTTACAGAACAACTTATTTCTTCCATGCACACATACAAGTGGCCCTAAAAATAAGATATCTCTTGCAGAAAAGCATCTTTTGCATTGTTGTTGTTCTGTCTTCAAGTTGTTCCCAACTTATGGTGACCCTAAGATGAATATATCACAGGGTTTTCTGGGGCTGAGTGTGTGGGGCATCCAAGGTCACTCAGTGAGTTTCCAATCAAGAAATCAGGGCCAATCAGGGAAGCAAACCCTAGTCTCCAGGATGGTAGTCCAACACTCAAACCACCACATTAAGCTGCTAAAGACTGTCAAAAAATCAATGGTCACCTCTCTGAGGCCATTTCTGCACTACACTGTTATAGTGCTATTATTCCACTTTCAATCTCCTGTGGAATCCTGGGGTTTGCAGTTTACGGAGCGGCATTTAGAATTTTCAGCCAGAGAGCTCTTTGGCCTCAGTAAACTACAAATCCCAGTTCCACATGATGTTGAAAGTGGAATAATAGCACCGTAACAGTGTGGTGCAGTGTGGTATAACAGTGTGGTGCAGAAATGGCCAGAGTCTTTTCAACAAAGTGACCCACTTTTTTTTGGCTATTTCTGCCCTACACTTTTATAGTGCTATTATTCCACTTTCAACATCCTATGGGATCCCGGGTTTGCAGTTTAGGGAGGGGCATTTAGAAATCTCAGCCAGAGAGCTCTTTGGTCTTTTGACAGTGTAGCGCAGAAATGGACTGAGTTTTTTCAACAAAGTGACCCACTTCTCAGTCTAGCCATTTCTCTAGCCTTCTTGGATGTAGGCTAAGTGACCACACTCTCTCATGCAAGCATACTTGGGACTTGGCATCTTCATTTAAGGCTCTTCATTCTGTCCTGCTTATGCCACTCTGTCCTCCTTGCCTAATGGGAACACAAGATAAGGCCTTTTCCTGGTAGCTCTTCCTAGGTTGTGGAACTGCTTTCCAAGGCCCTTTCTGCACCTTACCTTCTTCCGGCGCTGGGGCATGGGGATCATGCGAGCAGCCTCTGGTGAGAGGCTCTCACGTCCGGGGTCCTTTGGCTCTGCATGAGCTGCCTGCTCATGCGAGAGCCCCATCTCTTCCTTCTGCAGTGCAGCCTAGGACCTTCCCAGGCTGCGCTGGGGCAGGAAGTGTGACCGGCGTGGCTCCGGAGGCTCTGTACGCCAGGTAAGTGCGTGTGGGGCCTGGGAGCAATGAGCAATCACACACCATTTTCGGCTTCTAGCCGAAAATGAAAAGGTGTGCAATCGGCGCCTGCCAGCCCTTACAGCATCGCATGATTGTGAGTGCGTCATGCAGATCGCTCTTCACAATCACGCAACGCTTCAGGCTCCCTTTTGCATGGAAAATACTGTGCGGAAAGGGCCCAAGTCTTTTCTAGGTTGGCTCCTGTTTGTTGTCCTTCTGGCAACAGGAAAAGGTCTTTATATTCAGGCAGGATTTTTGAATGAGATTTTTTTGTATTAAGTTTCATACAATTAGAAAAAGTAAAAACAGGAAGAAACCCAGCATTCTCCAGAGTCACCCATACTGATTGCAATACATCGTAGTTAATAAGTAAATATGTTACTGTTTAAAACAGGTGGAAAACACTGGCTGTCATTATAGTTAGAAGAGTTAATTAATTTGGCCTATATTACATAAGAATGAGTTAGATATAGCTGACCAGGTATGCACATGAAAAAATAAGACCAACCACATAATTCATGCCTCAGAAAAAGCATATTCCTCTATTTAGTTGTCAGAGTCTTGCATTAATTATGTGGTTGGTCTTTATATTATTAATGCCTGTTAAATTGTGTCTCTAGTTCAATTATATTTTAATTGTTGAAGTTGTTTGGGGGCTTTATTTGTATTTTTATTCACAAATACACTTACAGAATCTGAGCTGCTGGTGAATGGAAATTATTTGGGGGTTGTACTGCACACCTCAATGAAAACCCTCATTTATTGTCTTGTGGCTGTAAGAAAGGGAAATTCCCTTATTGAAATTATAAGGAAAGGAATTGGTAATAAAACCGGTGGTATAATAACCCTTTTTATACAACTTTGTGGTGTGACTACACTTGGAAAACTGTAGACAGTTGCTCCTCCACTTTTTGCAAGGGTTCAGGGTGCAGAACTCTCAAGAAAGTGGAAGAACCACAAATAACTCCCCCCATTCCCTTTTGGGGTTACCCCCTCCCATTCCCTTGTTTTTTGCACATCAAGGCCAGAGGCAAGGGAATGGGAATCCCGAGGGGAGAAGGAAGGCTCGCGTGAGACTTCCTCCTGATTCCCTTGCCTTTTGTCTCGGCGCAAGTTCTCAGCAATTGGGTCAGAGGCAAGGGAATGGAGGAAGGAGATCCAGAAGGGAAAGGGAAGACTTTCACAAGCCTCTCTCTGTTTCTTTGTCTTTTGTCTGGGCACTTTTCTCTCTTCTCCATGCCCAGAAAAATGCAAGGGAATGAGAGAAGGAAAATGGAGAGAGAAGGCACATCCATGCCTCACGAATAATCAAAGGTCAAACTTGCAAATGTGGAGGGAGGATGTATAGTTCTGGTCATCACATCTCAAAAAGGATCTTGCACGGTTTGAAAAGATGAAGAAGAGGGCAAGCAAAATAATCAAGGGTACAAAACAACTATCCAGTGTGAGCAAGTTACCATGCCTGAGAATTTTTAGTTTCCTTAAAAAAGATTGAGTGGTAGGGAGAGACATGTTAAAGGGATTATTCATGATGTGGAAAAAAGTGGAAGCAGAGCAGGGCAGCAGTTGCTAAACTGTACCCATGCCTAGAATCCAATTTGCTGGGTCTCTTATGGGGAGGGTGCCCTTTTTAGGGGAACAGATCCTGCTGACAACAAATAAAGTTGTGACAGAAATGCTGCCTAAAGGTAAAAATTTCTTTCTCCTCTGCTAATTGGTGTTCAGCCTTAGCCCATGGCAATAACACATAATCCAATGTGTACAGAACAGTGGATGGAGGATATCTTAAAGAAACCATCTATTTCAGCCTGGCTTAAATGCTTTGTGGCTGGCAAAACAGGGTCACTTTCGCCCACATCCCTCTACCTAGGAGATCAGATCCGCCATCAATTGGTTCTGGGCTTTCTTACTGTGCCCGTGTCTGACTAGAGGTGCCATCTCAAAGCTTTCATGCTGCCTTTCCCCAGCCACACACCAGGTGCAAACAGGGGCCCTATAGTAAGTAGGGACTGGGCTCTGTGGGCTTTGTTAAGGCATCTGCTTGGCCACAGCGCAAATAGAATGTTAGCCTAGCTAGACCTTTGGCCTTATCGACCCTTTTCACACCTTACCTTTCCACAGTGCTGGAGTGCGGGGCTCGCGTGAGCAGTTTCCAGCAAGAGGATCTTGTGTCCCGATTCCTCCAGCTCCACAGCTGCCGCCCGCTTGCACGAGAGCCCCTCCTCTTCCTTTCACAGTGCAGCCTGGGACCTTCCCAGGCTGCACAAGACAGGAAGCGTGACCGGTCCGGCTCCTGAGGCTCCGCATGCAAAGTAAGTGCACATAGGGCCCTGGAGCGATGTGCAACCATGCACCATTTTCGGTTTAAAGCCGAAAATGAAAAAGTGTGTGAGCGGTCCTTGCCAGGCCCTGGAGCATCATGCAAATGTGAGTGCGTCGTGTGGACTGCTCCTCACATGTGTGCGATGCTCGAGGAGCCCTTTTGCATCAAAAATGCCATGCAAAAAGGGAAATCCAGTCTTTCACTATGTTTGTAACTTCATAAAAATAGGTAACCAAGCAAAATTTCCCTGTCACTCTAAACAAGTTCCATTAAATTCAACAAGTAAAGGTATACCTTTAAGGTTGATGTTTCCATCCTGTCTCTTTATATCGGTCTGTGAATTCTGTGAAACAACTTGGCTTTTCTTTTATTATTTCAGTTTATAGCCAACTTTGCAGAAATAAAATTATACATGTAATGACAAATTTGTTAAGAGTTTTCACAGATAAATGAATTGCTCTGTGCTTCTCTGAAACAATACCCTAGAATATTAAATGAAATATTATTAATTAGAAAAGGAAGCATTATTACTAGAGTACTAGAATCAAAACCAGGTTCTTTGGCTTTTAAAGGAATGCCATCATTGTATGAAAATTTGCCACATAAATACACAAAATCACAGTGCTTGTCTAACCTGTTAGAGGTATACCCCACCTTTCTCCCAGAAACTGGGTATCAAGTTGGAAAGTAAATAGATGGCAGTGGTGAGGAAGAAAGTAATTTGGAACAAGCCAACTTCCTAAGTTGCCCTGCACTGGCCAGTCTTCTTAACAACCTTAAGAAGGTTGGCTCTCCCTTACTGATTTAATCAGAAAATATAAAAATGGGGAAATGCCTGTTCTGAGCAGAAGAGGGGGTTAAATACAAACTCAACCTGTTTTGTGTGTGTGTGTGTTGTGTTGTCTCTGTGATTACCTCACCAGGAAAGCTGAAATAACTTTCTAAGTGACAAGCACTAGTTCTAATGGAGAAAAAAAGAATATGAGCATAAATATTAACTCCCACAGGAAGCTCTTGTATTTCATATTCCAGCATTGAGCACCCTTTTTATTGCCCAGTTGTAAATGCCTGAAATTAACACACTTTTCTCCCCCTGAAATGCTGACAGATCATTTGTTTTAATCGTGCTAGTGGGCACAGAGGCCCAGGCAAAACACTAATACTAGTCTATTTAAAACACAACAGCAAAAACCAAAATAGAGCTCGTGGGGCTTCTGCCAACCTTACAGCAGCCTGGCTGATTTTACAGCTTTTTCTGCAGGCTACTCAAGGGAGAGCTGCTTAGTTGCCAGAAGAGAGGAACAAAGATTCTTCCAGCTGCCATGAAGAGGATGGGGGAGGGATGTGGGCAGGAAGGAATATCCCTCAAATCTTGGCATTGGCAAATTGCACATGGTTGCTCACAGGCATTGGCTTTCACATTCCACAATTATAGCTTTTTAATAGCACTTTAACTGCCCATGGATGAATCCTGTGGAATCCTGGAATTTTTAGTTTGGGAAGGTACTAGAGCTCTCTGGCAGAGAATTCCAAATTCTCCTTCCCAAATTGCAAATTCAACAGGATGGAATGATACTTAAAGGTAATTAGAATGGTAATTAACATGGTATCAAACTGCTGTAATTGCAGGGTGCAAAAGAACTGGAAGATAGAGGGCTAGTGGCACTGAAACTAGAATTACTGGTAAATTGCTTAACCAAGAGACACTGAATAGGTTTCAGTCCTGCCTGACTTAGGTTCTCTTCGTCAAGAAGTACTGGTAAGGTACAAGACCTGATAATGATTGATTGATTGATTGATTGATTGATTGATTTATTTATTTATTTATTTATTTATTTTTCTCTCTCTCTCTTTCTTTCTTTCTTTCTTTCTTTCTTTCTTTCTTTCTTTCTTTCTTTCTGTCTTTCTTTCTCTCTCTCTCTCTCTCTCTCAAAAAATTATTCCAGAAGGATGTTTTAATGGGCTGTGCTGTACTTTTATCTTCAAGACATAGGCCATTTCCACACGGGATGAGGGAATCGCCCCGCACCACTGCTTACCAGATCTTCTGGCAGTCCGGTCCGGTCCGGGGTGAGGAGGAGCAGCGCGTGATCGTCGATCTGCACTGCTCTGGCATCCAAAAGGGCGGATTCCAGTTGGTTGTGGGTCTTTGTTACCCTGTATGTTGGGGGTCCCGGGAGGGGCGCCCAAATTACCAAATAAAAACACAAGATGGGGAAAATTAGATTTGAGCACTCTCTCAAGCTAATGAGAGGCAGGGTAACTTAGCTGGGATCTTTTAACCCTATGTCTACAGTGTCAGGTCAGAAGAGTAGCCAGGCAAGTTTTAAAGCAACAAAAATAGCAGTTTTATTAAAAGACAAACAACAAACAAGACAACACACACACACCACTAACTGGAAAAGTAGGAACAAGAGTTTTCAGGGGGAATGGGTAATATGACACCTTTTCACGTAGTCCTGGAGAGAACGGGGAGTTGCAGGGAAGAAAGCTCAGCGCGGTTCGCTGAGGGGACAACTTCACTGGACAGAGTGACAGCAAGGCTGGATGGAAGTCCAGGGCGATCCGAGGGTTCTAGCAAGTGACCCGAGGGGCGCTCGGAGTCAGGGGTTTTTTATAGGGTGGCCATGCCATGCTCGGTGAGAACAAAGGAAATTTAGAGCAGGACAAAGGCGTTGGAAAAGGTCAGGTTTTACATGATGAGCTTAGCACTGGATGACAATAGTATGGCCAGTATGCAAATGGCCCAACATAAAGGACTTGCTCGGCACTCGGCTGGGCGTCTTTGTGTAAAGTCGCGCTGAGCAAGGCGGGTTTGCAAGAAGGAATGGTCCCTGAAGCATCGGAGAGGCATTAAGTTGCCTGCCTAAATGAGGTTTGGAATGTACAACCATTAGCGGCCGCGCCTATTACGTGCTCGTCCGGTGGCCCTTGCAAACACGTGGAGTAGGGTGGCAGAGAAAGCTCAAATAAAGGCCAAATCATTTGCTATCAAGAGATATCTAGTGCTCTCACCAGACGTAGCATAACCGCAGTAACATCTTGACCAACCGGTGAAGCTCACCAGCCTAAAGCCTACCCTTGGCAGATCGCAGGCTCGCATTGGTGCGAGCCTGCGAATCTGCACAAGGGAGCAGGCTTGCAGTGGCGCGCTCCATGCTTTTGAAAGACTGGAAAAATCAGGTCTTTCAAAAGCATGCTGGAGGACCACTTGGGGTCATTCCAGAGTGGACTGAGGTGCGGATGTACGGTAAGTAGTCCAAAACCAGTCTGTTCCAAGGTGCAGAGGTCCTCCATGGAGGATGCACTGCACCATTTTAAATACCCTGTGTGGAAATGGCCATAGTTACATTATTATATGCAAAATAAGTGCCTATCAGCTGAACAATTAACAATTATACCTTTATGAGATTTAAAGTCTTATGCATTAATAGTGGGGAAAATGTTTATAAAAGAAGGTAAGACTCTATCTGCCAAGGCCCTTTCCACATGACGTCGCTGTCCTGCTTCCTTCACAGGATGGTAGTGGTCATCTGCATGACATTGTAGCCATTCTGCTGCCATCCCTGTCGTGAAGCATTGCGTTTGTGAGGCATTTGCAAAATGGAAAAAAATCTATTTTGCACTTCCAATCCTGCAGCATTCCCGTACTTGCAATTGTGCAGAAGCCACGGAAGCACAATTGTAACACTTCCTGCCCCAGCGCAGCAATGACAAGTGCCTGGCCATTGTGCTTCCTTCCACAGGAAGCAAGAAGGTTGGGGGAGGGAGCGTTGCTGACACGCTCCCTTCCAGACCTGAATTGCAGCGTGGCAATGCAGACGAGTGTTGTCATGCGGAAATGGCCCAAGAGCTGTAAGATCTTCATGGGTGGACTTTCTCTTAGTCCCATCATTTCATTTCATGTATTTACATCCTTCCTTTCTCTCAACAAGCAACTCAAAGCAACTTACAAACATCCTGTCACCATCATAGGCACATTTGGTGAAGACATGGGAGAGAGCCTTCTCAGTTGCTTCTCTCAGGCTGTGGAACTCCCTGCCACAGGAGGTTCAGTTGACCCCCTCTTTGTTTTCTTGCTTCTGGCAGGCAAAGATCTTTTGTGGGCCAAGCAGCAAGAGGTTGTCGTGGGTGCAGCAGGAGAATCACAAAGCACAC
This sequence comes from Ctenosaura bakeri, assembly GCA_948474755.1. Taxonomy (NCBI): domain Eukaryota; kingdom Metazoa; phylum Chordata; class Lepidosauria; order Squamata; family Iguanidae; genus Ctenosaura; species Ctenosaura bakeri. The sequence continues at coordinate 631,195 of CAOLHI010001240.1, forward strand.
ATTCCACTAGAGCTGGAAAACATGGCCACAACTTTATTGGATACAGCGGAGTAGTGTTGGCATGGCATAGAACCATGAATTGATTAACCCTCCTGTTGTTTGATAAACACCTCTCTCCACCCTGCCTGGCAGGGAGGGATGACAGAATCCATGCCTCTGTGTGGTTTCCTGCTACTGGGTGGGAGACTGATCCTCAGCTCCCAAGGTCTACATTCCCAAAATCCCTCATGGGGGTCCCCACAGGGGATGAAAGTGGGATGTTGAAGCTGCTACTCCCCCAAAAACTGGATCTTGCCCCATATCACACTATCCTCTAAAAGTTGTAACATTCAAAGTGGAAAAAAAAAACAAGAACAAAACAACAAAATCCCAATAACACTGAGAGTGAATAGGTGGTTGTAAGGCTGTTCAGGCTCAAGTTCCAAGAGAGTCAGCAGGGGATTGAATGTATACTCTTCCACTGGATTAGAGTGAAAACTTCCCCTTCCACATACAGGCACTGGCTCCTGACCCTTCCAGCTTCTTGTTGGTTGACCTTCCTCAAAGCCCATGGAAGCTGCACAGGCTTCTGAGAAGGAGATAGGGATCTGTGTGCTCAAGATGGTACCCCATCCCTGCCACCGCAGTCCACAGATGGGCTTACTGGTGAGTCAGAGCCCTTGATGTGTTTAGATAGGCTTTTGGCTCTTAACTCATGTGGAAGAAGAATCTTTTTTATGTGGTATGCTGTGCATTTTTTTTTTTTTACTTTGTTTTCAGTGTATTTTTAACTGTTTTAACTTTGTGCCTTTGCAAGTCTGTTTATTTAGTTGTTTTTCAATTCTGTATAATAACATTTTAGCTGTACTTTGTTTTACTTTGTTGAAAGCCAGCTTGGGTCCCATGCCAGGAGAGAGGTGGGACATTAAATAAATAGATGAGATCAAAAGTGCAAGATCTCACATGGTCACACACAGTATAAGTGTTCTGCACGCAGAACTTCTCTGTTACCATCCTCAGGACTCACAGAGTCACTGTGATAACTCCCACCCATGGCTATTCTACTGCCAGTGGAGAAGAAAAGGTGATTGGACAAGTGTCTGCCTAAGTTCCCTTAGCTAGACACTGACTGATGACATTTTCCATCAAGATCTGCTGAGGTTCTCCAGAGGTTCCAGTGGATGATGTCATTGTTATGAGAATATAACCAGACACTTCTCCAATCCCCTCCACATGTGTGTGAAGCTGACCAGCATTTAAAATCCCTCCAATTCATGTCACATCATACGAAATGTTCCCTCTGTGTCCAAAGGATTCCTACATGTAAGATGATGACTGAAATAGATAGTGTGTGAGTCAGTGACTATATGCAAAGCATCATTTATATTCTGCAGGGAATGCAGTGCAATAAATAACATATGAATAAATAAAACCAACATATGTTAAACTGGTCTTCCATACTATGCTACAGTGACCCATTAAGCACCATGTTATTTTGGCCTTAAAATCCTGACCTTTTGTTCATCTCGCTCCGTGTCATAATTCAAAGAAAGATATGAACCTAAGGAAAGTGCACATTGAATTTGGTTCCATATATATGGAGTGAAAAAAAAGTTATCTTTTCTCCAGTTCTGAAAGGAAAGTGGGGAGAGTCTTCCCTCACTGCAATGAAACACTATAATCTATCCTTTGCCAATCTCCTCCAATTCACAGCAGGTTCGCCACCTGCTTTCCTTTCACACAGGCAGCCCAAACTCAGCAGGAAACTGCCTCCTGCTGTCTGGATTTCAATGCAATCAGAAAAGGGAAAGCCGACAACTCAATTCAATTTCTAACCTCACTGGGAAAATACTATAAACAAATCTATGGGCAAAGTATGGGAGGGGCCAACGGCATGTTTGGTCTGAGTACTTGTCTGTGTGCTTGAACACACCGCCTGGCGCGCACAAGTTTCTTGATGGGATTAGAAACTAAAGTTGGTTGGAAAACAATGAAGCAACTTACAAGTTAATCAGATACAGAATACTGGACTTCTGTCTATTTGGCAAAGTCTTCCATGACCTCAGAACCGCCTATGTGACTTAGCAGGTCCTGAAGGCTGAAGTGAACTTTAATCAGCCCATTCCAGTGAGGTTGTAAAGCTGAGGCAGTGTGATATTTCGTACAACTCAAAAAGGCATAAACATTGCTCGTGCATCAACAAGATTACGTAGTGCTGTAAATTAAATTGGCAAAGGGTAAGTGCAACTGTATATATACACAAGCTCTGAAAAGAGCCTCAAGTTCCCTTTATATTCTCTGAGGCCTATTAGATTTTCTCTCCCACTTTCCTTTTCTCCCTCTCTAAAAATGCCACATGGATGTTATTTTTGTTGTGTTCTTTTTATATAAAATGCCACAAGCAACATTTGTTTTGTTTTATGTAAAGCCTCAGACTGTCATTCTGAAGGGTAGAGATGACTTAGAAGTTAGTTTATTTATACGGAATGCACCAATTGTTGTGGCAAAAGTTAGAGAGAGGATGTTGAAAGAAAGGCTTTTTAAAATTGTAATATTTAGAGAGTTTTGATAAACATGCCCTGCAGTGTTTCACAGATGAAAACTGGGACACATGGCCAAGCAACATCAAGAGTGAGGTCAAACAGGAGGCAAAAGTTATTAATGAGAAAGAGCACACAAGCTACCAGAGGCTGCCGCAGTTTGCTTTTGCCTGAGCCTACTGGGAAGGGCATGATTTCACCCCTACCTCTCCTCTCCCTTGAGTGAGTTGAGTGAGAACTACTTCGGAGTCTGAACTCATTTTGCGGCTGTGGAAGTAAGCTGAGGACAAAGGGACAAGGCAAGAAGAGGAGAGAGAAACTGGGATATTTTAAAAGCAGCTGGAAAACATGTCAAGAGCAGAACTAGAACAAAGAAGGGCAAGCAAATAATCCCAAACAATGAGGATTGAAAAGAGGGACTGTTACCCCAAAAAGTGGGTGATTCAGGGGTCCACCCACAATGCCAGTACCTCCATGCAAAGATGGGGAATTATTAGCTCAGTCTAGGAGGCCTGCGAGAGGGAGATAACCTAACAAGATATTTCCACCTATGTTTACCAGTACTTCCGCGGGAAAGAACCAGACAGAGATCCAGAAGGTAAGCTTAATTGCGTTTTATTGGAGGAATCAATCACACACATGAGATCCAAATAGTCATGCAATCACACAAGGCTGAAAAGGAAAAGGCTGGAAAAATTTTTGATAGCAAGATTTCATGGTGTAGGTGGTAATATTTACCAGTCACAAAGAACAGAGAAGCAGCAGCAATGAGGCTTAGACTCATGTCTAAGGACATTACACAATTGGAAATTGGAGTAGCAAAGTGGTGACCAGCTCTCAGTGTACTATGAGTTGACTGGACAAAACTAGGGGTTTTTATATGAGATTTTTGCCTATAGGGCAAGGGTGTGAGTGGTTTTCCAGAAGAGTAGATAATGAAGTTTGAGTGGGCAATGAGGTCTGGAATGGGCTAATGGTCTTAGTGTTTGGGTGACAAAGTAGTAAAGGCTGCCTTGATAGCTTGGTCCCCATTGGACAGGTTTTAGAGCAAAGGAAAGCTTGTTTGGTCAGAGGAAAAGGAGTTAAGACAATCATCGGTTTGGTGGGAATCTCCCAGTTGCTATTGTCCAAAAGGCAGAGTCGTTAAGGCTGTCTGCAAGCCTATTATCTCTGGAGTTTCCTGGTGATTTTCTATGACCTGGCTATGCCTAGAAGTGTTTTCTGACCTAATTCGCAGTGGACGTGTTCAGCCACCCTTTTCCTCTTGTCCAGCTTGGCCATACGGCCTAGCAGGGCACATTTTATATGAAAGCCAATTAATATATTTTGCCAATTAAATCATATTTTGCCAAACCTTATCAAAGTGTGGGGTGTATGGCCTGCTAACAGGGAGCTGGTGCATGCACAGTCTTACTGGTACGTCCTGTAGCATCCATAACAAGGGAGAATCATGAATACTCCCGTTAATTTCTGTGGAATCACCCATGGAAGGAAATGAATCAAGGATATGAGAATGTGGAACCTAAAACAATGTCAAATTACTTGTTTGATCCACCGAATGTTTGTCCTGGCTCTTCTTTTATCTCAGCTCCTTTGCGTATTCCTTTCTCCTTACCCTTTTCCTTCAGCAGTAAATTTTGCTGCTGCTGACAGCAATGGTAATTGCTTTATGTAGAATAAAAGTCCTCCCATTCTCTCACTCTGTTTTTATAGTATAAGCAACCTTACCAAGCTAAAGTTTAAAAGGACAGAAAAATTCATGGTGTTTGCTGTAAGAGGGTGTTTTATGCTTTCCTGGTGCTAAAAGCAGGAGGATGTTACAATGATATGGAAATGTCAGAAGCACAGGACTGTTTCTGAGGCAATAAATGTTTCTTTTATTTCTCTTTCCCCTTTTTACAATGGTTGCTATTAATTTTAAACTTTCCTGGCATTTGCAGCAATCAGAAGGGCAAAAGTCCTCAGGCTCTCCTTCTTTTCTTCACATCAAACATTTCTGCTGAAAAGTAGTGGGAGCTGGTGGCTAACATCTCCAAAAGGCAAGGAATCTGCTCTAGATTTTAGTCTAAACTTGAAGGAAAGTATCCAAGACGTTGAACTTCTTTTGAGGAGAGGATTCCCACTGGTGTGGGAGTTACTACCCCTGATTCCACGCACATTTGAGAAACATGAAGTGAATGAAATGAAAATGGGTGGGCCAGGGCTTAACTGGTCATTTGGGGCTGATAGACCATGGACATCCATTTGAAGGGGCACAATGCTGATGAAATGAAACATTTAAAAACTCTGTTGATCTGGATGGATATACAGTCAGCTCTCCACATATGCTGGTTTAATGTTTGCAAATTGGATTATTCATAGATTATTAACTGCTGCCTCTGCTGTTGCCCTACGCCATTTTTAATAGGGTTTAATAGGCTTATGCCTTGCCTCATGCCTGCAGTCTCTCTGCAAGCCTCATAAGACTGCAAGAGACTGTGAATATGAGATGAGGCTTCCCCATTAGAAATCGTGTAAGGGCAGTGGCAGAGGTGTCAGTAGGTCTCCCTAGCTGCCCGCTTCTGCCTTGTGAAGGAAACCTGCCACTTTGAAGGCAGAACTGGGTGGTTGGTGTGCTTCTCCTGCAGATTCAAATGTATTGTGTACTGTACATTTGAATCTATGGTGAGTTGAATCTGCAGGTTGTACTTTTTTGTGTTTTTGTTAAATATGGTTTAGGGGGGTCTATTCACATTTTTTTGCTTTTGTGGGGGTCCTGTATCCTTATCCTCTGCAAATATGGAGGGATGACTGTAATTTAGCATGGTGGATGTGTATTCTGTATGTAGCAGGGCTTTTCATTGGACTCCCCAGGATCCTGAGTTTTAATTAAGATTAGCAACAGAGAAGAGCCCTGCTTCATTAGACCAGAGGCCCAACCAGCATGCTGTTCCCTGAAATAGCCAACCAGACACCTCCTGGAAACTCCCCAGCAGAATATGAGTGCATCAGTCCCCTCTCAGTGCTGTTTGTCAGCAATTGGTATTCAGAGATTTTCTGCTTCTGATCCTGGAATGTAGCACATAGCTGCCACGACTAGTAGCCACTTATAGATTTATCTTCCATGAATTTATCTAATCTCATTTTTAAAGGCAAGAACTTTTGCTCATCCTCTTGTCTCATGGAAAGCAGCCCACGAATTAATATGTGCTCTGTGCTGTCACAGGTGATCTAGAAATGTTGCAGCCAGATGCTTATGACAGAATACAATCATATTAGTGGTCCTATTTGCATCTTACCTTTTCCCGCAACAGGGGAGGGCGTCTCGCGCGAGAAACCTCCTTCGCGACGCTGCTGCTTCCCCCTCCTTCCTTCCGCAGGTCACTTCCTGATGACGCGACCATCACGCGAGCGCCCCTTCCTTCCTTCCGCAGGGCACTGTGGGAGCTGTAGGCTGCTTTGGAGGAAGGAAGCGCTTCCCACCCGGCTCCCCGACGCACCGCATGGCAGGTAAGTGTGCGAGGGCGGTGCGAGCATTGCGCGAGCGCGGGCTATTTTCAACTTCAAGCCGAAAATCAAAAAATACGCCCAGGCCCCGCTTCAGCCTCGTGAGTGCCGCGCAAGTGGGAGTGCGTCGTGTGCAGCGGCGCTCCCATTTGTGCAGCGCTCAAGGGGCACTCGCACAAAAAAAAAAAACGTGCAAAAAGGGCCAGTATTCTCCCAGTGGTGTTCCCTATCAGCTGGTGTTCAGAAGAATGCTGCCTCTGATACTAATGCAGAGTCTATACCACACCCTCCAACTGTCTCAGTTTGGCAGGAATAATCCTGATTAATCCTCCTATATCTCACTTTAAGATGTCCCAGTTTCTCTCTCCTCCTCCCCCATGTCCTCAGCTTACTTCAATGGCTGCAAATTGAGTTCAAAGTGCAAAAGCAGTCTGCATTCAAGTAATTCAGAAGAGGAGGAGAAGGGTGGAATTTTGCCCTTTCCAGTAGACTCAGGCAAAAGCAGACTGCTGCAAGCACTCCTAACTTGTATGATATCACTCATTAACAATTTCTGCCATTTTAGCTAAGATCTGATGTAGTTTGGCCATATCTATGCTGGTTTTCATCTGTGAAATGTTGAAGGGTACACTACACTGAAGTGTATATGGCACAGTCCACTAAGTGGAGTCTATTGAGATCATTCACTGCACACTCCCAATTGTTATAAATGGAAGTTATAAGTACAATAAGCCTTGACAACTCCATTCATTAGTGTAGGGAATGGTAGGAAAAATGTGACTCATGGGCTACGTACAACCCCCAAGTCTCTTTTTGTAGTCCTTGATCTCTGCTACCATCCCAAATGTTTGCTCTCAAATGCCCCCCAGTGCTCCCTAGGAAACTTTGGGCAATTTTGAACTTTGGACTGTTGGATGCCCAGAAGAGGCCATTCTTTTTCCAACAGAAAAACTTGAAAATTGATCTCCCAGTCACTTCCTGTTTTGAAAAGGGTCTCTTCTAGGCCTGAAACAGTCCTGGGCGGACAAACGTAGGGAAATGGCTGCCCACACTTGCTTCCTTATCACACTTTCATGTAATATTTCTGTGCTCAGTAGCCTTAAACCTAGAAAATCTGTCATCCTGTTACCAAATCTGCTGTGACTGGAGAAAGGAAATCCCAGGAGGTCTGGATCTTATGAGTAGTAGAGAGCCAGTGTAGTGTAGTGTAGTGATTTGAATGTTAGACTTGGCCTCTGGGAGACCAGAGTTCAAATCCCTGCTCATCCATGGAAACTTAGTGTTTGAACTTGGGCAACTCACCCTCTCTTGCCCTCAAAGGAAGGCAATGGCAAACCCTCTCTGAACAAATCCTGTCAAGAAAACCCCATGACAGTGTAGTCTTAGGGTCGCAATAAGATGGAAATGACTCGAAGGCATCTAACAACAACTTAGAGTAGTTGCACTGAGATAGTAGCAGGTAGGATAAAATAAGAAGCTGCTTTGTTGTGTGGCCTGGAAGAAGGGCAGGATATAAATAAAGTGATGTAAAGATTGAAAACAGGCTTTAAAAAAATCATCCATTCCAGTGCTGAAACTGTGGGATTGCACTTGTGGCTAGCAAAAAGGCCATTTCAGGGTGTTTCTTGTTCTTTTCGCATTGTAATCAAGTCTATTTATAAAATAACTGTTGTCTTATACTGTGGGAGATGCGTGTGAAGTTAGGTTGGATGAGTATGAATGTATGACATAAACAGCATAGGGCTGTGAATTGCTAAAACAAAATTTCAGACAAATTGTGGTGAGTATTCATTCATTAAGTGAATTGTTGTTGTAGTTCCTGTTGTTGTTGTGTGCCTTCCAATCATTTCTGACTTATGATGACCCTAAAATGAATCTATCACAGGGTTTTTTTGGCAGAATTTGTTCAGAGTGGGTTTGCTTCTGCTTTCCACTGAGGCTGAGAGAGTGCAACTTGCCCAAGGTCACCCAGTGAGTTTCCATAGCCGAGCAGGGATTTGAGCTCTGGTCTCCCAATCTCCTACCCCATTTCTGCACTATACTCTTATAGCGTGAATATTCCACTTTCAACATCCTATGGAATCCTGGGGTTTGCAGTTTCGGGAGGGGCCTCCTGGCCCCTCCCGAAACTGCAAACCCCAGGATTCCATAGGATGTTGAAAGTGGAATAATTGTACTATAAGAATGTAGTGTGGAAACGGCCCTAGTCTAACACTCAAACCACTACACTATACTGGCTCTCCTTTCAGTGAACAGTGACCTCCATATTCTTCTATGCCAAGAAAGATGAGTCAAGGAAAAAAAAAAGTATTTTTTCTGTGACTGTTGCAAGAGGATTTATGTGAGGAATAAATATTCCTCATCTTTTATTAAGGTACCTAAAATATTTATTGCTGTTTTTAGTTTGATTTTGTTTATGCCATGCCACTTTCTTTCTTTTTAACAGTTGTACCTCATCAGTCTTTCTTATCCCCATTAATCACAATGGCCTGCACTCAACCCTCCTAACTGAAAACAATTTCTTATCCAACCAGGTGGGACAAAATAATCTGATTCCAGAATTCACTGTCGTAGCCTACTGCTTACAAAGCTGTAAGTTGACATTATATCAGCAAGCCTATCTTGGAATTCCATACCAAGATAACTGCTCCTCTTTTAGAAAATTAGCAGCTACATACATATTTGGTAATATCAAATGAAAAGGCCATTAGAAGCGACATGACATAAATCAGGAATTGAGAACCTTTGACCAATCAGATGTTTTGACTCACCTCCTGCTCATGCTCTCAGACAGCATGGCCAAGAATAAGGAATTGTGGGAATTGTGGTCCCAAATGTTCCCATTCCTGGAGTAGATATTCTCATTCAAAAATGGCAAATGGTTTGTTTACTGATGTGGTAGTAGAATTTTACAATTTGCACCATTTGTTTAAAAGTAGGATTCCAGAACCTGAATTTCTATAGGATATCTGGCAAGGACAATGTTAGATGAATGCAAGAGTCACATGATGTACATTATGTTTGATTCATTCAAAGCGTCACTGCTCAGTAGGCAGTAGTTTGCAGTTGAATGGATGATGTTTGTTAACCAAAAGACACCATGGCCCCGTTACCAGGCCACATATCCCTATCATATGATATGGTTTAATTGGCAAATATTAATTGGCATGAAATATAAATTATATCCTGCTATGGCTGAGAAGCCTGCTGGCAAAGAGGAACTGGCTACACAAGTGTGTTGCAAAACTAGGTCAGATCAGAACCTCAGGGCATGGCCAGGTCATAGTCAGGGAAGCTCTGGTGACAATGGACTTGCAAATATCCTTCAATGACTCAACCTTTAGAAAAAATAGCACTCAAAATTACTTCCATTCCATGGAATGACTGGTTTTCTTTGACCCTCATTTTCCTTTTGACTCCGCACCTGTCCCATCATTAATGAGCCATCACAGTTCCCATCAGTCCTTTGTAACCTAATGCTAAGATCATTAGCTCATTCCTGGCCCCCTTGTCTACTCAGCCAGAAAGCCACTAACATCTTCCCCCTCAGGGTGGAAAAAAGAATATTTAAACCCTGGCTCCAGGCCTCTCTGCACTACACTATTATAGTTATGTTATTCTACTTTCAACATCCTGTGGAATCCTGGGATTTGTACTTTACTGAGGCCAAAGAGCTCTCAGGCTGAGAATTTTAAATCTCCCTCCCTAAACTGCAAAGCCCAGGATTTCATAGGATGTTGAAAGTGGAGTAATAGCACTATAACAGTGTAGTGCAGAAAGGCCCTCTGAGCCAGATAGCTCATAGTACTCTTCCCTTGAACATCTGAGAGATGTTCATCAGGAATTTTTCATGCATAGACTTGTAAGCACAGAGAGATCCTATGCTGTACCATGCAGTGCAGGAATTCTTCATCCACACCTTTCTTTCCACAGATAATTCAGAGGGTCTAACTTCTGGGGCTTGGGAATCCCTCTTTGCATTCACTGAAAATGGGGTTGAAAACAGCCATGTGATTTAGATTTACTTCAAAATACACTATGCCAGGCCCATTGACCCCAGAACTCTTTTGAGAGAGTCATGGAGATGGCCCTCAACCATATTCTTTAACAGTCCTGATTTGGCAAGGATTGTTTCAATTACTTTTCATACTTCTTTTTCATCTACTATTAAAATGTCCCAGATTTTCTTTCTTCCTCCCACTTTCACTCTTTTTACTCAGCTTACTTCAGTCACTGCAATATGAGTTCAAAATGCAAAAGTAGATTACAGTCAATTAACTTAGTGGGTGATACATTAATTAAACCAGCTCAGCAGGCATAAGAGGAAAGGAGGTGTGGAATCTTGTCCTTCTCAGTAAGCTCAGGCCGAAGCAAACTGCTGCAGTGTCTACTAGCTTGTGTGATTTTCCTCACTAATAACTTTTACCATCTTGGCCATGATCTGATATTACTTGTGCACACATGATCCATTTGTAAAATGCTGGTGAGTATGCCTAAACACCTGCCCTGATGTCACCACCACCAATTTTAAAGGAATTGACATATATGTGTATTTTTTGGTTGTGAGGGGAAAAACACAGCAGAAGGAAAATGATTAAGAAGTCTCCTTTCCTTCACAATGCCTTCATCTCATGATTATTGCCACTAAAGTTATAGCCCTATCATACTGGACAGTTATAGTGCTGTTATTCCACTTTAACTGCCATGGCTTCATCCTATGGAATCCTGGGGTTTGTAGTCTTGAGAGATCCAAAAGCATTCTGGCTGAGAATGCAAAATGCCCCTTCCTAAACTGTAAATCCTGGGATTCCATAGGATGTTGCTATGGCTGTTAAAGTGGAATAACAACACTATAACCATGCAGTGTGATAAGGCCCTTACTTTTTAGGAAGAGAGGATCACAGGCTTTTCATCTATCTCCCTTGTAACATTCAGTCCTGCCCTCAAGAACACTTTTTTTTCTGAATTGAAATGAGTTCATGCTCATTTGAAAACTGAAAAATATCTTGAAATGTAATTTGAGCAAAACTGTAAAATATATCACAACAGTTATTATGCTTATAGAGTTTCTTTCTTTTAGTGAGCTCATGGGATTCTCCCCTACCTCATTTTTTGCACCCAAATGCAAATAAAGGTAGCACAGATTGAGAAAGTGTGATGACCCCACACAGTCAATTTCCTGGTTCAGGGGGGGGGTGAACTTGGATCTCCCCACTCCTCCTCCAACATTCTAATGGTGTCAGTTCTCAGGATTTATTTATTTATACAAATCCTTTTTTTTATCTTGATTGCTCAGGATGATACATATGTTTTGAACCTGTGAAAGACAATTTTAACAGTCTGAAAACTAAAAACATGTTAAGCCATACTGCTCCTGATGGATTCAGTTTGTTTGACTTAAATATATAAATGATAGAGAAATTGGGAGGGGGGACCTATCTATGCCTAGTGTATGCTGACTGATGGGGAAAGGGCCAGAATGGTTGAATCACGTAGAGATGTAGTGGAGAGAAAACTTTTGGTTCAAAGGGATTTTCATTAAAACACACACACGCAAACAATTTGATTTGTCACAGAACTCTAGCTGGTCTCATGTGGCCACACCAATATGCCCTATAATATAGGCGGCCTGCTCAACTTTTAAGATCTTCATGGGAGGACCTTCACTCCATTCCACCATCATCACAGGTCCACTTGACGAGGAGAATAGGACAGAGCCTTCCCAGTGGTTTCTCTCAAATTGTGGAATTTCTTCCCATGGGAGATCAGTTGGCCCCCTTTCAGTTCTCTTTCTACTGGTAGGGAAATGCTTTTTTTTCTTTGAGTAGGCTTTAGGCTCTTAGCTTACTGTGGAAGAAGAGTCTTTGAATGGGGACATATGTGTGTTATGCTTGTACTTTCTTTTAATTTGTTGTAAGCTGCCGTGGGTCCCATAAGATAGGAGAAAAGCAGGAAAAACTAAAAACTAAAAACTAATTTAGTAAAAAACTAAATTGTGGATGAAATTTAAGTGCCCCTTTTTTTCAGCAGTAAAATTAACATCTTCAGAATACAGAAAGCTTTCTGTTTCTGCAAGGATTACACAGCCGTTCACTCCTTTACAATGGCTATGTTCTCAGCAGAGGTGCCAAGGGCTTCAGCCTTCAGCCTACTGCAGCAAGTGTACAACAGGGGAAAATAAAAGGGTGAGGAGAGTCACAGCAGGGAATAGAGTAATTCCAATATAATCACACTCTCACCAGTGTTACAAAGTGCAATCAAGTGTTCAGGTCCCCAAGGGAAATGATTATTTCATGATAACAACACTCCCTGGAGTGACCATATTGGTATGATAAAGAGAGTTTATTGTGGGGAAATGTGCATTTTTAAATAGATATATACATGTATTTTGGTAATTCTGGCGGTTCAGTACACTGAATAGCTGCTGCAGCTGAGAAAGTGGTTCTAATACAGCTCTTTAGAAATTATTGTTAGATTCTCTCTGGCCCTTTCTGAGGCAAGGCAGAAAATGACAATTGATGTGCACACAGATAAAAAGAGCCCTTCAGCACCTGCCACAAAGGGAGGGTCAGGCTGGCCCCTTCTGCTTCTGGAGGATAGTGTGCTAATTTTGATGTTTTCAACCATTTTGATACAGTTTATATGTATTTTCTGTTAACATCAGAGCACTGGAAACATTAATCTGCAGCAAGGGGAGGCATGCAGCAGGGAGGGCTTCTAGGGTTACAAGCTGTATGCTTCCCAAATCGTTTTCCAAATTGGCATCACAGTGCTGGTGTGTTTTAGAAGTACTGACTTCTCCATTGCACTTTCAGAAATGGGGTCCAACTGTTACCAGTATGAAGAGCATCCTCTGACCACCTTAGGAAGCCCTTTATAAACCAAAGAAAGGAGCTATGCTTAATTCAGAATTGTTCACTATGTAAACCTATCCTTACTCAGTTCCACTATAGAGGAAATTTTACTCAATTATATGACTGCAGTTAAGGGTGGGATGGGAGAATTGCATTCAGTCAGTATAACCAGAAATTGGGGAAAGGGAGGAATCTGGATGCTTTGGCTTTCACAAGGAAAATGCCTGAATGGATCTTCTGGTACGGCAGGAGAGGCAGGTTTATGGATGGCTCATGTCAGTACTGAAGTTCAGAGGATAAGAAATGACTTGTTCTGACATTTCGACCAATGGATACCACAGTTTGATAGTTTGGGGTTTTTTTGGTCAGGTCTGTCCCCCCCATAGAATTTGCTCGGGTTAGCTTTGTTGGCTAATTTTTACATTTTCCACAGTGGTTTTTGGATTTTTGGGGGAGGAGCAGTTAATGTTGAAAGGAGCCTTTACCTCACGCTTTGCCACAGTAGTAGAGCAATATATTTGTAGTCTTTAGAATTCCCCTCATTTGGAGATACTGTTGGCTCTCTACCTTTGCAAGTTTAACTTTGGTGGATTTGATTGTTTACAAGTTTCTCCAACCCCTGCCTCCCCTCCTCCCCAACATTTCTTTTCCAGAGGAATCTTCCCTCTCAGCAGCTCTGATCAGGCCATGAAACCCTTTAAAAACCTACTTCTGGTCCTCCTTCTCCTCTTCCACCAGCTGCTGCCTGGTCAGCTAAGGATGGATTGCACCCTGATCTCTCAGCACCACAAACCCTCTCCTGATGCCCTGCAACACCCAAGGAAGGAGATGGCTGAGAGAGAGGAAGGGTAGGGCCACCACTCTGACCCTCCTTCCCTGACCTGGTTTGGACTCTGGGTGCCCACTCTCCACATCATCTTTGAGCCACCTTCCCACAGACATACACATTTTGATATTTGTGGTTTTTCTACTTTTGCAGGGATCCTGCACCCCTAACCCTAGTGAATGTGAAGGGCTGACTGTATCTACAAATAAATTCTTTTACATAGGCAGTAGCTGAATGGCAGTAAACAGCCCCAAGTTTCAGTGTAAAAGTGAACTTCTGTCATTGCTTTGGCCACCACATAATTTTGGCTCTATACTCAATTTTAACTATCGTGTGGAATATTGGGACTGGCAGTTAAAGGAGGGCCATTTAGAACTCTTGGACAGCCAGCATGGTGTAGTGGTTTGACCATTGGACTATGGCCCTGGAGACCAGGTTTTGATTCCCCGTTCAGTCGTAGAAACCCACTGGGTGACTTTGGGAATGTCATATACTCTCGGAGAACCCCTAGATTCTCCTTAGGGTTGCCATAAGTTGGGAGTGACTTGAAGGCACACAACAACAACAGCAATCTAGAATTCTCGGCCAGAGCACTCCAGTGCCTCACCAAACTACAAAGCCTATGATTCCATAGGATATTGCCATGGCAGTTAAAGTGGAATGATAGTGCTTTACCTGTGTAATGTGAAAGGACCCCAGCTCTTATTCTACTTGTTATATCTGATGACTGTTACTTGAACTGTCATTTCCTCAGGTTTCCAGAACTGTGAGAAAACTTGAGCCAGTTGTTTATAGCCTTTTTGGGTGAGCCAGTATTTTTTTCTGCCAAGTAAACTTTTTAGAATAACTAACCTAATCTTGCTATGGATTAAAATGTCTATATAGATAACATTATAAGCAGCAGCAACAATAAAATAAAATATTTTATTTCTCAACTTTATTCTGTAACAGTTGCAGCAAAGGGCAATTCTCTAACAGATCTCTTCTCTTCATTTAAAAAAAAAAAAATCCTATGGTGTCCTTTTAAAATTCACAAACACTGTGAGGAAATAAAACCTATTTATCTCCAGATAGCAGCCTTCTACTATTTCTCATTTTATAGGATTGCCCATTAAATGGCTGATTAGTTCTGTGTCTTTTATAAATATTTCAAGAGTAGCAATCTCTTTCCAAAGGTTTGCAGAGATTTGTGTCCAGCTTCTATTATCCATAGTACTTCCCGTGATTGTTTTTATGCTGGCGCTTCCTATTAACTTCATTTATTGCAAGCCTAAGTTGCGTTGTTTGGACCTGTGATGATTCTCAGCCCATCTTAAAATGGCTTCCCTGTTGATATGATGTATATCTGGAGGAAATACTTTGAGAACAAGAAATGGGGGTGGAGCGGGAGATGACAAAGTAAGGGTATAAAAACTCTAAAGTAATTATTTACCATGAATTACTTTAGAGTTTTTATACCTTGCTTCATCATCTCCCACTCTACCCTCATTTCTTGTTCTCAAAGGCAAAGATTGTTTGCTCATTCAAAAGGGAGCAGATGTGTAGCTTGGGAGTATTCTGAGATCCATTTTTGTCACTGTAGGCCCATGTCTCAGATTAGACTACTGTAACATATAGAGCCAGTGTGGTGCAGTGGTTTGAGCTTTGGACTATGACCCAGGAGGCCTGGGTTTGATTCTCTACTTGGCCATGGAAACCCACTGAGTGACCATAGGTGCATCACACACTCTCAGCCTGAGAAGACCCCAACATAGGGTCACCTTAGGGTGGTAATAAGTCAGAAATGAGTTGAAGGCACACAACAACAGCAACATGTTGTACATGGGACTGTCTTTGAAGATAACCCAGAATCTCCATCTAGTACAAAGCGATTCACTTGAATGTTCACTGGGGCTGGATCATAGGTAGAAATTTCAGCAGGCCCAGAGGTCAAAATTGTGCTCTGGAACCCTCTACAAGCTGAGATGGATTGCCAAAACAAAAGCTGGGGAAATATCACAGCCAGAACCAGCTAGAAAATTGTTTCTAGCTTTGAAAATTTGGTATTTTTTTTTTTAAAAATCAAACAGTACAGAGGAACTCTGTGATCTGTTTAAATGTGGAGAAGTAATTCACTCTTCTTTTCCAGGGAAAGGGATGTGTGAACCTCTTAGGTCCACGTAAACAGCCTTAAGGAGGTATATACTACCCCAGAGTTGCATTTTTTTCACTCTCTGGGCTAAATGGTCAGAAAAAAAATACACCTTGTCAGGAGATGAAGGTCAAGGGGAACCGGCCTTTGTTTTTCATGGCATCTTTGCTATCATTCTTCACCACAGTGTGTTAATCAATGGCAATAGACAACATTGTCCTTACTGCGGTCAATGTTTATAGCTTTAACTTTTATAGCAAGGACATAAACATATACATTTCATTACACTTATAGTGTTATTTGCTCATCATCCACCGTGTTGAGATTATCATAACTCTGGTTGAAGCCATTAGGTTTTCGGCTTGTAGCTCATATTAGTATCAACTATACTGTGACAGGGTCATAAATGTTAAAAACCTTTTAGATTGAGATACAGCTATTAGTTGGTATTGGTCATTTTCTTACCATTGACATAATAGCAAATCTCATCTCACTGACTTTTTGTGCGCATAACCATCGTCTCTCACGATAAAGATCTTTTCCCATGCATGAGTTAAACTAACATTTGGCTTTGTGAGTGCATGAAACTATTATGCTGATAGATATTTGCCATATCACTCGCTTTCAGACCAAATGAGCAAGTCAAATATAGGTTTAGCAACAGTGAAGATTTCAGTCTAAATCCTATTGTTATTCCCAGCTACAGTAGACTCATCAAACCAATTGGATTTACCTACATCTTTACCTACATCCTAGCTAGGACTAACCAACAAGATTTCAACCATTCAGTTTAATTTTTGTTTGATACACATTCAGTGCTGCAGGTTTATTCTAATATGCTAGAGCTCTAGGTTTCTGTGCATAAATTTATCTTGTATAGTAGACCACATAGGGAAATAATCCCCATTGCTTTTCTTTCTTTCTTTCTTTCTTTCTTTCTTTCTTTCTTTCTTTCTTTCTTTCTTTCTTTCTTCCTCTTTCTTTTTTTTCCTTCCTTCCTTCCTTCCTTCCTTCCTTCCTTCCTTCCTTCCTTCCTTCCTTCCTTCCTAGAGTATGGAAAGACAGAATGTCTTTCCAACATGACCCAGCAATATGATACTGCAGCAAAGAATATTTTACCCTGCATGAATAGAAGCATACTCTCTAAGTCAAGTGAAGTAATAGTTCCAATGTATTCTGCACAACTCAGGCTTCTTCTGGAGTACCATATTCAGTTCTGGGAACCTCATTTTAAAAATGAAACAAGTTCAAGCAGGTTCAGAGCAGGGCAATAAGGATGACAGCAATAGCACTAGTATTTACATTTCTATATGACTTTATAGCACTAAGCACTCCCTAAGTGGTTTACAATGTGTTAGCTAATTGCCTCCAACCAGCTGGGTGCTCATTTTACCAACCTATCGAAGGATGGAAGGCTGAATCAACCTGGAGCCCTGCAGGATCAAACTCACGACATTATGGCTGCAGTACTGGCATTTAACTACTGTGCCACTAGGGCTCCAGGGATGATGAGAGGTATGGAGAACAAAAGGTATGAGGAAAGGAACTGGGGAAATTCAGCTGGGTGAAGAGGAGACTGAGGGGTGACATGATTGCACTCTTTAAATATCCAAAGAGCTATCACAAAGAGAAGGGTACAGGTTAGTTGTCTGCAAACCCAGAAAGCTGGTCTAGGTCTAATTGCTTTAAGTTATATGAAGGTAGATTTTGACTGAACATTAGAAGGAATTTCTTGATGGAAACAGTGGTTTGGCAATGGAACAAATTATCTTCTAGCTGAAGTTCCTGTGCTGATCAGGGGGTTGGACATGATGGCCTATGAGACCCCTTCAAACTCTATGATTTTATGATCTTCCTTTGTAACATGAAAATTTCGCTTCTGAAAACAGAAAGCGTTATGACATAAAAATTAGCAATGTTAACCTGACCCTTGTCCATGTTGGTACAAGAGACTGAGCTTTTGCTATTGTTGTTATTCTCTTTATTTTTCCCAGAATCAGGACTCTTCCAGTATCAAGATTGACAAGTAAAATCAGATATTGTATTGTTACCCCAAAATATGGGTGATTCAGGGATCCACCCATGATGCTAGTGCCTCTGTGCAGAGATGATGAATTATTAGCTCAATAAAGGAGGTCTGCGAGGGTGGGGGGTAACCTAATGAGATCTTTTACACCAATGTTTACCAGTACTTCTGCAAGGAAGAATCAGCCAGAGATCCAAAAGTAAGCTTAATTGTGTTTTATTGGGGGAATTAATCACACACACGAGATCCAAGCAGTCACACATTCATACAAGGCTAACTGAAGGAAAAAGGAGGAAAGTGAGAGTTCAGGGCATAGTGGATGATATTTACCAATCTAGAAAAACAGTGAAGAAGCAGTGATGTGGCTTAGACTTGTGTCTAAGGACAGTAGAGAACCAGAAATCAGAGTAGCAGGATGGTGATCAGCAATTGGTGTACTGTGAGTTGACTGGCCAAGAATAGGAGTTTATATATCTGATTTCTGCATGGAGGGCAAGGGCATGAATGGTCTCTGGCCGAGTAAACAATGGAGTTTGCAGTGGATAATGGGCCCAGAAAGGGCTAATGGTCTTAGCATTAGGTGACAAAGGGCTAATGGTTGCCCTGATAGCTCAGTGCTTGTTGGACAGGTTTTAGGATAAAGGAAAAGTCTAGTTGGTCAGAGGAAGAGGAGTTAAGACAATAAGCAGTCTTGTATGAATCTCCCAGATGCTATTGTCCACAAGGAATAATTGTTAAGGCTAGCTGCAAGCCTATTATCTCAGAAGTTTCCTGGTGATTTCGTGACTATGAGCTAGTTATGCGTAGGGGTGTTTTCTGACCTAATTCACAGCACACGTGTTTAGCCAGTCTTTTCCTCTTGTCCAGCTTGTCCATACAACCATAGTAGGGCATGTTTTATATTTATGTCAGTTAATATATTTTGCCAATTAAATAATATTTTGCCAATTAAACCATATCAAAGTATGAGGGTGTATGGCCTGGTTACAGTATATTTTAAAAATTACAAAGGATTATCATTATATTGTAATTAAACTGTCAATAACATTAAAACAGATTACATCTATTTGAGAAACAAAAGTATCTATTGTTGCTTTTTTTTTGAGAGAGAGAAAAATAAAACCATATAGTGATGATCTCATAGTCTGAAAAATTAAATATTTTTATAGGTTTGTTTTGTAACATTACTGGTAAGAGAGCTAGCTGTTTTATTATCCAACATTTGTTCTTCCAAAACTGACCTGTTCCTGCCCCCCCTCCACACCAAAATTACTATTGATATTTTTTGGGGCAGTGTTACAGTAGTGTGTAGCATTTTCCCCAACAGTTGGGCTGCAGAAGGCAATCAAGCTCCTCTACACAGCATCAGTAGCAATGTGAAACAAAACACCACTCCAAATGCCAGTCTCAAACACATTCCAAGGACCAGTCACTGGCGGGGCTTGGAGTGTGTGGAGGGGGGCAGGAAGGGGGAAGGGACATGGCTGTGGTGTGCAGGGACATGGCCATCGTGCGTGGAGGAATGATCATGGCATGTGGCGGTGTGGCTGTGGCACACGGGTGTGGCTAGGAGCTGGGACATCCCCCCAAAAATTGCCACCCAGAGGCCAACCATGCTCATTGCCCCCCCATCCCTACATGACTGGCACTAGTCCAGGCTGTCTTTGGCCCATAGTGATATCTACACCTAACTGCTATCCAGAGGCTGTCACAGGTGAAAATTAGCATACGCTGTGTAAAGAGTCTCCCTCCATGGATACCAGTCACCTAGTTATGATGGACCTACTGTATTTCCATGTAAAGTTCATACTGATTTGATTCACATATCACCTTACTTGTGCAGCAAGCTTGGTTGAATTTCTTGGAAATATTGAGTTATAAGGGAGTTAATTCCGAAATTAGTTTGTCATATCCATAACTATATCTTTCATCCTATTTGCTTTTCATTAAAATACCAAAGTAAGACAAAAAGCCCCCACTCCAGCCAAATGAAATTAGTTGAAGTGTTATGGTTGGACTGAGACCCAGGAGGCCATGGTTCGATTTGTCACTCAGCCGTAGAAACATACTGGGTGACCTTGGCTGCATCAAACTTTCTCAGCCCATGATAGCTTCGCCTTAGGGTTGCCATGAGTTGGAATGACTTGAAGACATGCAACAACAACAATCAATCAATCAATCAATCAATCAATCTTATCAAGTTTTGTTTTTGTTGCCTTTGGTAAATGTAGATTTGTAGATTTACATAGTGTGCCACTGAATGTCAAATCAGTATTTTGGAATATTTCAGGATATTCCAAGGTAAAGTAGCAAGACCAGACTTTTATTCAACAACATCTGTATATTCAAGTAGTGTTGCTCTCCTACAGATATATACAATGTTATATGAGCTTTTGGCCTGTTGACAGCCTGGCATATAAATCTTGGTTAGTGTATGGCATTTTCTGTGACTCTATCTTTGGTGACTTCTCAGTGTCTGCTCTGAGATGATGGAATTCTCTCTAGGTTGGCCTATCTCTGCCCTCTTTCCCTATGGAGGAAAAGACGTTTCTCTTTACCTAGGCCTTTGCTTGCTGACTTGCCACTGCAGAAGGTCTTAAAAATGGGATGCATTGTACTTTTTATTGTCATTGTTATGTTCTAACTGCCTTTTAAATGTTTGCAAATTAACATTTTTAAAATCTCACTGTTTATTCTATTGCTTTTAAAATTTGTATTTTGGCTTGTTTTAGCTGCACTCTGTTTTTATACATAATGTAACCTGCCTCAGATCCCACATTGGGAGAAAGGTATGGTATTAAACAAACAGAAAGACAAACAAAAAAACAAGAATGGAAATTTCAGCATCCTTACCTTTCTTCTATGCTTTTTGTAATGCACTCCACTTGGAAGGCGGACTGTGCACTGAACAAAATGATGAAAAGATACTTCTGAAAATGGAAGAAACTTCTCTCTGGCTCTGATGAAAACAAGGCAGGCTACCATTGAGACTGACATACATCTTGGTTTATGTGAAAGAAAGAATCCTTCAATCAGTCTTCCTAATATGAAATTCCTGAAACTTAGGAATCAAGTGTGGAACCCCAACTGCCTTAATTTGACATGGCCTAAATTTTGGCATTGTTTTCAAGTTTTCTTCAGACTCCCACTTACTGTCACCCAAAATTAAACCACGCAAAATGCACACCATGCTTTGGCCCCACAATAGCCCATCTGCTTTGCAGACAGGTGGCATCTGGGTGGTTAGCCTGTGAGTGGCTGGTGGGAGAACACAGGATTTCTTATGAGAGGCATATGAATATCCCCTGAAGGGAACAGATGGATATGAGATCTAAAACTTTTTAATCCAACTCAAGTGCACAACAGGAAGATACGTGCTATATCACAAATTTTTTCTGATAACAACTAAACGTGATTATTGTTGGAACTGAACATGTTGGGAGAAGCATAATGATTCCCCTCTCCCTCCCAGCAAACATGGAATACACTGATTTCTATATATTCGGTATATTCCCAATATGGAGCAAAGAACCTCTGGAGTTCCTTTTACACAAAGCAGTGGGAGATTATAGGTAGATGCTTTCTCCAGAATGAATTTAGATTCTTGTTTTGCCAATATTTGAACTTCAGAAGAGACACTTTTCTTGCAGAGTATGACCTTCTCATCTCAATCTCTGCTGAGTGTTTTAAAGTCCACTCTTCTCTAGAATGTGCCTCCCCTGACTCACATTTATTAAACAATAGTTGGATTTGCCTTTTCTTGAGCCTTTGTTAAAGGGCTTCCCATGATAACAAAGGCTTACTAACGGTGAAGGATGGTTTATCAAAAACACTCAAAAGTCAGCTTTCCTTCGGGAGACAATAAAGTCCTTCCCTAGTTACAAGTCTTGCTGTGACACCTGGGAGGCCCACTTTCCAATATGGTCAAGTGTTTATTTGGAGGGAAGGTCACCGAGAGTTCAATTTGACAGCGGCTCTCTTCCCCTGCTCTTAATGGGGCTCCCTGTCGCAAAGTCCTACAGCAGTTAGTAGATAAAGAGGCTAACTTGTCAGAGGGCTTATTCTCAAAGTCCTTCAACTGATTGTTCCTCTGAAAGCATGGGGAGAACAGTTGTCAAGAAGCCAAATTTGTCACTAAGTGGCGCTAACACTGTGAACTGTCTCATACCTCTTTACCATAAGAATTAAGAAGTACCTCAGCCTGCAGTTCTGTTTGTATTGTATTGGAAGACATTTACTTTGGTATACAATAGATGCTTCTGTTACAAAGTTTTATGAGGTATGCCCATTCCCCGAAACAGAGGTGAATAAGGTGTTCCCCTAGATGCAGCTGAACTGAGGCACCCATCATCTCCAGGCAGCATAGTCATTGTTGAAGGGTGTTGGGAGCAGCAGTCCAATGATATCAGGAAGGTCACATTTCCCATTCCTCCCCTAAAGGTTTGCTGAAGTAGGAGTGATGAAAGGGAGAACTGTGGTTCCTTTCTCAGGAACTGTCTCCATCTTGGAACAAGTATTTCACTGGTGTGAGCCAGGTCAGGTCTCTAGACTCTGTTATCACCCTCACAAGTACATGTGGTGGGAACAGAGGGGACAGGGAGGCAGGGGGACAATTCGCCCCGGGCGGCAATGTTTTAGGGGTGTCCCAGCCTGCGGCCACGGTCCCACACACCCTGGCCATGCACCCACGCACCACAGCCATGCCCCTCATGCCGTAGCCCCTCCCCCTTCCTACCCCCCTCCACACAGTCCGAGCTCCACCACTGGGAGATGGCCTTTGCAGTGGCTGCTACAAAGCATCCTCCTTGCAATCCTTTTGTAGGCAAATGAAGACCTTTTCATTTCAGCAGGCTTTTGAGAGCTGACTGCTCATGGGGAAAGGGGCCTTTTATGAGCTGTACTGCTGATATGTGTTGTTCTTATTTTTAATGCTTTGCTTTTAAGATGTATTTTTTTTAGCTGTATATGTTTTAATTGTATCTGGGGAAAAGGCAGACAGTGCTGCTGCTGCTGCTGCTACAGATGGTTGGCATCCTATTAGATAGTTACAATGTCATAAGCTAGGCTTATGACCCTGCAACTATGTGGTATTTAAATTTATGATTGTGGTATCATTGACATGACTGCAAATGTCCCCGATACCCACCAAAAAATCCAGGCAGCTGTACCAAAGGATGGAGATCTGTGGTGCTGGTAAGCAGGATGTTGAAGGATGACACATCCAGAGTCCTCTTGCCTGCAACCTGTGGGGTCTCTGCTTTTGTATATTGTACCACTGCATGCTGGTGGGAGGGCCAAGATGTGTCATCATTCAGCACCCTCCTCATCACCGTTGTAGAACTGTGTCCTTCACAATGGTTGCTTGGATTTTAAGGCAGGTTTGGGGGGTCAGATTGGGAGACAGAGCATAGTCGCAACATCATGGCTATGTGTCCAATGCAGGATCAAGAAGGAATAGGAGGCTGTGGTGGATCACCTCTAGACCTACGGATTCTTGCAGTCTGAGTTTCATTTCATGGAGATAGAAGGTTGCTTAACAAAAGTTGTGAGATCTACAGAACAGAGTCTCTGTGACCTTTCTTAGTATAAAACATCCTCTTTCCTATGTAAACAGATGTTCTCAGAGCAAGACAGTCAGTTATCAAATTGGTCTTACTTATCTTATTGACTTTTGACACAGTTTTTATAGCTGAGCAAATGCACATAATGAAATGGCTTCAGCTCAGCTAAGCTGATAGTTACGGGCCATTTCTGTACTATATTGTTATAGTGCTGTTATTCCACTTTTCAACTTCCTGTAGAATTCTAGGTTTCTAGTTCATTGAGGCCAACGAGTTCTCTGGGTGAGAATTCTAAAGTCCCCTCCCTAAACTGCAAACCCCAGGATTCCATAGTTGAATGTTGAAAGTAGAATAATAGCATTATAACAGTGTAGTGCAGAAATGGTCACAGAGACACATATTTATATGTGCAGCAAATTTTTTTACCCCTAAAACATATGGATGTGCAGCCATGTGTGAAAAGGGTTTGAATTCCACCATGATGATGCGTATGAATGTGCTTTAAAAGGACATAAACTTCAGTCTGGAACATAATTGTCAGAAAGAAGAATTGTTCTGTGCTCTCTTAACTTTGGAAACTTTTACATATTGTGCAGTTTTTAATTTGCTTTCTAATATTTTAGCTACAAGCAGCTCCTAGGAACTGAAAAAGCTAGGTATAAAATCAATCAATGTTAAAGAATCCTTCATGCAAACATTTTTTTCTTTCTTTCTTTTTAACATGAAAAATTGCAGTCAGTCAATTCATTTTTATTTATTTATTTATTTGTATCCCGCCTCTCCATATAGATCGAGGCGGCGAACAACTTACAAATAGCACGTATTTCGAAACATTTCTATTTTCACACACAGAATTGCCAAAGTAAAAACTGGAGAAGGCTCCCGTGCATTCAATGGTTGTGCGAAAAAGAGAATTTCAGCAAGTGTTGTTTGTCATGCAACCAGGTGACAAGGAGCACCTGTTGAAATTCCTTCTTCTATATAACTATTAAAGGTACATGAGTCTCCTCCAGCTATCAATTTGTCAATACTATTCACACTGTTTAAGCACAAGGTCTCATCAACTAAGGGAGAAAGAGGTTGTTTATGGTGTAGCGGAGCAACTTCTTTCTCCTAAATTGGCTGTGTAAACAAGTTCTCTATGTGCAAGTGTTTGTTGTAAAAAACTGCAGGCCACAGGGTTCCATATATATGTATATTTATGTATATGTATGTGTATATTTTATATAGCAAAGCCTTTGATTATTTAGATCAGTGGTTCTTAACCTGTGATCTGGTCCCCCGGGGGGGGGTCCTCAAAGCCCTATTGCCAGACAACACCAAAAGCAACAGCAATGTGACAGCACTCAGCGTGTGTGTGTGAGTCCCTCATTTGCAAATGAGGGACCAGTTTGGGCATATGCACACATACGCTGCTGCTGCATCCCTGGCAAAAGGGACACAGTGGAAGTGTCGGGTAGCCCGCCATATTTCAGTTATGGGACATTTAGTAGGAGTTAATTAGCAGCTTGCTTGTAACAAGGTATGAGAACCAGAGACTGTTAGATAAACAAAGCTAGTGTGGTAACTGAAGCCCCTGTCAGAGCTGCTGCTGCTGAGCAGCAGCTGTTGGTCCTGGTGGCTCTGGCTGGAGATGAGTCCTGCAGCTCAAGAGCTCCCCCTGCTGCCATGGACCAAGCAGGCTCGGACGTTCCTCTGCCTGCTCCTTTAGGGCAACGAGGATCTGATTCTGTGCCTGCTCCTTTGGAGCAACAGGGAACTGATTCTGAAGAGGCTCTGGAGCCTGGTTCAATAAGCCCCCAATCAAGGCAGAGACTCAAGAGGGCTGTGCAAAGGGAGGCTTCCTTGGCTAAGTTTAAGAAGCAGTGACTAGCCACACCTGTGTCTTGGGCTATATAACTGACTGCCTGGAAGCTTCCCTTTGCTTGTGGCAAACTTCTTACAAGCCTTCCTCTTGCCTGTTCCTTGCTCCCAGCACCTGGTTCCTGTTACCTTGAATTGATCTCTTGACCCTTGGCTTTTGGAACTCTGACTACGGCTTTTGCTTGATGCTCTGGTAAATGAACTCCCTTGTGTAAAGTGTTTGCTAGTCTCCTCCTGGCTGGACTTTGCTGGCTCTCCCACTCTCTTCTCTGGGCTGGCTTGCCTGCCCAGGTCTCTGACCTTGACAGTTGGGAGTGTAGTGATTAGTGCTGCCAGGCTGAAACCAGAACTCCAAGGTCTCTTGTGGGTGGGATGAGAAACTCTTTGCTTTTAATGTTTTGGATTTTGCTAATTGCCTTCAGTTTGCTCACCGAAGTCCTGTACTATGTATCACACTCCTAATAAATAGTGTATTTGCACTGTTACATTTGTGTGTGTGAAATCGGTTCCTGACAGGCAGGCATGTGCACATGCCCAAATGCTGACTCTGGAGACCAGGGTTTGAACCCCCATTTGGATCTAAAAACAAATTTGAAAATTGAAATAAATTTTAAAATATTATATACATTAAAATTATATAAATAAATATAAAAATATAATAGAAACAAAATATATAAATAAAAATATATTTTTTGAATATTTAAATCTAAATTTAAATATTTAAATCTTGAGTTAAGTCTTGGCAGTTCTTGGGGAAAAAAATATATTAAAATTATATTTGCAGGATATCTTGGTAAAGAAAAGGTTAAGAACCATTGGTGTAGGTATGAAAACTGTGGATCATTCTTAAAAAAATTGGTGTGCCACAACAGACAAGAGGGAAGAATACAGAGAAACAAAATTGGCAAGAGTGTCATGCAAGGTTACATTTTTATCTCCCTATCTGTTTAACTTGTATGCTGAACATATCACCCTTAAAGCAGGATTGGATTCAATCAAGAAAGCAATGGTCTTGACTCTCCAAGAGCTGAGCAGGGCTGTTGGTAACAGGGTGACCTGGAGGTATCTCACCGATAGGGTGAAGTTAATTTGACAACAGTTAACAACAAATTTATCATCACAAATGTACACCTAGAGCGGAGTGGAAGCAATTGGGGTGCAAAATTTACTACCATTGCAGGTAGTATATATATAAATATATAATAGCATCTCTCCCTCTTTCTCTCTATGTGTGTGTGTGGGGAGGGGGTATTTGTTTAAAAGGAGTATTCATTCTGTGAGTTTCCTTACGCTTAGTTCTGTAAATGTTTTTTTCTGAATAAAGTGGAACAATTTAACAGCTTCCCTTTAGGAATTTGTGCCACAATGACAAAACTGTTTGCACATCAGGATTAGCTACTTTTGCTGGGGTGTGAAGCAAACGTGGGTTCCAGGGAGACTTAACAGCTTCTTGAGCACAATTTTTAGTCATTTCTGTTGCAAGGCATTTACATTTAATCAAATCTATAGGATTAGAAAAGTGGGGGCAGAGAAGGAAATGTCATAACATCTCTGTCTCTGTATACCACCTTTTTGTTTGACAATGTCTTTTTCTTAATTAGCTTGTGTTCCATGCAGATTGTCACTACAAGAAGTTTGTTGGAAAACAAAATACAAGAAGGGAGTTTAAACTGCTGATGGCTTGCTTTTGTTGGCTTCCAGGCATTTGAGCAATTTTGCTAAAAAGTCCCCTTGTAACCTATTTCCGAAGGCCACTACCAGATAATTATGTTTGGTTTAATTTACATACTGCCAGTTTATAACCTAATTAGTTCTTCAACCACTAGCCCCTAGGCAATATGTAGGCCTACCTACCTCTTGTTTGTGATCTCTAGTGGGAGAGAACTGGTGTTATAATTTAAAAGGGGAAGCCTGGGGTGGTGGAGGAAGGCAAAACTCAACCTTAGGATGATGCTTTTAGGGTCTGATTTAGAACTTTTGTCACTTCACAATTCAGATAGGTGACTGCATACTGGATATATATTTTCTGTCTATAAATAAACTTCATTGCAGACTGGCTATGTAGACCCAATGAATCAGGACGGTTGCATTGTATGTATACACAGTTGCAATGTAAATTGCAGAAAATCATGTCTGCAGAACAATCAGCAATGACATATATTCTGCCATCCTGCTTTTCCAGCTGTTTTTAAAATATGTCATTTTCTCTTTTCTCTTCCCAATTCTACTCCCTTTGTCCTCAGCTTATTTCAATTACTGTAAATGGAGTTCAACTTGCAAAAAGTAGTTTGTACCCAGTTAATTGAATAGAAGGGGCAGTAGAAAAGTGAGTGGAATAATACTCAGTAGGCTCAGGCAAAAGCAAACTGGCACAGCTTCTTCCGGTTTGTGTGTTCTTTTTCATTAATAAGTTTGGGCATCTTAATCAGATTTCTGATGTTTCTTAGCCACATGTATTCCAGTTTTCACCTGAAATTTTGGAGCGTATGGTATGTACCTCCATATCCACAGAGTCTTTATCCATGGAGTCAACCGATCATGGCTTGAAAATATTCCAATAAAATATTTTTTAAAAAAATCCAAAAAGCAAATGTTGATTTTGCCATTTTATATAAGGGATGCCATTTTACTACACCATTGTACATAATAGGACTGGAGCATCCATGAATTTTGGTATCCCCGGGGGGTCCAGGAACCAAATCCTAGTGGATACAAAAGTATATGGGACTAACTTCTAGGTGTTTATGTATCGCCTAAGACTGGGGCATTTGAGGCCTAGAATATCAGGTAAAGTATGTCTGTGTAGGACAAATAAATATATGGGCATGTACACAATATACCTAACTGCTTCTTCTCAAATGGCTGTGTAACTTACCTCCCACCATTCTTAGTTCTCACACAAGTATATGTAAACTTGTATGTGTGAATATATTGAAATATATGCACATATGTACTCTTTTAAAAAAATCATATTAAATATTATCCAGAAAATTGTAGTTTAATATTAATCAACAGTGGCGGCTTACTGTTAAACCTTCCCCAACACCCCCAAACGGCCAGAGGAATCTGCAATTCACAGTCCTGAAATTGACTTTTTGGTTGCAACTTTTAGCTGCTCTAGGAAGAAATAATTCCTTTATTGGCTTTATTTAATTTCTTCCCCTTTCCACCAGTCCATTTTTCCCCTGAGCCGTAGTTTGACAGTTAGAAAAGAGAAAGTTAATTTGTATGGGCCTTCATTCAATAGTGGGAACATGGGGCTTAAACTCCATTGTTTGCCTTTAACACACCTGTTCAACAACACCTGTTGAATCAACGGGGTTTGCTGATGTGTTGAGTCACCATTTGACAATGGATTGAGTGGGCTTACTGTAGTTGAGTCTTAACCAGTAGGATTCAGCACTGAAGCTGCTGACTGCCATGAAGCCTTAGATTCTGGGATACTGGAAGAATTTTTCACCATTGCTGATGCCTTTTTGCACACTGACTTGACCTTGAGCCACAAAGAGCGCTTGGAACTGCTGTAATAAATTACAAATATTGTGGGTTCCTGTAACTAGTTACTTTTCAGAAGTAATGAGTTGGCTCATCATTATAGTATTTCACAGTGAAATGAGCAACATTTTCTAGTTACTCCAAAAAAACAATTTTAAAGCACATTTTAAAGGCATTCCAACACAATTTCTCCAGTTTTATGCCATTCTCTTATCAGTACTTTTTCTTCAAAAGAAAGGATAATGAAAAAGAAACAGAAGTAATGAGTACTGGTTTAAGCAATTATCTTATTCCCTCCTTCCCTGATTTTAGCAGGGAGTCTCCTGATTAAACCTCTGTTGTACCATGTTTTCAGCTATTTTAAAAATGTCCCAGTTTCTTTCTCCTTCTTCCACTTTCTTCCTTTGGCCTGAACTTACTTCGCTTGCAGCAAACTTAATTCAGCAGAGGGGAGAGATGGCAGGAGAGGAGGGATGAAATCTTGCCCTTCCCAGTAAGCTCAGGCAAAAGCAAACTGCTATAGCTTCTCCTAGCTTGTGTGACCTTCCTCATTAATAAGTTGTTCTGACTCAACCACACTATGATGTTGCTTGGCTACATGTTTTTATTTTTCTTCTGTGAAATGTTGGAAGGTATGAATTATAAATGCGCAGTGATAACATATGACTTTTCAAAAATTAAAACAAATAACAGGGATAAATTATTTTATAAAGTACCTTTCCAAGCTCTTGGGCACAATGAAGAAAGCTAGCCTTGCTCATTTCCGCACTATGGTGTTATAGTGTTATTATTCCACTTTCAACAGTCTGTGTAATTCTGGGGTTTATAGTTTACTGAGGTCAACTATGTCCCTCCCTAAACTGCAAACTCTAGGATTCCATAGGATGTTGAAAGTGGAATAAAAATGCTATAACAGTGTAGTGTGGAAATGGCCCTTGTCTTGAAGACCTGTACCTGCACTGGGTCCTCCAGACTAAAATACAGACCCTGTCTTTTGTGTTTTTTGGGGTTCAGCAGAAATGTCCTGCCTCTGTCTGTAATAGCTTCTGATGTATACCTTGAGAAGTTATTTTTAAAAATACCCTAAATGTACATTGTTACAAAATTCTATACAGTAACCTATTGCTATTAATAGTGTAGTTTTGATTAGTAATTTGTTGTGTTACTTGTTCCTTTTTTTCCTTTTGTACATTCTTGTTTTTTTAAAAAAGTAAGAAAATGTTTTAAAATATGGAAATAAAATCTCACCAAAATTCCCCAAGAAAACATTCTGACTGCCTACTCAAATGAATTAAAATAACTAAACAAGAAAAAAGTGACAATTCCATACCATGCACTAACTGGAAAAAGTAATGATTACCAGTTGTTACATTATTTTGTAAAAGGTCCATTGCTGAAGTCCTTATTTCCCCCAAAGCAAACATCTTCCTGGTAGCAGTGTGGCTTATTATTGTTTTGCTTCCATGCTTTTCCCTGAGCACATTAGAGAAAGTATTCTTAGGAAGTGCATGAAAGAAAATTTTCAAACAAGAACATGCCCTTAGTTACTGTGTGACTATTATTTAATAAATAAATAAATAAATAAACAGTAGACACCTCCCCCTGCCAAAGATGAAGACAACAGTGGAGGCAAAGTGTTAAAGCCCTTCTCTCCCACATCACAGACTTGATCTGTCTTGCTTTCATTTCCTCATCCATCTTGCCAAAAATTTATTTGTATTTTTTAAAAATCATCTGTACAAGGTTTTAAGATATGAATAACATCAGATCTGTTTTGGTTCTTAGTAGTGGTTGCTTGTAAATCCAGATCTGACTTCTTTTTCTTCCAAGATTTGGCAGAGCCAAAGCTGGATTCCTTCACTGACTTTTGATGGTGAAATAGCTTTGAGGTGTTCTCCTTCTGCTTTTTCTTTTTTGCCTGTTTCATATGGTGGATATGCCTGTGCTTAACTGATATAAATTTTTCAAAGTGTGCTGAAATTAAAAACCAACCATCTGATCTATGTTGTGTGGACACTTAAAAAGAAAAAAGGTTAGCAGTTGCATGAAACAAAGAGGACTAAGAACCCTTTCTTCAAGATCTACGATGGGGTTTTTACCATGCCATAGTCTCCCACTCCATGACAGGGTATAATTCACAATTATCATTTAATTGGCATGAAATATAAATTATACACTGACATGGTTGTAAAGCTATGCTGGCAAAGAAGACTGGCTGAACACATGCAATGCAAAAATAGGTCAGACAAGACCTCAGGGCATGGCCAGGTCCTGGTCAGGGAAGCTCTGGTGATAGTGGACTTGCAAACATCCCTTGACTCAACCTTTGGAAACAATAGCACCTGAAAGCACCTCCGACTGTCTTCAACCCGCACCTTCTTCTTGCTGAATTTCTCCTTTGTTTCCTTACCTGCCCAGCCATTAAGGAGCTATCATAATTCCTATCAATCCTTTGTCAAGACTCCATTGTCTAATCTGCCAGAGAGCCATTACCACCTTCCCCTTCAGGGCGGAAACAGGGTGTTTAAAGCCCCGGATCCTAGCTAGATAATTTGTAGTACTCTGGACAGGGGCTGTCACTCTGCTGCTCTGATTCCCGTTCTTGTACTACTGTCAGACCCTTAATCTGAGCCACATCGCTTCATCTTTTCTCTACAGGATAGGTAAATACCACTCACTTCACCCTAATTTCTTGCTATCCAATTCTTTCTCCCTTTTCCTTCAGTTAGCCTTGTGTGATCAAGAGACTGTGTGAGTAATTCCTCTCAATAAAACAAAATATTCTTTCAGTCTCTAACTGGCGTCCCTGCATTAGTACCGGTACACATAGATGTAAAAGATCCTGTAAGGTTATTCCCCTCTTGCAGCCCCCTCCCTTTGAGCTACTTTCCCCACTGCCTCATGGAGGCATTGGCATAGCAGATAGACTTCTGAGTCACCCACCCTTTGGGGTAACAGGGGCTATTCTTTGCAGGGGTACACTCCAGGACTCTTGGCTACCTATATACTATTTTAGGCTTCTCCAGAACTCTGGAAGACTGTGCTGCACCACTGAGGTCATCATTTAGGGTGGCCAGAAATGATGTGGCATCATTCTCATTTGCTTTTCAGGGCATTGTTTTTGTTTGCTTGCTTGCTGCTGTTTCAGGATGTGCTCCTCCTCAAAGCAGCATTATTTGCCAAAATCTACCTAAAACTGGGAGTCCGAAACTACTTTTTTGCCACATTCTTTTGTGTGTGGGAGGACGATTGATGGGCTTTGGGGAGGTTTGTTGGAGTCCTAAGGTCTACTTCAAAAAGTTGCATGACCCAGAAGACAAACATTTCCCACTTCTGGACTAAATATAATTGTTACTCTCCATTAGAGTAGGCCCACTGAATGATGGCACTTGCTAAGTCAACACCTAAGTAGTCCTGTTGATTCTAAAAGACTACTCTGTTTGGGGCGTAACAATCAATTTATTCCCAGGTTCTTATCAAGCATATAGACATTTAGCCATCACTCTGTATGCTGTTTATCTCCACCTTACCCCAAATGGGAATACAGTAATCCACACAAACAATGAAGGTCATTCCATTTAGCCAACTAAATGTGATTTTGGCTTAAGAGCATAATGAAATATGTGCCAGGTTTTGTGAGAGAAGTAGTGGGGTCAGGAATAAAACAGCAACTTCAATGAATATGAAATATAAAACAATAATTTATTTTTTTATTTTTAACTTCATTTTACTTGTTAGTAACTAGTCATGATTTCATGAAAACTGCTCTGTTTCAATACATTCAAATCTACCAAGCAGACAGCTACTACAATGGGCATTTCAAATTACACAAACCATCTTGTAAAAAGGTAAGACACACATGCACATTCTTTCTGTAAGCCACAGCCTTGGCAAGCTTGTTTCAACATTTTTCAGGGCTGCAGCATGCAGCACTTTACCTCTGTTCTTTCAAGTGCTGCTTATGTACTTCTTTCAGAAACCACAGAGAGAGAAAATAAAAATGTGTACCTGTTAGCCAATACCTTTAGGAGCTGTGTGCATAATACCTTAGATTACCTCCACTCCCATATCCTCTGTCCTTATAACCTCTGTCCCCATACTCTATGTCCTTCTATGCCCTGGTGGCTAGTTTCCTCTATACCAGTCATGGGGAACATTTGGCTCTGCAGAGGCTGTTGGACTGCAGCTTCCACTATCCTTCATAGCCACTTGGTTATGATGGGAACTGCAGTCCAACAACACCTGAAGGACCACACATTCTCCATCTCTTATCTGTACTATGGCCTGTATGTCAGAATTCACTTTCTTTGATCTACTCTGGCTACTGCTTTGAAGTCAAGCTGTAGCTGTCTAGACATTTTCAGCAGTCATACAATCCACTCAAGTTTACTGCATTTGCTAGGCAGTCCTCTGATTTTGTTGCCCCCTGTCACAGTGCTTCTCAGGTGATTGGATGTGGGGGACAGGCAATTATTTTTTTTCCAGGTTGCCTGGAACCAGTGGCCATTGGCTACAACTGTTTCTTTCCTTCCTGGAAACTTACCAAGGACTGGCAGCCAATGACTCAGGAACCAGCACTGTACTAGGGACCATCACTTTGAGGAGCACTCCCCTATCAGACATCCAAGCCAGAAAGTTTACTGAGCACATGATGAGTCACTGTATCTGGTCATCAGCTGGGCAGGCATGCTGTCCCAGATGGCAAAAAATTATGTGCGAACAATCCCAAGGATACAACCAGTTTGATAAGTGGTGCATAATGCTGCAGAAGAATTCTATCAAGAGTTTGGTAGTTCAACTAAAATATTGATAAATTGGCAACTTGTGCAGAGAAAAGGGCAACAACATATTGCAAAATACTGTTTTGTTAAAAATACTATTTGACGTTGTCTTTATGTTTCTGCATGTGTAACCTTTTCTTTAAAAAATATGAATATAGTTTTAAAAGATATTACCTGTGTAAGCATGATTAATATGTTTTTTCTCCTGTTATTTTAAACACTTTATGTAAAAGGGTAACAAGTTACAAAAAAAGGTACTATTGGTATACCAAATAAGCTCTGACTGTTCAGTATTGCCTTTTAAGATTTTGGGTGGATGACTTTCTCTCTCTTCTTTGAGAACGTTTGCACCCAGAGTTCAGTATCTGAACTATAAAATTGATGACTGTGTCTTATATACAAAACAAAAAAGTGTTGCCACATTTAACGAGGCAGGAATCTCTACCCCAACAGGAGGGTTTTATGTACACAGCTTTGGCACAGGAAGATTATACTGTAGTTACCGACAGGAAGGAGTTGTAAACTTTTGTGCCATCAGGTGACTTTGTGCCATGGGTTAGGAGTTCCTGGATTGTCATCCAATTGTCAAATATCTTTTTATTCCTTTTCTTCATCATTTTTTTGTGGCTCAGTTCTATGATATTCACTTCCTTCTTCTCCTCAGCCCCTTGCTGCTCTTTCAAACATTCTAACCTGCTCTGCATCATAAACTCGCGTCGTCGCCTCTGCTCCTTGGCTTTCACGATATGTTGTTTTCGCTCCTCCTTACTCCAGTAGCGGCCCATCTTCATTTCACTTATGGCATCATCATCCGTGGTCATGCCACTCCGTTCTTCCTTGATCTTTATGGCTCTCTCTCTCAGCAACCTATCTCTTACTGGTCTCTTGGTAATATAACGGGTACCATCGCTTCTGACTTTGACTTTCCATTCCATTCTGGGTTCACTCTGATTTGAAGAGTTCAAATCTTTGCACATGCTCACTAGACTCATTTGGCTCTGCGCATACTCCACTGCTGACTTCTGCTGTATCAGCTGCATGTAACTCTGGTAGTGTTGGGCATGGGCAGGAATGTGGGCATGTTTATAGGGAGAGTGCTGATATGAAGACAGATAGCCACCCGGTTTGGAGGTCTGACCTGGGCTTTTGCTTCCATCATTGGCTTTTCTCTCCTTGATTTCCAATGGGTTGCTAAGGTCAACATCTTGTGGGTGAAGTTTAGATGCACCGGATTCATGACTCTCTGGGCTAGTCAGCAAATTTTTCTGAGAGCCTTCTGCCCCTTCACCACCTTGCGACTTGAGACCTTCTGCTGTCCTGCAGAGAGAGTTGTTGGGTGAGATCTCCAGTGTGAGAGGTGTGCTTCGGCAACTTTCCCCTGTGTTGTAAGCACTGGAGCTGTCCTTGTCTGATTTCTCAGGAAGCTCAGTAATATCTGAGAGTTCATGTCGGCGGACATCAATGCTTGTGTTGTAGTTGCGGAACCCGCTGTTGTGTAGCATCCATGGTTCCCTATACTGTTCTTTCAACTGCTGCATCTTGTGGGCCCTCACAATATTGAGACACTCCAACTCGATGCTGCGCAGCTCCTCATTGAGCATCTCCAGCTCCCTGTCCACACTTTCATGGTCGCTTTTGCTCATATCCAGAGTACTGTTGTGGTAGTATATGCTGTATGGGTTTGCAGATTTCACCTGGCATTTCAGTTCCAGCAGTTCTCGGAATCTTTCACACTCATCCACCGGGATGCCAAGGAAGTCTGCATCTGTGCAGTCGGCTGAAATAAATGACTCATTGCTGAACTGCATGTCACCACTGCCCAGAGTGTCATGGCTGTATGTTAGCTTCTTCTGACTCCCCAAAGTGTTAGAGGAAGTAGTGTGGTCATCAGCATTGTTTTCTTGCTCTGAGCTCTCATCATTTCGAGTGCTTTCATCAGTACGTCCTACACCGCTGTCTTTCTCGTGCTGGTTTGATAAAATAGTTGCAGTATCTGTGGTACCACCATCCTCTTCATTTTTCTTCTTCTAAAGAGAGAATTTGTTAAGAAACTAGGTAAATAAAAGTTACAAGCAAAGCTGTTTTCTCCTGCTCAATTCACACAGATGGATTTGCCTAGAACACCTTATGTGAAACATTTTATTTTCATTTATTGATTTATTACAATATTTGTTTAGTGCCTCTAAGCCTGCCACAGGCCCAGATGAAAACAGGTAAAAGCATTATTTAAAACACATCAAAACAATTTTTCAAAATCTCTTTTTAAACACATGCAACTAAAAGAATCCGAAAGAGACCTCAAATTTTTGAGGACCAAAGGCTAGAGAAACAGAGCAGTCATGGATGCCTGCTGGAAGCTCAGAAGGGATGCAAGCTGCCTGCCTTTCCTTGGGAGAGATGTCCACAACTGAGGAACTCTGCTGTACCCATTATAGGCAGAGTGCTCTTTTTGTTATTGTGTTGTTCAAATGGAGTCACTTTCTCTTTTGTGATTTGTTTTTCTCCCAATGAATCAGAGTAAGATTGCAGGGTTTGTTTCTATAGTTTCTTGGGGAAAAGCAAACCAGAGAAGAGAAATCACCCACATTCAGACAACATAGTAGACAAACCATGGAGCAAAGCCACTCCATCTGCAA
The DNA here is from genome assembly GCA_948474755.1 of Ctenosaura bakeri. Lineage (NCBI taxonomy): Eukaryota > Metazoa > Chordata > Lepidosauria > Squamata > Iguanidae > Ctenosaura > Ctenosaura bakeri. Next base: position 667,373 of record CAOLHI010001240.1, read on the forward strand.
GCAGCTCATGTACAACAAGCTCGGGCACCTGCATCTCCCTCACTTGGTGTGTTGTCTGAATTCATTAAATTAAATGAATAGTACTTAAATAACCATAGAGTATGTAGGGTAGCATGCACTTAAAAAAAATACAGTAGAAGAAAAATCTAGATTATTCATTATTCTGCAAATGCAGGATATTATTTTTATCTAGTAGTGTTATTCAGAGACAACTTGTATAAGCCCTGGAGAGTTACATGAAACGTCAAGCATGCTTAAGGTAGTTTTCAGATAAAAGTCAGGAAACAGCATGACTTGCAAGCTACCTTTTATTCTGAAGGACAAAGCATGTGGTGCTTCTCCAACAACTACCCGCAAATCTGTATTTGAATATTAAACAAATTCTTTCAAGAAGGCAGCTGGCCAGTCTAAGTTACAATGGAATTTACCTGTTGAAGCATGCTGGCAGTAAACTGCATTGCCTGATGGTGCTGTTCCTCTAGCATGTCCATGTGCAAATCATCCAGGTAATCATTTCTGTCATCATCCATCCATCCTTCATCCAGCTACAAGGGCACAACAAAAACACCAAATGTTGGTAAGAGCAAATTTTGGAAAGTCATAGTTTGTTCACATTGCTTGTTGTAGTGTTTGGCAAGTAATGTTGTAACTTGTTCCATTACATGTCGAAGTATTTGTTACTTTTTATCCCCCACGATTTATAAGAGAATGGCATGTTGGCTGGGAATTCTGTGACCTGTACTCTAAAAGTAACATTTCCAAGCCACAACAGAGAAGTTGTATATCACTGACAAACCAGTCTGCTCTCCATATAAATTAGTGTCTTCTCAAGCTCCCTGGTGTAAGGAACTAGAATTTCTTTTTCCTCGTGTGCCTGTGGCAAATACCATACTTTTGCCCATTAGCTGTGTTGTTGCTTGCCTACAAGCTGTTTCAGACTTATTGCAACCCTAAGGAGATCCTATCATTGGGTTTTCTTGGCAAGATGTATCAAGAGGGAGTCTTCTTTTGCTTTCCTCTGAAGCTAAGAGACTGTGAGTTTCCCAAAACCACTCAGTGACTAAGTGGGGATTTGAATCCTGGTCTCCAGAGCTGTAGTCCAAACCTCAAACCACTATACCATGCTGGCCCATTAGCTACAATTGTTTTATGTCCTGGCCATCTCCGGCCTTGACTATTGAAGCATTCTCCACTTTGGCCTTCCACTGTCTTGCCTTAACACTTCTATTTAGTAATAGCAACATCACTTATATTTTCATACCGCTTTATAGTGCTAAGCATTCCCTAAGCCATTTACAATGTGTTTTTAGCTAATGCCCCCAACTAGCTGGGTACCCATTGTACTGATCTATGGAAGGATGGAAGGCTGAGTCAACTTGGAGCCCGGCAGGATCAAACTCACACTGCTGTAGCTGCAGTACCAGCATTTAACCACTGTACCACCAAGGTGCTTGGCTAATATAATTACTCTGCTCTCTTGCTCCTTGTTCTACATGACATCACCCCTTAACCTCTTACACCGGCTTTCTGTTTGCCCCAGTAGTAGCATATACTCCTTGTCTGTTCAGTTAAAGGCACCAGTGGCCCCTGCCTTCCCTTATCTCTCCGTTATTACATCCTGATACCACAGCACCTGTGATGTTTGCTTATCCAGTTGCATCACCCTGAAACATCAGAAGTATTTGTGCTCTGTAAAGCAGTATGCATGTTAAAGGTGCTCTAAAAATAATGGTTAAGAAAAAACTGATACAGCACCTGGAGAATTTCTGGTCTTGCTATGAGTAAGGAGACATTCTTGCTTTCTTCACTGGTTAGGAGTGCCACAGCTTCCTCTCGGTTTTGTATCTCAATGCCATTAATCTGGGACAAAGAGAAATGCATATTAAAAACCCAGTGCACAGAAATCCAAAGACCATCGCTTAATGATATATGAACTGAATCATGCCCCTATAAAACCTGGAACTCTATAGATATTTTTGACCAAGAAACATCAGTACATGCTGGGACACAAGATCCTTTATATGGAGTGTAATCCATTATATCAATCTAGACAAATCTCATTGAAATCAATGGGTGACCCATGTCTGAGATCTTAGTTTAATTCCAAATTTGGAATACTCACACCACTGACCAGCCTCAGCAACTTTCAACAAGATATTTCTCCTTCCCCCTATAATGGGAATAATGTACCTTATACCTAACTATCTTGTAGGTTCTGATGTAGACGCTCATCAAGCAGCTATTTGAAACCAGTAATTTTGAATGATAAGTTGGACTGGCTTTACCATTACAGAAATCAAAGTGCATGACTCAGGCAGCAGATGCAGAGAAAGGGGAAGTAGCAAGGAGGCATTAGTGGACAGTTACTGAGCAACTTTGCTATCTTTGGGTGAGGAGGATCTGTCCTGCTCCTAGTGCTGAAATAAGATTCAATGATCACGCTGGCCAGTTTTTATATGGTGCTGCTGGGTGTGTGTATGCAATGCATGCCTCTGCGGACATTTTATCCTTTGCTTCAGACAGCAAAATGTCTCAGACCAGCCTGACCAACAACTCTTTTTAAAGGCATCTTCACATGGGGGTGGAGGGAGTTATTTTTCCATGTCAGAAAGAACTCTAGTTTTTAAAACTTTGCCCTGGCAAGATAAATACCTGTTCCTGCCACATAAACTTTACTGCATCAAAATATAATGTGACAATGGGGATTCACAGGGCTGCTGTGAGGCTGAATAAAATAAGGATTATAAATCTCTTTGCCTGCTAAAAGTGCTATATGATGGCAAATTCAATAACATTACACCAGTGCTAAGAGACTGTTGGATTGTCCCCTTAGGTAGTTTCTCACAAACATAATGCTGTCAGGTAATACTTTGCCTTTCACGGCTGATCTATGAAAGTAAATACTGCTGCATTTGGCCTAAACTGCTAGTGCCTGGCCTTCAGATATTTCACTGAAAGACTGTTTGGAGATATTTATACTGGAGACAATTGAAATATGATTTTGTCACAACTCTCTGCAGGATCACAAAATCAGCAAATGAAAAACTAATATAAAAACTGAGGCAGGATTTCAGGTATCATGAATTGTTTCCAAACTCACTTGAATTATACGATCACCCTCTCTGATGCGGCCATCCTTTGCAGCAATGCTGTTGGGATCAATCTATAAAAGAGGATAAAGTTGGCTACTTAACTGTATTTCTATTCCTCTCTACTTTTTGGCCCCCCAGAGCTTCCACAAAAGGATAAGATATAATCCCAGATAAGTCAGAATCACAGGAAACACAATGATTAAAGCAGGTCAGGGAAGATCAACTTAATCAATAGCAGATAGTTCAGAAATGGCTCGTGCCCAACTGATGGATAGGGATGAAAAGTGATTGCTCAATAAGCTCAGTAGGGGAAGACTGAGCAGGGAAGAACCTCCTCTCCGGGTTCTATGGGGCCACCTATAATTGAACATTGCAAACACAATTACAATTTGAATCCCAATATATATACTTTTTAATAACATTGCAACAATTTATGGCCATTTCTACACTAGCCTGTTATAGTGCTATTATTCCACAGCATAGAATCATAGAATCATAGAAATTCAGAGTTGGAAGAGACCACACAGGCCATCCAGTCCAACCCCCTGCCATGCAGGAACACCCTCAAATCAATCCCGACAGATGGCCATCAAGCCTCTGCTTAAAAACCTCCAAGGAAGGAGACTCCACTACACTCCATGTTGAAAGTGGAATAATAGCACTATAATAGGCTAGTGTGGAAATGGCCTATACATTAAATTGGACACATATGCACTGTCCCCAAAGTTCCAAGCACCTAATGAGGTGCTAGTGCAGGACTTGATTTCAAGACTCTTCTGCCTGCATTGCTAAGTCATATTGCAACATTTGGATGCAAATCTGAAAACCCTAAATAAAACAAATATAAAATAGAAGCAAACATACTATAAAAATTAAAGATCCTTTTGCCCTTCTAAATACACAATTGCAAAAACTACTATCTTATTTAAGGTGAAAAAAGATTCCTCCTTAGCTCTGGCAATAGCAGCTCCTCTTCAGCTCCAGCTCTCCCTTTCCTTCTGAACTAAACTAGCAAGTAAAGTCCCTTCCTTAGGGTCTGCCAGCCCAAAGGGCCAAGCCATAAGGGTTACATGAGCATAACTGTGTTGCAGGCCAGTTCATAGATTTCTTCCTAAACACTTAATGAGCACTGACTAGTATATATAAATAAGTATGTATATAATTACCACACTCTGTACTTTTTTTAAAGTTGTCTCTCTCTGAGCATAGTGCTTATAGTTCTTTCCCCGCCTTATAACTATTATGTGTGTGTATAATCAACTACCAACTTAGAATAACACATTATACATCAACAAAGGGGACTCCTGTCCATGAATCATAGTCAGAAGAGACCACAAGGGCCATCCAAGCAAAAACCCACCAAGCAAGAATATACAATCAAAGCTCTCCCGAAGGATGACCATCTAGTCTCTGTTTAAAAACCTCCAAAAAAGGAGACTCCACTACACTCCAAGGCAGTGTATTTCACTGTTGAACAGCTCTTATCGCTAGGAAGTTCTTCCTAAGGTTTACATGGAATCTCTTTTCTGGTAGTTTGAATCAACTGCTCTGTGTCCTAGTGTCTGGAGCAGCAGAAAACAAGCTTGTAGTGTCTTCAATATGACAAATATTGAAACATGGCAAACATGTCAAGTCTTAACTTTCTCTTCTCCAGGCTAAACATATGCAACTCCCTAAGTCCTCCTCATAGGGCATGATTTCCAGACCTTTTACCAGTTTGGTCACCTTCCTCTGGGCATGTTCCATCTTGTCAATATCTTTCTCGAATTGTGGTGCCCATAACTGGATACAGTATTCCAAGTGAGGTCTGATCAAAGCAGAATAGAGTGATACTGTTACTTCCCTTGATCTAGACGCTACACTTCCATTAATGTAGCCTAGAATCAAATTGGCTTTGTTGAGCTGCTGCATCACGCTGTTGATTCATATTCAGCTTGCAGTCTACTAAAACTCCTTTCATATGTACTGTGGTCAAGCCAGGTGTCATCCATCCTCTATCTGTGCATTTTACACATATTCATTTTGTTAGCTTTGGTCCACCTATCTAATCTGTTAAGGTCATTTTGAATTCTGACCTGGGATATTAGCTACCCCTACTAATTAGGTGTCATCTACTAATTTGATAAGAATGTCCTCTATTCTGTCATCCAAGTCATTGATAAAGTTGTTGAATAGCACTGGGACCAGGAAAGAACTCTACAGCACTCCACTAGTCACTTCTCTCCAGGATGAAGAGGAGCCATTGGTGAGCACCCTTTGGGTTTGAAGGGTCAACCAATTATAAATCCACCTAAGGCCTCTTCTGCGTCCTCACTAAATGTGTCTTTGGCAGTGGTGGAACCCTATCTGAGGATACTCAAATTCAGGCAGGCTGAGATAGGGAGTAAGGAGCGAAAATCCCTCCACTGGGGTTTTATAATGTAAATCTCTGCTGGTGGGCTTATGTACTAAATGTGCTATGTGAGCCCTATGTTGAATGACAATGTTGTGCAACTGAATGCATGTGCACAAGTGCAAATGTGTGGCCTGCAGAACTGTACTTCTGCAACCCTGAACTGAATGCATATGGTCTACATCAGACAAAAATGCCCAAAGATTTCTATAAAGAACTTATGCATGCTTAAGACCCAAACAGGATTCTGGTCACAGGTTTTTCAGACAGTCTGGGCCCTTCTGTGGTACACTGTTATAGTGCTATTATCCCACTTTCAACATCCTGTGGAATTCTGAGGTTTGTAGTTTACTGAGGCCAAACAGCTCTCTGGTTGAGAATTCTAAAGGCTCCTCCCTAAACTGCAAACCCCAGGATTCCACAGGATGTTGAAAGTGGAGTAATAGCATTATAACAGTGTAGTGCGGAAAGGCCCTCTGTGTCCAAAGCCATATATAGCTATACAGGTCATAACCACCAATTTGAATTGCACCAGAAAATGGCACAATTCACTTCTTGAGCTGCTCATGTCACTACCCATCTCCCCCTTTCTCTTCCCTCCATGGCTGGGAGGATGGAGGCAGAGGGATGTATGTGTATTTATGTCCATGTTTGGGGGAGAGGCACCAGCTGTTCTTTAAAATGCCCTGGGCCTTCCTAATGCCATTTCTACTTCTTGCCTCTGGTTCACCAGCCCCTCAGGTATTTGCTGGTTAAACGTTAAGGTATACAGATGAAATGAGAGGAGGAGCAATAATATTGTACCACATCAGACTGCAAATTTATTTGAAGATATCTGTTTTATCATCTGTTTGAATATTTTCAACACTACTACAGTCTTTCCTTGTAGAAACCTGGGGGCCACCCACACTACAAAATTATAACATTATTATTCCACTTTAACTGCCATGGTTCCATCCTATGGGATCCTGGTGTCTGTAGTCTGGTGAGGTACTTGAGCAACCTGGCTGAGAATTCTTAGTACTTCCCCCTAAACTGCAAATTCCAAGATTCCAAAGGATGAAACCATGGCAATTAAAGTGGAATCACAAAGCTATCATTGTGTGGTGTGAATGGGACCCCCTTGTCACTGTTTTAGTCAGTGTTTTCTGGCACTGATTCTACTTGGTTGATAATGTTCTGGGTATATTTGTTAATGAAGAACATATACATTAATATGGAGAGTAACAGCATGGTCCAATAGCAGGAAGACAGTTCAGTATTACATCAAAACTGGCTTTGAGGTGTAATATAAAATACAGTTAGCAGGTGAAAACAGCAGATGATTTTAATTTTTAATTAAACTATTGAAAGGCAGGTATAATGCTTGAAGCTATTCTATCTTACCTCACTGATATAAATGCCAATATCATCTTCATCATCAGTTCTGTAGCACACGGTAAGCCCAAACTTGTCCTGGCTGTTCACTCGATGCAAATCCACTTCCTAGGACAAACAAATGAGACCTTGGTGAATGTCTATCTGTTTTTCAAAATATGTGAAAATATTTTGCTTAAGTTGTCTACTGTTTCTTTTTATGCGTTTAAAATGATTGCACTATGTTAATTTACTGAGCTAGAAGTGAAGTGATTATGGGCACACAATCAATACTCAGGGCAATTGTGACTCTTCCATCAATATGGAGTCATTTTGAAAATAGACTCTTTTATTGATCATAGAGAAGAAAAATGGTTAGTCTTTTATGGAGTGGCAACACTAGGAAACACCGAAGCATTTACAAAGTTCTATTTTTAGTGCTCCTAAGTCTTCTAACATTTTCAGAATCTTGCAAAAAAGTAACATCATTCATGAAAAGACATGAAAATGGATGAATGAATACTAGATTCATGCATTAAATTCCCTACCTCTTGCATTGACTGGCTATAAAATTGGATGTTAGGCTGTTTTTTTAAACATGTTCTCATTCCTTCTCTGAAAAGGTAATTTTGCAAAAAACCTTTCTAACACCATGTCTGAGGGTTTACTGCCTATGAATGTAATGCGGAAATTATGTAATTCCCCAAGGTGTTACCACAAAATTAATTTTCTAAGTACCTGTTCACAACTTCACCTCATGGTCTTGGGGCTAAACTGCTCTGTTTCAGTAGGTCCAAAAGACAACTAATTTTAGCTGAACTAGGATCTCATATCCCAGCAAATGCTACAAAACAAATTCTGGGACTTTACAGTATAGTTACAGTACAGTAAGGTTCTTTACATTATGAAATCATAACTGCCATAGATTTGACTCAGACCTCTGAGGTTAAGTCAGAAGGATGGAATGAACAGCATACTTCAAAGTAACATGTTTTTACTATTGTCCTTTCTTGTCTGGAGTATATTATGAAGCCCACAGGCAAGTATGTGGCTTGATGAACATATGACATTTTATTGTTGGCAGGGAATAGTCTTACCTAATGGTATGTCTTCTCCACCTGTGCTAGAGTATAAAGGCAATATACTTTTGGCATGCTCTTTGGAAACATCTGCACATTCACTTTCCTTCCTGCTTTAAAGTAATTGTCATTGCTTTTTGGATTACCTCATGAAGGAAACTTGTGTGGTTGGCTAGTGAAAATGTGAGAGTTACTCTTTTACATGGGAGCAAGGATGATACACCTTTCAACGTTTCGTCACTGTGAAGAAGTGCAATTAAAAACATAAGGCAAGCCATGTGGAATCAGGCCAAATGTACATCTGGTCCAGGTTTCTGTTTCTACAACTGGCTATAGGCACTTCACAAGCACAACATGAGTCCCTTCCTGCTTTTCTTTCACAGGACATGAAGGACATTGTTCTACCAGAACCAAAGATAAAATGGCTTCTCTTGCCCCACTACCACGTTCAATATCCAGAAGGTGGTGATTTAGTCTTACATCAACATTGGAGACAAGGCAGCATCTTCCACTGTACATGGCCACTAAGAAGGTACAGATTAGGCCATGTTGCTCACAATGGTTTATCTCTAGCAATTTGCCACTGCTCTCCATCCCAGCAGCCCTTGCAACCTGAGGAAGCTGGCTTACTAACAGTAGGGCTAGCCCTGTAGCCTTTGAAATAGTGACTTCAAGCAGAATAGTGTTGTTAACCTGATCTATCAAAGTCCTGGATTATCTCTGAAATGGGGAGATTGCTATCATGGAAGATACAACAGCTTCTGAACCTTTCTTCTCACAGATTGCACCCAAAGAAGCTCCCTAGTTTTCTATGGAGCTAGCAGGGATGAAAAGACTGAAACATCGACTCAGTGCAGGCAACAACAAGTCTCTGCCACCACTGTGCAAAGAGCCATCTAGTCGAGCTAGATGAGCAGACGAGGACTTTTACATCCTGGCCTCCTAGGAGGAGAATCCGGCCACTCAAAAGTCCACCATGAACAATTTGCCCAGCAGTCTGAAGATAATCTGCTCTTGGGTGTTATAATTCACACAAGTTCAATGGATGCAACTCTGGCTCTGTTTGTCCAGAGATAAGATCTTCAAGGGAGACCTTTTCCACCCACCCTCACTGACCCACCCATTTGGTGGGTTGCTTCCAGGCTCTGGAACTCCATTCCTAGAAATCAATTGGCTCCCTCCTTGGCAGATGAAGATTATTATTTTTTAAATTGCAACAGTACTTTGGAAACTCACTGTTTGCTAAAATAAAAAAGGGCCTTTTAATTAAAAACTGTAGTGCTATTTCTATTGCTTGAGTTTTTAATGGAAATATTTTAATGTTTTTTTAATTCTGTAGATGAATTACGTTTTAACAATGTTACAAGGACAGCCAGCATGATGTAGTGGTCTGAGTGCTGGACTGGAAAACCAAGGTTCAAATCCCAACTCAGCCATGGAAATCTACTGGGTGACACTCTCTCAGCCTCAGAGGAAGGCAAGGGCAACCCTCCCTCTGAACTAATTCTGCCCCATGATAGGTTTGCCTTAGGGTTGCCTAAGTAAGGAGTGACTTGAAGGCACACAACAACAACCAATGTCTTTACCTATATGTATTTTTACCTGTATCTTTTATTTTTTTTAAAGCTGTCTTGAGTTTTAGTTATGGGAAAAAAGTGGTATATTCTTATTCTTCACCACCACCACCACCTGGATTCTAGCAATTCTCTAGCAATGGTCTGCCCCAACTCAAAACTGGTAAGAGATATGGGTAGTAATTTAGCTCAGAGGTAAGGGATAGAAAGGGAAGCCCTATATTGACTCCAGTAAGATTTGCCAGCTTTAAGTTGTTTGTGTTGTTGTGAATCACAGGGCTTTAGTAGATCCTTTGGACTATATATATGGAACTCATGACTAAGCTATGTGTACAGCAACTGCACAAGCCAATTTTGGGCAACTTCCTTTTGAAAAACAACCTCTTCTGGCCCTGAAATGGCAAAGAAGGGCCACTAAAACCACATCAAAATCACATAAACATGCATATTTTTGGAAACTTCCCCCCCAAATTATTTCTGGATTCTGGGAACACTTGAAGGCTGCACGTTACGCATGGAGCTGCAGTTTCTCCACCCTGCTGTAGGTAACCAAATGTGTTTTCTGCACCTAAAGATGAGATAAATATGGGGAGAGACCTGACATCTTATAAGAATAGGAAACATTGAGAGGCTGCCTGATGTTGTCTGTAACATAGATTTGTAGGGTGAACTCTCTCTGGTCTTTTCTAATCCTATTTGTCATATAGATCATATTAAGGTAAACACCTTGGCCTCTTGGTGTAACAGTGGTTGGATTCCATTCAAACAGTGTCTTTATTGGTCTTAGTTACCATACTTTTTCTAGGAGGGTGGCACTGCTCCCGTATCACCACTTTGTTGTACAATTATACCAAATTGGGGAATTCATGTTCTTGGATTTTATTTACTTTTTTTACCTTTTTTTGGAAAATTCAGTGAGGAAGGTGGGTACTATCATTTTTAGGAACTTGACCACTTTTCTCACCTCTTTTCTTGTGACTTCAGCATGCAGAAGAGCAGCACATTCTTTAGACATTGGTTTTGGCAGGAAACTACAGAAGAATTTTGTGATAAGTAGAGGTTTGCTCAGAGCCAGATGAAAAGACGTTACTAGCTAGAGGGTGGCTTTCAGTATTAACAACAGTTATTTCCTAATGTCTACTTAGGAGAGGAGTAGCTTGGATTTCTGGGTGGTGTAATTGTAATAAAGAAGGAATCCCATGTGGGGGTTTCTATACTTTTATTCCATATTAAAGAATATAGGGGCTAATGTCCCAATGGCATGATTTGGCAGAAGTAGCTGTGCTGACTCTAAGCAGCCTTTCCAATGATAGGTGCCATCCATTCCTCTAAACCCATTAGCTGACCTATATAAGCCTACAAAAAGGCATTCAGATTGGGTTCTTCAAAATGTTTGGAAAACCAAAGCATCTTCCAGGTCTTAGGATGGGCAAAACCTTCACATTCAGTGTGAACCCACTCTCCTTCCTTTCCCATTGCTCCCTCTTTTTTGCTGCCCATTTCTCACATCCCTGAAAATTAAAGATTGCTTGCTGCATAAACATTTCTGTGGTCACAGCAGTATTTTTTAGGTTTTCTCAGCTTCCTTCCAACTCTTATTCAGTAATTCTATGTAAGGGTTAAGTGACCATTGACAGAGAGGAGTGTACTCCCTTTCCTTGCTTTTCTGACATGAAAGTAGAAAATGTGAAGGACAGAACCTCCTGTGGAAGCTCTCCTGTAAGACAATACCCTAGAAAATTGGGGTCAGAATTATATGGAAAGCCTCCAAATGTACAAGAGGTTCTCTGCTTTCAAATATATTGATATTCATGTCAACAAAGTGACATAGGAAGGGATGGAAAAAGCACACTCCCCTTCCCATGTTTACTTAACCCAAAAAAGGATGCCCAAATAGTGCTTCAGTTGCTGATGGATCAGATACTGTATCTTAGAAATGTGAGCCATTTCTGATTTCTTCCCTTATGTCCCTTAATTTTTTTTCCATGAGTTCGTTTTCAGAAGGCTCAGCAGACTGACAACCATTTTGTCTCCTTTATCTGGCAGAGGGATCTTCCCAACCTTGTGAGGTGCAGTTTGCGGATGGAAAAAGATGTGCTTAAGTTTTTCAAATAATTAGATACCTCATTTCCTTTTCATTGTCCTAATTTGCCCATTACAAGCATATTTAGAGCAGTAACTGTGACATTTAAGGCCTAATTTAGTGCCTCAAAGGGAGAGGTAGATCTAACAGATACTGTTATCGTTGCTGAGTCTTTGATTTTCTTGTTTTTTTTATGAGGCGCCAACTTATGCAGAGCAAAACCCATGTCCCCAGATTCTTCCAAAATAGCAACAGAGTAGAAACAGCCCAATATTAATCCAAGCCCAATACTCATTTGCAACACCTGTCATGGATGCTCAGTAATAGCAACATGGTAATGGTGTGTCTTTCTGAAAGGCCCACTTCTGTTGCCTGTTTCTTACATTTTAGTTTCTCTGTGTCTATTTGTAACTGCGTGCACATATTTTGCACTCTTGGAAGATGTCTGGTGAGCACAGAGTAGCCTGAGAGTGGTTACAATCTTTTTAATGAAAATAAATGTAACTTTTTTTTAAAAAAATTACTTACTTGTCTTTTCAAGTCCCAACATTTTTGGTATGTTTCTGAGGATAAATTAGCCCAAAGTGGGCACAATATAATAGTGCTTAGAATTTCTGCAGTGTTACCTGATTTTCTTAAGCATTTGAGAAAGCCAGACTCAAAGAGAAGCATGCTGAAAAAAACAGGCTTGAAATCTGTTTCCATATTCTCACATTTTGGAGGACAGAGGAAAAACACCCTGTGTTCAGATAAGAGTTGACAGAGAGGTTCTTGAGTCTCCCCCCTGCCCTGGTATTAATGCATTAAAAGTCTTAATAACATAATTGTCTACTCTCTGAGCATCTCTCAGTTTCAACCCGCAGTGGCATTCACTAGGGGAAGACAATAAAACTCACCAATATGAATAATTTATTGGCATGTCTAGATGACAGCTGCCACGATAAGCAATCTCTTGTTATTTACTTGTCAACATGTGTAATTTGTTTTGAAAAAAAACAGAGCAGTAAATGTCAGTGACATTTCAGATGGTATTTAAATGATTTTCAATCAATAGGCACTATTGTGAATGGCTCAACGCTCTCTCGTCCTTTCTTCTTTTGTTACAGAAAGGTTGAAACACATCGATATGGTAGAAGTTTTCCATATTTCTAATATGCTGCCATTATTTTTAGAAAGGGGATTGGGGGCTGATCAATACGGAAAATTAGATAATGTCAAACTAAATACAGTTGCTGAGAGCAGTACTTCTGCTACATTATAGCAGAAGGGAAATGAAGGCAGTAAAATCTGTGGCTTTAACTGATACTGGGGAAGTTACTACATTTTCATCAAACTTTGGCCTGTTATAGCAGTTATATAATGTATGTAACTGCAGGTTGAAGGCATATACATACACATGAAGAAATGTTTATGGAATTCATTATTACTTCATATAAATGGCACAGTTTAGTTTGGATTCACCATACTGTGGAAATTCAGGACATAGTAGTGGCCCTTTTCGCACGCAGTTTCTGTTGCGAGAGGGCCCCTTGAGCGTTGCGTGAATGGGAGCGTCGGTCCATACGACACACTCCCATTCACGCGACACTCACGAGCCTAAAGTGGGATGCGCACGCATTTTATTATTTTCGGCTGGGAGCCGAAAATACTGCGCGGTGGCGCAATGCTCCCGGGGCCCTCGCGCACTTACCTGCCGTGTGGTGCGTCACATGAGTGGGCCAGTCACACTTCCTCCCCCAGCACAGCCTACAGCTCCCAGGCTGCGCTGCGGAAGGAAGGGGCGGGGCGCTAGCATGACGGTCGCGCGACCAGGAAGCCAGCTGCGGGAGAACAGAAGAGCGATGCGAGTGCCTCGTGCAAGAGGCTGCTTGTGTAAACGGCACCCCCCCTCCACGAGCAGGTAATGTGCGGAAAGGGCCAGTGTCTGCATAATCTGTGAGATGCTAGAACAAATGTTAATATATTTTTTTTACAGCTATACTCTACTGAATTTAGTGGAACTTTTGAGTAGGGTTATCTAGCAAACTATGGGTAGGTGAGGAATTTATCTGGTTCATTTTTTTTTTCAGTTTAGAAAAATTAACATTTTAATTTATCTTTTAATCAGACTTTAGGTATTTCTACAATTTTTCATGCAATGTATATGCATTTGTAAAAAGAACTTTTATTTCAATTTTCTTTCACAATATTAAATTAAATCCACAATAAACAATTTTGCGGGCATAAAAATAGTTCATAATTAACTAAACAGGGCAGATTAGAAGAAAATGTTTGTAAACTATACGCTCTTTCTCACCCTCTCCTCCATTCAACAAATAGTCAGAAAGTAGAAAAAAAATAACTGGGAGTTTCCAAAATGCCCATTCCTCCACCCGAACTCATAGAAATCCTGCAGATAATCCTAAAAAATTCTCTGGATTTATATAAATCTACCAAATTAACCCAAACTGGTGAGATTAAAATTCAAATCTTTGGCCTTTAAAAAGCAACACATACAGGACTTCCCTATTCTGCTATCATTATGTGCTTATACAGTGACCACGTAGTCATGCTTACTGAAGCAAATTTGTTTTATTCCCTAAACACTCATCAAAAGCACTTACCTTGAACTAGTTATTACAGCTTTAAAATGTTCGATTGCTTAATGACTCTAAAACCAGACACTTTACTATCAATCCAACTTCACCAGCCACTGTGTTCGTATTTGGGAAGGGGCTCAATTGTATCAGTTCTCTGTGGTCTTGCTCCAGGACATTGTGTTGGTATTGAATATTGCTGCTGATCTAGCAACTGACTTGCCACCACGAAACGTAATATGACAACTGAACACAAGACTGAAATTGTCCAGGATTGATAGGAGGCAAAGATGAGGGTACACTGGAAGGTTCATCAGCATCTTCCTATGAGCCTAAATTTTGGTTGCTTTATTTTGTAATAGGATGACAATGAGCACTGATAGGATTAAGCCCATACTAAAATGCTGAAATTACAGAGGTGGGGTAGGGGCAGATAGGGCCAGTCTACAGTAGACACAATTTAGCTAACACATGGGAAGTCAGCTTAGCCAGGTGATGTCAAGGTCATTACTGTTGGGTGGAAAACAGGAAATGGACATGCTGTAAATGTCATTTTAATTACAGCAATTAGTAAGAGAAAGTTTATTTTATTGTTGTACTAATGATTTCTAGTCACTTTAAACAATACTTTAAAAAGGTATTTTTATGGCACTTGAAATAAATTTTTCAAGTTTTATGCTTTGTCTTAAAAATTCTAAGGATCCTTCACCTCAAAGAAATAACAAAAGGCAATAGAAAAGTAATGAGGTACACCAAGGAATGTAATGAGTTAAATATTTTCACTTTTGCAATGGCCATTTCTGCACTACCCTGTTATAGCAATAGCATGCGTATTTCTATATTGCTTTTCAGCTAAGTGCTCTCTAAGGGGTTTACAATGTGTTAACTAATTGCCCCCAACAAGCTGGATACTCGTTTTACTGACCTGCGGAAGGATGGAAGGCTGAGTCAACCTGAAGCCCGGCAGGATCGAACTCACAACCTTGTGGCTTTTAACCACTGCGCCACCAGAGCTCCTGTTATAGTGCTCTTATTCCACTCTCAACATCCTATGGACTCCTGGGGTTTGTAGTTTAGGGAGGGGTCTTTAGAATTCTTAGCCAGAGAGCTCTTTGGCCTCAAACTACAAACCCCAGAATTCCACAGGATGCTGGAAGTGGAATAATAGCACTATAACTGCAGAAATGGCCAACAAGGAAAAGCAGTAGGTTTACTTTTTAAATACTACATTAAGTAGTAGAATGAATTACTTTTAAAAAGTAAGCATAAAAAGGAGGAATGGGGAGGCTAAAGAAAGAATGTAGCAGCACCTTTAAGATTAACTGGTTTTTATTTTTATATGAGCTTTCATGAACATAAATCCACTTTTTTGGATGAAGAACTGTAGGTGTATTTCCTTTTTTTCCTCTCCCCCTTCCTTCTCCCTTCTTATGCAGCAAAAGACTAACATAGCTACTTCTTTGAAAACTTTTTAAAAAAATGACCTTCTAAGTTCTGATATGGAATTCACTGTTGGTATGGGGCAGATTTTATTTTTTTCCTAAATGCACACATACATACACACTTGGAAAATCTTTACTCACTGTCTTTTATTGTTCTTTTGTTACATGCCATCCATTTAGAATATTAAGAAACCACATTTGTGTGAACAAGTTAAAGAGTAAGTTTAAGGACTGAGACCAAGTTGGATGTTTTAAGAATGCTTTATATATATATATATATGTGTGTGTGTGTGTGTGTGTGTTTGACATTTTCATTTCTATGCATTTCATCAGAGAATGTGAGCTATTCAATATGCTTCAAAAAGCAGCATGCATCACTTCCACATCTTCTGTTATGCACTTCTGTTTGGCATATATTGTCTAGGGGTAAATCACTGGAGAAATATTAAAGTACACACACATCTGAAGAAACAGCACTAAAGCAAATGATCTCTGTGAAAAAAAAAGTCCCTTCAGAATAGCCTCAGAGCAGGTGTTTAGTACCTGAATTTTTATGAGTAATTAGATGTAGACTTACCCTTGAGTACAATCCCCCCAGCCCTGCTTAGAAGTAGAAATAACTGGGATTTGATGCTACCCTAGATATGATAATTTTGTGTACACAGAAAGGAGAACAGCTGTTTCTTAGTCGCCTGTGCCTCAGCGAAGTTTTAATACAATCATAAAGCTTCAAAAGACTTTATGGACATCAACTCCATAAATTTCAACCCATCAAAGCAAAAACCAGAAAAACCACACTGTATTCTTTATTTTTTAAAAAGAACATTTTCAGTTTCCCCAGTACCTTTGGAACAACACTTTGTTTAAATAAGGTAATAATTCTACAAGTATCAAGGTGTTAATTACAGCATGGGAAACTTCATAGATAACTTCTTGCTTCTTGGAGTAGCTGGGCAGAAGTACAAAGCAGATGTATAGCTCTACATGACCTACATTGCCAAGAAGTTGCTATGGTTGTTGTAATAATGGTTGCAAATGGAGGAGGGCTTTTGATATGACCAGGAAAAGGACTTTGCTAACTCAAGTCCTGTCTGTGCTGACATCAGAAGCCTTCCTCTTCAGACTTCCAGGTTGGAATGACGGCAAGTGGCTTCATCCCCTAGAGAGCTCTGCTAAGAGGCAAGGCTCTGAGTGCAGTAGGAGCTGGTGTGCGACATTGGAAACTGGTTAAAATTGTATCCTGGGTATGGGAGACTTGGAGGACTCCCACACTGCTATTCCCAATCCTGGCACTTATGAGACCCAGAATGTTTCTCTAGAAGTGCATGTGGATTGGATGGGACCAGATGACATTGTACCTCATCATGTCATAGTCACTGCTATGAAGACCTAATGCAACTTTATGAGCCTCCTTGTAAACAGATTAAACACTAAAGGAAATTCCTCAGAGGATGGGTATAAATAACCTCATTATTGACCCTTCTGCCCAACCTGTGTGGATTTTTTTGATTCATCAGAAGTAATTAAAGAATGAGCCCAGTGTACTAGAACTGAGTTAAAAGAGGAGAAAAAAGCTGTGAGAGACTGTTAGCGCATGGACAACTTTAAAGACTCTACCTCCTTAACTATATTGGAGAAGTTCTATGAAATTGATTTTAAAGTAAGTTTGAATTCTGGTAATTAGGAAAGTGTTTACTTTTCCAAAGATAACTGTCAAGGTCACAGCTGCTGTAGTAAAAAAGAAGAATTGAATATGTGGTGACCTTAAAATGAACTAATTTCCACCTTCTAGGATAGAGAATGCTGACTGCTACCTAGAAGGAGCTGAATGCTGAAATATACCAACATCTAATGGTGAAAGGGATAACAATAGCAAAAGTGCTATTTTAGTTTGACAGCTGTCGAAATGCAGTCAAGAAAACAGGGACAGGCAGCATAAGCATAAAGAAGAACATCACTTGATCAACCTAAGGAAGCTGAATCAAATCAAATAGTTTAGAAGAGATAAGACAATTGAGGGAAGAAAGGAGTGAAGTTGTGAGTCAGCTTGAATCAAATAAGGAAGGAATCAAATAAGGAAGGAAGTTAAACAGGATCAGAAAGTGGAACTTATGGACACAAGACTATCTTTGACCCAAATAAATACTGAAATAAGGCAGATGAATGAGAAAATGGAGTTGGACAAAAAGGACAAAATGAACAAAATGAACAAAAAGACACAGAAACTGGAAGAAGAGGCTGAGAAACTAACTATGGATCAGGAACCAACTTTAGACGTAGTGAGGTTTCCGTGACCTAAAGGAAAGGGAAAGATGCCTGAGAATAAAAGGTATAGTACAGATTCAAAATGAAGATATCTACACAATAGTGACTAAAACACCTGCTGATTTTCTGGAAAAATAGAAAAAAGATTTTTGTTGGGAATTGGATAAGGTGTATATAAGGTATACTGGATTCTTTGATTGCCAGTCAAAGAAATCTGTGGGGAGATGTGATTATTTATTTAGTAAGAAGGCAAATAAGAGACCAAGTTCTTCAACAATGTTACATAAACAAGCTGCAAATTGATGGTAAGGATGTTATAATTTTCAAAGATATTCCTACTAGAATTCTGAAGAGGACAAGGGCCTATGCTTTTTCAACTAACAAGCTGAAACAATATGAGGTACCTTTTAAATGGTGAATCTTGAAGGGCTTATCCAACATTACAGACAGAGAAGATTTAATCTTAATACAACCGCAAGGGCAAGAGATTTCCTGTAGAAATATGGAAAGGATTTTGAAGGACATGTTCCAAGAGAGAAAACAGCAGCAGCCCTGGATCAAAGTTCTAAAGAGGAAAGTAGTGGAGAGGAAGAGAGAAAAACCTCTCAAGCTCAAGGGAACGTAGAAATGGACTTTAATGAAGAGGCTTAAAAATGGTTTTAATTTTTTTCTTGGAATATAAAAGGGGCTAACTAGCCCTGTAAAAGGAACATTTTTCACTATTTAGTAAAAGAAAAATTGGACTTTATTTATTTACAAGAAACAAATATTTGCAAAAAAAGTTGCTAAATTCTAAATTAGTTAAGGAATTTATTTCATCTTTTGATAAGAAAAAAAAAGAGTGGGGATTTTTTGAAGATCTAGATGGTCACTTTGTAGAAGCTGAAATTCAAATTCAAGGCCCCAAATTATTGACTGTTGGGGCCTATGAGCCAATGGAAAATAAAGCCCTTTTTTTGAAAAATTGCAGGAAAAAGACATTTTTTTTATTATTTATTTGTATCCCGCCTCTCCATATGGATCGAGGCGGCGAACAAATTACAAATAGCATGTATTTCGATACATTTCTATACATGCCCCCAACAAGCTGTGTACTCATTTTACCGACCTGCGGAAGGATGGAAGGTTGAGTCAACCTTGGAGCCCGGCACAATCGAACTCACAACCCTGTGGCTTGCAGTACTGGCATTTAACCACTGCGCCACCAGGGCTCCTTTAGCGCTCTCTTATGCAAAACGATGCTTTTCCAGAGATTTCAATGAGAGCCAGTGTGGTGTAATCATTTGAGCATCGGACTACGACCCTGGAGACTAGGGTTCAATTCCCCACTTGGCCACAGAAATCCGCTGGGTGACCTTGGACATTATCACACACTCTCAGCCCCAGAAAACCCCATGATAGGTTCACTTTAGGGTCATTGTAGATCAGAAAGGACTTGAAGACATGCAACAACAACAACAACAACAACAGCAGCAGCACATTTAAGAATTGATAGATTGTCAGAAAAAGAAAACAGACACAGCCAAGGAAAATTGCCAAAATCCTTTTTTTGATCTGATGGACAACCTGGAATTATTGGATACTTGGATATTAAAATACTGAAAAGGAAGAGAACATTTTTTTTTAGAAAGACACAAATTGTTTTCTAGAATTTTTATGTTTTTGACATCTAAATCCTTGTTTGGTAATATAAAAGATATGGAAGTTTTACCAAAAACTTCATCTGATCATAATCTGGATGTGTTGATATTAAAGAAGAAACATAAGTCAATTTAATTGGAGATTAAATGAAGTTTTACTCAAAAGTGAACAAATGTTCAAAACAACAAAAGCAATTTAAAAAAAACTGTTTTGTATATAACTTGAACAAAGTACAGGTATTAGAGTGGTTTGGGATGCAAGTAAAGCTGTTATGAAAAGGTTCTTTATACAACAGAACTTAGAACTAAAAAAACTGAAGAAGAATCTATCTGGCACTGCTGTTGAAGGATATAAACATTTTGCAAAAACAAATTCCTTTGAATATGGTTTATACAATAGAGAGGAAAATGAAATACAGTAAGCAAAAATATTTTGCGTCTGCCAATAAACCAAGGAAGTGGGTGGCTTATAAATTGAGGAAAGAAAGAGAAAACAAAATGGCCGTAAAGATTTGCAATACTAAGAAAATGACATCAAATAATGCCAAGATTAATTTTTTTTTGTCCTTTATAAATAAAAAATGCTTTCATGGAGAAGATTAAAAAAAAAAATTGGACTTACAGAATTTGCCAACTATTACAGACAGCCAAAGGTCTTGTTTAAATATAACTGTGACAGAAAAGGTAGAGCCTTTAAGACAAAGATAGGGAAGGCTCCATGTCCAAATGCCCTCTCAGCAATTTATTAAAGAATTCTGAAGGAGCAGCTTTGTTTTCCATATCAGCAATTGACAAATTCAATTGTAACTATATGGCTGATACCAAATAATTGGACAAATGTGAATATAACTTTGTTACCAAAAGAAGAATGAAATGTGGTGGATCCTGAGAATTATAGCCTATTTTTGTTTTGAATAATGACTATAAGATGAAGAAGATTACAGAGACAGTGATACATGAAGATCAGTGTGGATTTTTACCAAAAAGAAAGATGCAGGACAATATAAGATGTGTGACAGACAACTTAAAATATTTAGAGGGTCATTGATAATTGCAAGTGTGGTCCACCATTCTCAGCCAGGGCCAAGAAAGACACTTGGTTGAAAACATGGGCAGTGTAGATTAGTAATTCCCAAACTTCGGTCCTCCAAATGTTTAGAACTTTGCAGCTTCCAGAATTCCTGATTGTTGGCCAAACCGCCTGGGTTTTCTGGGAGCTGATGTCCAAAACTCACGGAAGACAAAGGTTGGGGAACCACCACTGTAGACAGTGGTGAGTTGGCTGGATAAACAGTCTTAATAATCTGGTAAAAGGCCAGTTCCTATCTTTGGAATATGCACAGAAACCTTAGTGGAGGAAATGGAGAATGCGCAACAGCAGAGTATGATGCCTGTATCTTAACAATCTTGGAAGTCAGAAATTATCCAAAGAGGATAGATATAAGAAGTGTCATGAATAAGTATTAGCATAACTTTTAGAGATGTAGATTATCCTTTTCTTATGAAGAGCTCTGATAAAACCAAGGCATTTTCAGATATGAGCCCTGTGCATCTGAAATGGATGCAGTGCAATTGCATAAAATTATTTTGGCCCTCTGCCAACTGGCAGCAGATAAGGTGAGCTAAACAACCTGAATACTGAAATGCAAGTGACAGTTACAGTGAGACAGGAATACAGCAGTGGTGTTATGATCTTATTATGCCTGCAGCACTCAATAACAGGAAGATTTCAAAATAAAAGATAATAGTAAATTAACCTCTCTATGCTGAAAAGCAAATTTGTGCTTAACAGATTATTGAGTTGTGCTGCAGACAGTCTGCTGTTAGAGGCAGTTTAAAACTTTATAAAAACCAAGACAGCCTTTTCTAAAGGACACAAAGGAGTGCTTGTTTTAGAAATGAACTGCTTTCTGAGTAAGTGGGGCTATAAGGTACTGAGCCAGGAAGCTTTTCTCCATTTTGTAAGAGAGCCTTTTGATACTGTAAGAGAGTCTTTCAATAAAGAGCCTCAAAATTTACATTGCAGGTACCCTGGTCCTACATTGACATGTTCGGAAAATGTCTGCTGCATGTACAGGAGTGTTTCAAGAACTAAATTTTAAAACTGAGAGGTACCTACATGCACCAAGAGAGCTAGCTACCTGTACACATGTGATGGTTTGCTACCCTAATGAGAATACTCCCTAATCCGGATAGCCTTGGGGAAATTCCCTAAAGGAGGGTACCTTTTGCAGCAATAATAAAAAGAGGGGGCTGCACTGGAGCTCATGAGGGACCGTGTGTAGCTCACTGGTTGCACTTTGCCCACTGCTGATTTAAAATAATCTTGGACAGGATCAAGGAGAGGAAGAACCACCCCATAAATCACCACCAAATATATACTCCTCATTTTTAGGTACTTTAGAATATTTAATAATTATGAAAAGTTAGAAACATGACTGCTGATAATTCCATGTATCACAAAAGGTGGCCTGCAGTGGCCTGCTGGTGATTGAATCTCTGTCTTCCTATGTGGAACAGCACAGAACAGGAGCACTTGTTGGATCAGAAGAGAGTGTGGACAGGTTGGCTGGTGCATATGAAACAAAGCTTTGAGCTCTGGTTTTAATAAAACTGGGTTATGAACTGATACTATGAACTTGCTTACAAGCCAGAGAATGATTATTTCCTCCCTGGTCTTCTCCTTCCCGCTTTCTTTTCCCTGCCTTTACATTGGGGGCCTGTAAATCAGCAGAGATGCTTAAGCTGAGATGGCTAATCTATATGAACAGGTCTGGTGCAATGGGGCAGCTGCAATGAGCTCACCTCCAAGCCCTAATGACTGAGTCTCTGTCCAAATGCACAGCCCTGCAAGGGAGCAGAGATGAACTAGGATCTCACAGAATCAGCATGGAACATTTTGTGTCAAATTTTCGTACACGATTTGATCCAAAGAGACTTTGATGGCATCCATCAGCTTAAAATCTTTGGAGTCAGTCTGTCTGCTTGAATTTGCACTATGCTTACTGCCGAGGCATCAGTTACAACATCAGGCTTATGTTGGTGGATTGACTTGCGCTGTTCCTACTTGGGCATCCTGTTTTTCAAAAACATATAGTTTTCTCTACCAAACATAAAAGCACACATTCTGTTCATTTCTGATAATGTCCTTAGTAAAAACGAGCCCATTAATGGCTTGTTATTAACAGTTTACAAAATCTAACTAGACAGGGCTCTCTATGACAGGTAGCAGCAGCAGGTGGCTCCCATGTCAATGAGATCATGAATCAGTTCGGGGTTTTAGTGTGACTTCAAAATAACTATCCAAGGTGCTGAACACCATCACCCCAACAGGTTCAGCAGTTGGACAGCTCATTTAAAGTCTGGACTAAAACTCACTGTGGATTTATCTCTGAATTGATATGGAACTTGTAAATCATCCCTTCTCATAAAACTTTTGTATGTTGAACCAGAGCTTGGTAAAGTTAAAATGACAACTCCCAGAATACCCCAACCAGCATGACCAAAAGCCTCACTTTCCCATACTTTTTTCTAATCGTCTAATGTCTAACTGAAGGCTTCACATCTGTCTTAGAAAGCACAGGAAAGTAGCATTATTTTTTGGTAGTAGTTCCTTGGTAACATTTAAAGGGCTCTGTTTACTCACATAGTTACTATGATGTGCTCCCTGCTAAGTTCCAAAATGAGTTGCAGTTTCAAAATCCGTTGATACAGCATCAAGAGATGATTAAGGTCAAGATTTTGTTTGTTAAAGAAGCTGTACTAACATTTCAGAGACTGAATTTCCTGCAGCTCTGGAACCCAGTTTCATATATAGAGAACTCTTACCTTTAATGATCAGTTCATGGCAGGTACTCAGTTCTTCTGACTAATATCAGCCTATAAAAATTGGTAGGCGATTCTAACGTGCTTCCCTGAATTCTAGTAACAACACTAGCCATTTACAGCTGGGACTTGTTGACAATATCTGTTTAGCCATTAATTGTGAGTTAGGATGGCTATAAAAGGTGAGACGGCAGACTAGAATTTAGAGTGTGTTCTTTGATATTTTGCTTCCTTTACAGAATTCATACCAGTCAATGAAACAAGCACCTTTGTGGTCCATTTAAGACAAATCTGTCAATAAGCAAGCAATACAGCTAGAAGCAGCCTGAGGTTTGCTACACTATGACCCTTTCCATTGATTTAACCTCCCAGGTTTGAAAATATCCTTCCAGGATCTTTGAGTGGCTGTGCTTGCTGAGGGATTCTGAGAATTATAATTCTAAAAAGTAACAATTGCAAGGTCTGGTCGCAGGAAGTTCTGTTGTGAATCATTGTTCCCGTTCTCAAAAAACCCATCATTTGCTTGTTGGAAACAGGTCGTCTTAGAAATTTTGGAATAGGCTGCAAGTCTTTGCCACAGCCCAAACTTAAGTGTGTGTGTGCGCGCACACTATATTGATTGAATATACTCAATTATGCAATGTATTTTTGAATTATCTCTCCACTCATTGTGGGCTCAAGGGGATTTACAATATAACTGTGAACACAATAAAATACAAAGATTCCCTCTCCGAAATAAAAATAAAAAAATAAAAATGCAAAACTTATACAAAGCCAATAATTAAGGAACCAAACCATTCTTCAAAGAACTGGAGTTCAGTTACTCAGAAAGCCCTGTCCTGGCTCCCTACCAACCTCAGTTCTCTAGCAGACAGAACATGTAACAAACATTTCTCTTTTCTTTATATTGCTGAGGGGACCCTCACCAATCAGGTTGTTTGGAAAATGTCACTCCCCTTGTACTGTCCCCCTGAAAGGATAGACATTTTTCACCATTCTCTGACAATATTCACATTTTTCCAAAGGAGGGGGAAACAGATGTATTCAAGATTCATGAACTCATTTTTATATTGGCTTTGCAGGGATAGGTTGTGTGTTTTCCTTAGCATTAGAGGGCTGGTAGGTTCCTATTCTTCTTTTTTCCCCCCATGGGTGAGTGGATAGGGGAGTGAAGTAATGTAGAAAACAAAAGATAAATTTCTTTTCTGGACTGGCACTTGGTGGTAATGGGGAAAATAGCTCTGGCTGGCTATACTGTATCAAATACCATCTTCTTCTGCCCCATATGAGGAAGGGGGAAAGAGGGACTTGCCCCTGGTCCTGAACTTTGCAATATTACTGTTTTGAACTAAAACTCCCAGAATCTCCTAGATGGCACTGCCAGTGACCATAAGCATTTCTTTATGCTTATTGATGCAGAAATATTATTTTTGCTTGTCTAACACAGCTTGAACAAAACGTGGCATTGGCTCCTTAGTAAACTAGCTTTGCTTTTGTGGCTTTGAAATCTGTGGCATGAATTCCTACTCCCTAAAGTAAGGGCTTGGAAACTTCTTGCCATCACACCCCCAAAACAGCTGAAAACTGGCCACAAATTTGACCTAGTGACCTGATGTCTCATTTTTGTTTCAGGCTTTTGGGGGACTGGGGCAGTACAACTCAGAAACCTATTGTTTTTGGTGGCGTTCATGATCAGTAAATGTAAATTTTCACTCCTGCTAACTTAAATTTTTGGACAGCATGTGGGAACTTGGGAGAATCAGTGGTTGTTTCAGGGGCTGCAAAAAGAGATTGAGGACCATGTGCAGCCCACACAGTGGACTTTTTCTGCCTCTAGGTCTTAATGAGTTTAATGAGACTAAAATGTTATTAATTTCCTCTCTTTGTTTTTGTTCCAGGTAAAATTAAATTAGACAAATAAATACTATGCTGCAAAGGGGCCCTCTTTATATTTGTATTGTTCAGTCTTCATAATCTGCACTAAACATGATATATGAATTTATTTTGAATGTGATGGGGGAGAACGTCTTGACAGAAGACTAGCAGAGAATACAAAAAGCATTTTAAGTGAAAAAAAAAATACAGTTGCCAAAATATATTGGGAGCATATACAAATGCAGTCACCACAAAACCTAAATCCCATTGTTAGTCCTGATTACAGTAGATGCATTAAGCCAATAGGATTTACCTATGTGGTGACATACCATTGAACAACTGATTGAATTTAGGCCATTTCTGCACTACACTCTTATAGTGTGATTAAGACTATAAGAGTGTAGTGCGGAAATGGCCTTAGTTAGGGCTAACTAGATGCCAGTCCACGCTTGCTTTCCAATGTACCTGCATATCAACAAGAGTTAGAAACTTTTAAAAAAGGCCATTTCTGCACAATGGGGCTGAGCTGCTCTGGGACGGGATGGCAGCGGTTGGTAGGTCATGCTTCTGCACGACATCATGGCCAGCCCACTGCCATCCTGTCCCCAAGCATCACACTCAGGCAGTTATTGTGAAACAGAAAAAAATCCATTTTGTGCCTGCAATTCCAGCTGTGTGAAAGCCGCGGAAGCACAATGGCGATGCTTCCTTCCATAGCACAGCAATGGAAAGTGTCTGGCTGTGCTGCTGAAGGAAGAGATAGCTCCACTACACTTCCTTCCACATGGACTGAGCAGGTGTGGAGGGGAGCATTGCTGATGTGCTGGACCCGGGAGCATACAGTAATGACACGGAAGAACATTGTTGTGAGGAAATGGCCTAAATCAAGTTTTTTGGGATCTATAATTTTGGTTTTGATACTATGTTCCTATATAAAACTCCATGCAGGCAACATCACTTCTTTTAAAACAAGACTACACATGAATCTCTCATCTCCCTACATTCTGTTATTTATCTTTTTTTTTTTAAAGAGAAAAACTAACAGAGCTCAAGGAAGACTTACGCCCACTTCTCTACCAGCTGAGGACCCAACCTCTAATCCTTTGATTACATAACATTTAATTAACTGCATCTGAAAGTGAATAAGCACTGATTTCTTCCAGCCTGTAGACCAAACTGAAGAACAGTAAAGGTCACTCCCAGCCATGCTCCCAATGTATTTTGGCAGTTCTGGGTACGCAATTTTAATGCAGTACTAGCTGCTGAGAGGATGGCATACAAAAATATATTAAAACGTTCTGTATGTTAAATGACTGCTTCCAGTTATTATTCATACCTCTAATTCTAGCTCTTCTCTGTCCATGTCTTGATGAATGCCTCCCATGTAATCATTTGGGTCATAGTATTCGTGCCCTGATGAATGCCTGGGAAAACAAAGCACAGTTTAGGTTATCACTCCCTATTCTAATTGACGTATTAATCCTCCCTCAGCCTCATGGCAGATCATCACTAATATGTCACACGTATGTCCAAATCCAATGTGCTGCAGTGATCAATGGTTCTGAGGCTGTAAGCTCATGAAACAAACAAACAAATAAACAAAAGCTAACAGAAAAAATTGTCTTGCTTCCTTTGAGAAATGCATATGCCCAAGTAACATTTATTGGCAGCACTGTACATTGTGAGGGAGGAGGGGTTGGGGAACATTGTCTGCAGGGTGACGTGCTTGGTTTAAAGCAGAGGCACACCATGTATAGAGGCCTGGGGTCAATGTTCCTTCCCAGACATCCCCCTGTAGACTGCACCCCAATAACACCAAGTCTAAATACCTTTGCTTTCTTCTGCAACCACTCTCAAAATGGTAACAGGAAGAGACACCACTTTTCTACTTGTCACGGGTTTGAGAGGTACTGCAAAAGAAAATGGAAGTATGTCCTTTGCAGACCTTCTCAAAATGGTGACAGAAAGTGAAGATACATCTTTTCCAGTCACCATTTTGAGAGTGGCTGCACTGCATAAGAAAGAGAATTACTTTGGGGAAATATAGGGTTCTTAGGATTGAGGTGGGGCTAATTTTTATGTCTTCATGAGTTTTGAGAGATTTTCTGTATGATTTTAGGGCAAAATTGCTTAACATTAGCTGATTTTTTAAAAATGGAGCATGGGGGGCTTTTTGGGCCATGTAAGTGGGGCCCATGGGCTGCACTTTGCCCATTCCTTGTTTAAAAGAGAGGGAGGGAAAAATAGAGGAGGCTGGCTGGAGAGCATGAACGAAATGAGCCCTGAACCATGTGCTCTGAGGCAAAAGGTGCTTTGAATTGGGTAGCTGAGTCAGAACAGTAAAACCAGAGTCCAGCAAAGTTCCTTTTTAGCCTATGATCCCCCTCCCATTCCCTTCCAGGACTTTCTCCTCCCTTGCATTTTGCACACCAGGGCCAAAGGCAAGGGGATGGGGGAAGCTCCAGAGGGGAGAAAGAAGGCATGCATGTGCCTCCCCCCTGCCCGATTTCCTTTGTCTTTTGTCTGGGTGCTTGTCTTCCTTCTCTGCACCTGGCAAAATGCAAGGGAATGAGAGAAGAAGAATGGGAGAGGAGGCATATGCACAACTCACGAATAATCAAATCAACAAAGGTCAATCTCACAAATGTGGAGGGAGGACTGTGTATGTATGTATATACACACACACACACACATACACACAAACATATATACCCAGCAGGCCCCAGAAGCTACAAAACTGGCCCCAGCAGGTACATGAAGCCCACAGGATTCACTTTGCCCAACCATGTACAACACTGACTCATATCCCTCAAATCTGGAGTTACCATATTTGCTGGTGTATAACACACACTTTTCTTCTTTAAAAATACCCTTTGAATATGTTAGACATGGTAGAGACTGAAAAACTAACATATTCCCTTAAGAATAAAATGTTTCAGAATTTTGAAAAAGAATGGAAAAGGGTAATGCTTTGGTTAAATACATAAATGCTTGTGGATCAAGTATGTCGGGGTATTTGACAAAGATTACGTAAAAGGGAGAAGAAGGATTCAACTGGATAATTTTTGATATATAGAAGCGGGGAGGGGGAAACGGAAGGATTATAATAATGATAGATACATTTGTGTTTATATATGCTTCTATGTATTTTGAAAATTAATAAAAATTCCTTTAAAAAAAGAAAGAAAATGTGATGCACCTTATACACCAGCAAATACAGTAACACTATAAACATAGCGAATGAACCAGAAGCCAAAGTTCTCCTTGCCCAAACAAACAGGAAGGGAAGAGGTAGTGGAATCCAAGTGAAGCACTCCTTACCTTCTCCTCTTCTCCTGTGCATTTTGACTCTCCTAGGGCCCAAGAAAAACTGGTGCAGCATTCTTTTCATTCCCCTCCTCTCCTGGTGCAACACTCCTCACCAGGGAATTAAAAAAAATTCGGGGAAAAATACCCCTTGAAAGTGGGGTGCGTTTTATATGCTAGTGCATGTAATACACTGGCAAATACAGTAAAATCTTCAATAATAATTTATTTTACTTGAAAAGTTGGTATGACTGAATACAATTATTGGTATGAATGGACAGTGCACACACAGGTCCCCCCCCATTTTCAGAACATTAGAATTTGGAGTAACTCAATGAAGTTAATCAACTCTACTCAAGGTAGTAACATAGCTGTTTAGGTGATTTCTGGAATTTCCTATGTAATGTATTGGTATTTTCCTTTGAATACAGGGATGGCCACAAACTTAGATGGCTTTAATAATGATTACTCAATTTTTCAGAGGTTAGGTCTATGAACAACAACGGGTTGTAACTACACAATGTAATTTCTCTTTTCCAGGGCAGAATCTTTCTGATCACAAGATGCTTAAGGACATACAAGAAGGGAGGGTGTTGCATTAATGCCTTGCTTATAGACTTCATGGACATACCTTGTTGCCAAGTATTTAAATACAGAATGCTATACATGAAAATGAGTATTTAGCCTGGTAATTTTATCCACAGTATTTAGGGAGAAAGTGGAATCTGACATCCTTCATACACACACAAGCATGTGAGCTGCTTCTAGATGCTGTGACTCAGAGAAGGGCCCGACTAAGTAGGAAGTCCACTACCCTGAATGTTTTCATTTACAACCACTTTTCAGCAGTTGGGACTACAGAATAACAAAGTGCTCCTATGTGAGAAGGAAATCAAACATAACTAAGGTTTTGTAGTTGTTGCATTTCTTTTTTTTTAAACTTTGTTGTACCTAAAGGAAGCTATGCTTCATATAACACTAGTATCAGATTTCATTTTTTTAGGCACTCATTCCAAAAATCTCAGAAGGATTTTTGCTTTTAATGGTACTCAGCATTGTGAAAGAAGTCCAGGTGCGACAGTAGCCTGATTCTTATGCATTCAACCAAAATTCTGTTGAAGCAAGAACATGGTCCAAAACTCTGCTTGCAGTTCCTGACTGTGCTGCTAATACATACACAGATAGGATTACTCCTTTTCCATCATATATCTGTACCTTCCTATCAGCAGTGTCACCACCAGTTTCTATGAATGAGCTGGGATGAGATCCATCACAAATAGTACTTCAGGGTTTTCAACAAATTTCTATCATTTTCTATCTGTTGTCTAAGGAAATATCAAGGATCCTTGGGGAATGATTATGGGTGGTATGGAGATTTGTTTCCTGTATTCATATCAGGGATGCGGTTGTATCAGGTGGAATGATCTACTTCTTTTAAAATTGCAAATACCCCTATCACCTCATCTCATCATCTTTATTTATAACCTGCCTTTTCCCCAAGATTGAGACAGATTCAAAGCTGCTTAGAAATTACAATGGTGATATTAGTAACTATGTGTAACAGTAATTACTTTAAACAATGGTTCTTAAAATTCCCTGACATCATTTTAATGAGTGATTACTCCTACTGAGCAACTTATTGGTATAACACTGCCACGGGATTATAACGGGTTTCATATACCAAAGCAGACTGTAATAGTTCCTTTCTAAAAAAAAAGTTATTGTGGCTTCACAGAAACCAGTGTTCCACTCCTTTAGAATTCCAGCTTCACTGATGTGTGTGTGCATGCTCTTAAAAATGATCCCAAAACTGAAGCATGCACAGTCTCATGGCCCTTTACACTTCACCTGTTCCCAGCATCATCCTGTGGGGATCTGGCTCTGCCGGGAGAAGAGTGCAACGAGAGCTCTCCACTCTGCACTGGCTGCCTCTGGGATCCATGAAGCATGATGTTTCCCTCTTCCTGTTGCAACGCAGCCGGGTACTGTCCTAGGCTGTGCTGGGGCAGGAAGCATAGCCATTGTGCTTCTGGACCATCCACACACCAGATAAGGGTGGCATGGCAGCGCAATCATGGGTCATTGACGGGGAAAACCCATCAATGATTTAATCTGTGATCATGCTGTCTGGGGACAAGAGAAGGATGGGACTGCAACAACATCATGTGTGACTGTTATCGTGGTCCCGTCCTTCTCCCATCCCTATGGCAAGATGACAACACCCTGAGAAAAGGGCCAGGGACTTAGCAGCTCCCAGTTCATCTCTTTGTTGTGTGTATGCATCTTCAAGTCACTTCCCAACTTATGATGACCCCATGAATTTCATAGGGTTTTCTGAGGCAAGGAATCTTTAGAAATGTTTTTGCCAGTTCCTTCCTCTGAAATATGGTCTACTGCACCTGGTATTTCTTGGTATGCTCCCTTTCTAGTACTAACCAGCCGTGACCCTGCTTAGCTTCCAAGATCAGATGGAATCTGGGGCCTTCAGAGTATTTCATACAAAAGACCTTTATGGAGTGTATGTATGAAAACATTCAGGTTACTTTGTAGTGATTTATCAATGTGCATGAATAACAGTGGAGATACAGCTGGGAGTCAGAGTGGGGGGGTGATGTGAAGAAGTCAAAGAACTGACCATGGTGGCCAACTTAATTAACATCTTCTTTTACCAAATTCATAAATAAAAAGATAGGGGAGAATTTCTGACACATTGGTTTCATTCTGGAAAAAAAATCAGGCAATGAGAGGGAGGAAGGGGGCATAGCAGATCATCTAACTCTGTTCTTTGGCTGGATGCACATGGGCACTCCTCTGGCTCTCTCCATTCATCGTTGGCAAGGCAATAGCTGTGTTGGGAGGGAATGCCTGCAGCTGAAAGCTAGAATTTGGAAGGTGACGGTGGACAGGTAGCTTTGTCCTGCTTGACAGACCTTTACAGTACCTCATTCTGTTCCAAGGTCTTCTAAAGATTGAAATTAAAGGACCCCTGTCCTGGATCCAATTTGAAAACCTTAGTTCAGCCTCTTTTTAAACTTCAACTGCTAGATGAAGAAAAGGTCTGCAAAGGAAGCTTCTTATTACAGTTGGTATTTTAGGATTTTCTAATGGTTTAATTATCCAGTGCCATGCTGTTTTTGCTTTTTTGTTTGTTTTAGCTTTGCTGTTGCTAATTGTCATTAAGCCAGCTTTGAGTTTTGATGACTCTATGAATGAGATAAAAAGGAGGAAGGAAGGAGAAAAAAATGCAGTAGCACCTTTAAGACTAATGGTTATTATTGTTGCATGGATATAAAGCCATTTCTTTGGAT
The DNA here is from genome assembly GCA_948474755.1 of Ctenosaura bakeri. Taxonomy (NCBI): domain Eukaryota; kingdom Metazoa; phylum Chordata; class Lepidosauria; order Squamata; family Iguanidae; genus Ctenosaura; species Ctenosaura bakeri. The sequence continues at coordinate 699,186 of CAOLHI010001240.1, forward strand.
GCAGTACCAAGTCATCTTGTTATTAACAGTCCTGCTCAGATCTTGCAAACTTAGGGCCACGGTTTCCATGACTAAATCTATCTATCCACAGTGTAGATGTTAATTGACTTAGATGTTTAATAATTGATGACAGCTTTATGGTTTGAATGTTGTTAACATCACTGAATGCCACCAGGGCAAATCAGGGTACTAATTATTGTCATATGCATTATAATAAGTAGTCCTATTGCAATAAGAGCAGGCTACTTCTTCTGTGAATGCTTCAGGCATTCCTTAACTCTTCCCTCAAGATTCCATGAAAACAATCCTCAGAAATCTGAATTAATTATTCATGGATTTATTGGTCAAATGATACCACTATTGGGAGGGATTCACATAAACTGACTATCTGTAGTCACTTTAAGACATATAATCTGTCTCAAAGACCTGGTTCACACAGATGTGCGTGTGTGTGAACCCTGATCTCTCAGCAGCTGGGATACTTTCACAGACATTTTGGCTCACATGAAAAAGTTTGTATATCTTTGTGGCTGGCAAAAGTAAATCTGCCATTTTTCTGAAGGTAGGAAATTCAAAACTATTATATCCATATAATTTTTCCTTACTGTGCATAGATTTTTTTTAATTTACAGGCACCAAGATCTAGCTTGCAACTTGAAAGTGAAGAGTTAGCTTATTATTTTTAATTAGCTGTGGTGAGCCAATGTGGTATAGTGGTTTTGAGTGTTGTATTTAGACTCTAGAAAACTAGGGTTTGAATCTCTGCTTGGCCATGGAGACCCACTGGGTTTCTCTTAGTGAAATGCAATGGCAAACCCACTCTGAACAAATCTTGCCAAGAAAACCCCATGTTAGATTTGCCTTAGGGTTGCCATAAGTCAAAAACAACTTGAAGTCACACAACAATGAACACACTGTTGTTCATTTGGATCCCATTCAAAATGCTAATCAGCTCATCTTTTTAACACCCAAAGTCACAACATTCTTTTATCATTTTGGAAAACAACACGAATAGCATAAAGTACTGCAGATGTTTCACAGCTGAGATTTTCCACTCGTGAAAATCGTGGCCATGGGTGTTTATTCTATCTCTACTATGGAATTGCTGAGCTTAGTGTTTGAGGTGATAACAAAAGTTCTGACAGTAGTACTGTAATCTGGGATGGCTATTCACACATGCAAATAGCCATTTAATAAGGAAGGCATTTAGTAATGAGCATTCATTTTTGAGCTAGCTTAGAGAGGAAGCCGGAAAGTTCTTTCTCATGTTGAGACATCTAAAGATGTTGAATGTATTTAAAAAAATTGAGAACTAACATTAGTTGCATTAACACTATTGCTTCAATGAGTATTGTCTTACAAAAATGGATACTTACTCCTCTGGTAATAGATACGAATCCAAAACAGGTGGGGTGGGTGAGCCCATCTTGGTTAGAGCCATAATGTGTTCAAAGGTAATCTCAGTTTGGGTGCCTGTATCTACCAAGAGACATTCATGAGAAGGGCTGAAGATCTTTGTCCGTGGTGTTCTCCTCAGGACCTGTACCACAATGGGATCTTTAGCTGTTTTGAAGGCTTCTACTGCTTGATCATGAGTTGCTTTAGATAAATCTTTCCCATTTACCTGTGAGTGGAGGAAAAAAAAAAAAAAGGAGAAAATAGAAGGAAAGATTTAAGTCCTGTTTTCCTAGACTTTCCTTTACATAAAATTATTCATAGAACTGACTTTCTCCTTTGAAAGAGAAAAGCATACTAGCAAGTGACATTGGAAACTAAGGCTGTCATTCTGGAATTCTGTACTCCAAACTGGTGTGTGCTAATAATGACTAGGAAGGTCACGCAATTCACAGTGGATAGGATAAACCGCCATGGGAAAAGGGCCCACAGATATTTTATGTTAGGGTGGATTAAAAGCCTTTTGATTTCTTCTATTGTGACAACTTCTCAAAGGCAGGACCAGATTCATTTTCCTCAAAATCAGCCAAGGGACTGTGTGGGCGTGAAATAATAATAATAAAAAAAAGTCCAGAAGATCATACTCAGCTGTTAGAGCACTGCTGGGCACATTATCAAAGGCTAAAAGTTTTAAACTGTATTATCACAGCTGCATTGCTGTGGCTCTCTGCTCAAGGAAAAAGAAAATGATACAAGAAGTAGGAGTAACTACATCCACTAACAAATGACAATCTTCAGCTTTCTCAACAGCACTGGAAATATATTTCCAGGTTTTTGAAAGGTAGTTTGAAATACCACCTTTAGAATTTCAGACCTGGATTTGAATTTAAGCGTGTGCAACTAGGCATCCAGGGTGTATACACCTCTGTTCTGCCTTCCATGGTAAAACCTTTAACTGCCTGCAAATTCTACAGAGAGGAGACATGGTAAATGGCTGTGAAATGGAACAGAAGTGGAATCTCTAGAATTTGGATAAAGCAACCTTCCTCACAAAAGATTTGCTGCTGTCTGATATTCCTTGCATCACAGACTAACGCACCTAGAGGGTCTCCCCAGCCTTTTGTGTAGACTCTTCAGCGGTCTGGATAGTGTGTCTTGGGGAAAAGGGGACAGGGATGTTTGGCCCAGCAGCACATGCCTATTGATAGATGCAACCCACTGTCCATAATTTAATTTGCTGTTTATAATATTCATCATTCATAAAAACAATTTTAACAGACTTGAGACATGCGGTCAAGTCAGGGGTGCAGCTATGGTAGGGGGCGAGTGGATAAAATGAGAGTGTTGCCCTACCATAAGATTTTTGTCCCTCACCCACTGAATTTTCCCTTCAGGCCCCAAATTATTAGAACTGCAGAGAGTGAGATTTGAAAACTGTTCATACTTTGAATTCATTTATTTACTGTATTATATTCACATTCCCTTGGTCATTTTGCTTGCCCCCGTTCTTGGGATGCCTAAACTATATCTAAATGACCAATGGAAATTTAAAGTCATTACAATGCTAGAAATTTGGGGATGGATAGGAAACTTCATTTGGATGAACAAAGCTCTCATTTTGCCCCTCTTCCTCTATAGTTATAGCCTGGATCAAGTCTCATTGCTTAAGCTAAGACAATGTGGTCCTATAAGCTACAAGGGTAGGAATTTTTTTTTTTTATGAACTTAGAGTTTCCTCATGTATGCCTACTTGACAGGGTTCTTCCTGTTGCCAACGTTTGCTAAAGAGCAAAAACAGAAAGAAGTCCTGGGATTTTCTGTAATCATGTGTGGACATCTATGCAAACAGTCTGCTCAAACTCCATCTTTCTTCATATTACATAGTCTCTGTAATCTAAACCATTCATTCTTATAATCTAAAATGTTCAGAACATTTCTCCTATACTGATCAGGTCACTTTTCTTTTCTTTTTTTATTATCATTTTTATAAAAAACATAAATATAAATTCTTTAAAACAATTTTTCCATCAGTATTTACGCATGTAGATTTACTGCATTTTCTTTGTCTTCCAGCGTTTCCACCTAAAATCTTAGCATTTTCTTAGATATTGTCATTTCTCAACGTACTTCTACAATTGTCTTTAAGTATCATTTGCTCCAGAACCTTAACTTCTAAGTAATCTATTTAATAACTTTAATGTATATTTTCTTAAGACCCTTCAAATGTAATAATGTATTTCCCCCCTATTATAATGTTCTAAAAAGGTTCATTATATGTTTATTATATATATCAATTTTTCAATCATTGTACTAGAGGTAATTGTCTATTGGAGCCCATTCATTTTTTATATTTTCTTCCATTTGATTTCTCAACTTTTGTGATAGTACATCTGCTATTTTCATTTGCAGTAAGCTTTGTGGCCATTCTCAATTTTAGGAACATCTTTGTTTTTCCATAATTTTGCATATTCTATTCTTGCAGCTGTTGTCATGTAAAGTAATATCTCCAATATTTCTTATTTGTCTGAATGTCTAATTCATCTAGCATATTTAATAAGTAAATTTCTGGGGTCATGGTGAATTGGATATGGAAGATTTTTTCTATGTTTTTATATATGTCTTTCCAACATTTTCGTGCCTTTGGGCAGATCCACCACATGTGATATGTTGTTCCACACTTCCAGCATTTTCCTGTTCCAACCTTGTATATTCTTTGAAGTTTTTTTCTGGAGTCATATACCATCCATGGAATATTTTAAACTAGTTTTCTTTCAGGTTTTGTGCTGTTGTAAATTTTATGGTTCTTTTCCAACTTGTTTCCCATTGATCCAACTGTATTGGGTGTCCAAAATTCTTGGCCCACTTTATCATCGCCTCTTTAACAGTTTCTTCCTCATTTCAGAAAGCAATAAGATCTTGTATAGCTTTGCCATTAAGTGTGGTGGATTTTCCAATAAGAGTTTAATTATTGGGTCTATTTCTTTAACTGTTTCAAATCCTTGTATTTTCAAATCCATCTGAAATCTCTCATGTAGTTGTTGATAAGGGAACCAATTCAGCTCATTTCCTTCTTTTTAAAGACCTTCTCTAGTTTTGATACTTAATCTTCCTGTAGGGTCTTTTTTGATTAAATCTTCATATCTTATCCATTTATTTGAACTGTTAAACTGTTAAACCATCTTCAATAGAAGGCTTCTTGTGGTGAAATCCACACAGGTATTTGCTTTAGTAGCGTTGGGTTGTATAAATTCCATATCTTTAATAAAGCTTTTCGTATGTAATAGTTAGTAAAGGCCTTGTCTATTTTTGCCTTTTCGTAACAAATAAAAGCATGCCATCTGAGTCTTTTATCGGTGCCTTCTAGTGCTAACAATTTCTCATTTTGCAAAGTCAACCAGTCTGCTAACCACATCAGTGCCCAGGCTTGATAATATACATAAAGATCAGGAATACCGGCACCTACTCTTGTAGTTAAGTCTGTCATAATTTTCCATTTGATTCTAGGTTTTCGACCGGCCCATATGAATTTAGATAACTCTTTCTGCCATTGCTTGAAGGGTTTCATATTTGTGATGATAGGTAGATTTTGGAACAAAAAATTGAGTTTTGGTAAGATATTCATTTTCACTGTAGCTATTCTGCCCATCAAAGATAATTGAAGCTTTGACCATGTCTCCATCTCTCTCTTAATTTTCTTCCATTTTTTTGTGTAATTATTTTCAAAAAGTTCATTATTCCGTTCTGATATCCATACTCCTAGATATTTGATTCTTTTGATTATATTATATCCTGATGTTTTAGTTATATCAGTTTTTTCTTGCTTCGTCAAGTTCTTTGTTAAAATAGCTGTCTTTTCTTTGTTTACTTTAATACCAGATAGTTCACCAAATTTTCTTAAAATTGATGTTAAATGTATTATACTTTCCGTTGCGTCATCCAGGAAGAGTACCATGTCATCAGCAAAAGCTTTGAACTTGTATTGGTGTTTGTTTATCTGTACACCTTTAATTTTATTTGAATTGTGTTGTTCAATATTTCCAAAACTGTTATAAATAGTAAAGGTGACAGAGGACATTCTTGCCTAGTGCCTTTTTTGATGTTTATACTTTTTGTTTTATCTCTATTAATCAGTAGTTGTGCTCCTTGGTTTTCATATATCACTTCAATCCATGACATGAACGTTTTCCCTGGATCCATTTCCTTAACTGTAGCTTTTAAAAAATGATACCATTTGATTGTATCAAAGGCTTTTTCTGCGTCTGAGAATATCATTGCAAGTTTTTTCTTGTTGTGTCTTTCATAATGCTCAATTATGTTCAAAACTGTTCTTATGTTGCTTTTTAAGGATCTCTTTGGAAGGAAGCCATTTTAATCATCTTGGATTAGATCCGGTAGTACTTTCTTCAGCCTATTAGCTAGTATTGCTGTAAATATTTTGTAATCTATGTTCAGTAATGAGATCGGATGATAATTTTTAACGTCTGTTGAGTCCTTTCCCTCTTTTGGAATTAACAATATGTAATGATATGTAATGTAATGATCTCATTACATGTTGTTTGTAAAGATTCAGCAATTTCCTCTTCTAATGTTTTGTAGCATTTGGCTGAAAAACCGTCAGGGCCAGGAGTTCTGTCTAGTTTTAGTTTTCTAATTGCATCTATCATTTCAAGCAGTGTTATTGGTCCATTCAGAGTAGCTTTATGTTTTTCAGAAAATTTGGCGATTTCCTTTTTCTTTAAATAAGACAATATTTTCTGAATTTCCGTAGCAGTTGGTTGTTCTGCCTCAAATAATTGTTGATAATACTTGATGAAAGCTTGCTTTATTTGTTCTTGTTGTGTTAGCTCTTTGTCTCTTCCATGTTCCCTCTTTTTCCAGCTGACATTACAGCGTCTCCATTTTTGTTTGGTCTCATGTCCCACCTGTCATCTTCAGCGTGACCTGTGACGAGCCTCAGGCAATCTTGATAAAAATAGGTACTTCTCATCCCAAACTTGCTCTTCTGGAGTGACAGGACCATGTCAACCAACACAGGTGTAGAACAGTCCCTTCCATACATGAAACCAGAATAATGTTCAAAGAGGCCGTCTCCCGTAAGGTCCCTAATTATTTTAAAAGGGCCATTCCTCCAACCATATCTATCTAGTTTGACCACTGTTGACCCATACATGAGTGCCAAGATGCCAGGTGATACAGAATTTGCAAAGCTTCTTTATCATAGGAAGAGTGGTCACAGACATTAATTAATCAGAGTGGTCACAGACAGAGCATTATTCTATGTGTCAATAGAAAAATACTGAGCTCACTTAATGAGGATGGATTTCCTTTTTTCTTTCAAAGCACCACCTGCCTACAAATTGCTTGTTGATCTAGGCAGGTGGTTTTGTTGCAGATAAAAAACTCACTCAGGCACTAGTTGAGAAACAAATACATTTTGCATTTGTACTTCTAGAGCAAGAAGGTCTTCCTTTATTCAACCTCTTTCTACATCTGCCTCCAGGAGAAGAGAAAACAAAGTTGCTAGATCAAAAGTCCATTACTTTTTCAGATACTGGAGCCATCTTTAGTCTAACCAAACTTCTGGGATCTTCCTTTTCAAATTTATTCCAAACATTTGTATGATAAGGAGAGTCAGTATGGTGTTATTTTTTGAATGTTGGCCCAGGACTCCAGGAAAGCAAGATTTGAATCTCTGCTTAGTCAGAGAAACCCACTAGTTGATCTTGGGTAAGTTGTATTTTCTTAGTAGAAGAGGAAGACAATGGTAAATCTGAAAAATTCATTCACGGTGGAGTTAGGTAAGTTAAATAGACTTGAAGATAGATAACAAGAATTCGTATGATGGTGCCTCTGTTCTTGTGACTCACTTGTCTATAGGCTATGATCCAATAGTGCTCCTGACCCACCAATGAAAGGCCAATGTGCCAGTGGATTGAGGAAGTGGACAGAAGAAGCCCAAGGCAACATAAAGCAGAAAAATCCATCATTCTGTGGATGAAAAACCATTCTCATGATGATTATTCCTCTAACTCTGTCACCCTCAGAGGTCTCTTGTTTCCTCAAATGCTCCCCTTATTTTCTGAACACCTGCACTTGTCCACCTCTTTTACATCTTTCAAATCCCTCCTCACAATGTGCCTGTGGACTAAAGCCCTTGTTCTAATCCCTTGCTGAACTTAATCAAAATGGAGCCAATGTCTTCTGATCACCTCTACTTTTACTTTATTCTCTTGTCTCTGCTGAATTTTGGGCCATAAGCTCTTCAAGACTGGATCTCTCCCTATTATGCTATAACAAGGCAATCCTGAAATGCTGAAATGTTATCACGGCCTCTGTGTCAAAGAGTTCACAAACTCATGGCATGTGATTTAAAAATTCCCACTTCCTGCTTCAGTTTACTTTATGTACAGCTCTGTCTTGATCATTCAGGTGAAAACTGTGATTGCTGAGTTCATTGAATGAGGCTAGTGTATGAAGGGCCAGAATTCGGTTCAAAAAGCTTTCTAAAAATCAATGGGCACTCTTGCACAAACACTGTCATTTTAATTTCCTTATTTTTCTCTTTGTACAGCAAGGTATCTTGAGGTACTGATTACAGTGAGAACAAGAGGTAAAACCGTGTTTGATTTCTCTGAATACAACACATTTGCTCCACTTGGTTGAAGCAAATTTGCTGCCCATTTCAGAGAAGAACAGTAAACACTGCTGTAAATGTTTTTGAGATTACCTATATTTATTTCCTTCAATGAAATTTTATTTCCTGGAAGAAATATAGAAATGGAAACAAATAACTATGATCAGGAGGAAAAGGACTAAGTTATTTTACTTCTTAAGGACAGTATAAATATTCTGAAAGACCCAATCTAGAAGAAGGTTGAAACCACATGTTCAAATAAGGTGGCCTGATTCACAATGACCATTGGGATTTTTCCTTTCCTTTCCTTTCCTTTCCCTCTCCCCTTTCCTCTCTTGATGTCAGACATCATATTCAGAGAAATTAGACAACACTTCAGTTATAGCCTTCAAACCTCTTAACACTGGTCTGATATTATCTTCGTACCTGAAACCTACATGACTCTTAACTAAGACGGTGTAAGCAAATAAAACAGGTCCAAACTTCAAATATGTCATAATTACAGAAGCACAAGAGACAAGGAGGAGAGAGGCTAATGTATCAGTGCATGAATATATATGATATCTGGACATTTGCCCTTCCTTTGAAATTCTTTATATGGGTGAAGTTTCATGGAACTGTTCAAGGCAGTCAAGCATTAGGAACAAATCTAAGCTTCCTCCTTGCCTGTTTCTCTTCAAAGGCAGGAAAAAGGAAGATTCAGTAGAATGTCTCACAACTTTGCAGATCTACCGTTTTGAGTGTTTGGGGCTAGATGAGGAAAAAGGAGAACAACAACAACAACAACAACAACAACAAAAGAATTCTTCTTTGGTTGAGATTTTAAACCAAGCTGGTGAATAATGCCATGACTTTTTCTTTGAGATGAGCATTGAGAACTCTCAGTGTTTAGTTCTGGGTTCATATCCACACAGCTCATTGGTATCTGTACCTTTCCCAGGAGAGCATGAAAAGGGGACACGCCAAGGCTTCTCAGAAGACATCAGTCAAGACCCATATGAAGTCAAGCAAATTCCTCTGCCATGTAAACCAGACCTCTAGGATCAGTTTGTTTATTGTAAAGGGAGGGAAATCTGAACTCTCTAATTCCATAAAATCACATAATGATTTGGTACGCAAGAACATCTGCATCCTTCAGTTTTTCATTAGAAAAGCTTCCATATACGGGTAGGATACCCATAGAGAAGTGAATTTACATTAGACTGAAATGGGCATTTCAAGTGAAACATTTGAAATTATGTGGCAAGCCAAGATTGCCTGAAGTTCAGGGGTGCCTACATCAAAAGTCTTGTGCAATTAGCTACTCAAAACATGGGTGGTATGCTTGGGGATGAAACACTTCCTCTTTTTTCGTGAAGATATTGATAGGGAATATATAGCACAATAAACCTGAAAGGGAGCAAGTGAATGTGTACTACCAAAGAACACTAGGCAAGAAGATTTGTGCAGAGGAGAAACTTGATATTAAAGCAAGCCTCACAAATGTTGTTCTGATATTATTTTTTTAAGGCCTAAGTGTTCACACCACTCTCTTAAGCACACAACCACTCACAGAAAAAAAATACCTGCTCTGTTAAGATGTGGTAGTGAATTTATCCTGTACATTTATCTTCACTATGAGACAGATGCATTCATAGAGGTACATTCCTGCTTAACTGATGAATATATGGCATCTGAATATATGAGTGTCCACACCTCTATCTGAGCAAAGGAGTGCCTAAAATAATTTCAGTCAAAATCTTCCCTCTCAATCATGCCACATAAAACTGGGTTTACGCATTAGTTTTGATTCATATACCTAACATTTCTCTCCCTCTCCCTCTTTCTCTCTCTGGTGCAAGCTAAAGATGCTTTACTGACCAAATGCCTTCTTTATATTGCAAGTAACGTGACAACATACAACATCTTTGCAGCAGTTTTGGCATCATTACAATGCCAGCATCAATTAAGGGAGAGAGGGAGACTTGTAATATTCCTGTTTAATGTAGAGTGCATGCCAGATCTCACTCCAATAAATGTTACAAGCATTATTAATCAGTGACTGATTAATCATCCTTGTTGCCACACTTCATTGGCCATATCTTGAGTGACTATCAGCTACCTCAGTGGAGATGAATTCATTTACGCCAACTGGCACTCCAAATGATGTGACTGCAGCAAGTTAAAGATGCTTAGCCTGGCAGTCAAAACTCAGAAGAAATTTAGTAGGATGAAGAGTTGCCATAAAGGAATATTCCAAGTATAAGAAGTATAAGAATAACAATATTCCACAGTGTGTGTTCTGGGAATGAACCAAGTAGCTTTAGGCTACTGAAAAACTATAGCCTCCATAAGAAGAGGGCAGATATTTTTGAACAAAAGGGATAAATTTAAAGTAGATTGGAGGCCTTGAGCTTTTCTCTTCAGAATTAACTAGCACTTTTGATCAGTTTCAGGATTTATATTTGCATATGGAAGATGTAAATAGGACATGGCAGAGATGTATAAGATTATGGCTGGTATGAAGAAAGTGGCTAGGGAGATGCTTCCAGCCCTCTCATATACCATTTGAACTTGCACTCATCCACTCAAGCTGAACAGTGGGGAATTCTGGACACATAAAAGGAAGTTCTTCTTTGCATGTCACCTAGTTAAATGAATGAAATTTTCTGCCACTAGATGTAGTGATTGCCACAAAAATGGATGGTGAATTCATGAAGGAGGTCACTGCCAATGTCTACCAGTTAGGTCAGCTCTATATTATGTCCAGTATCCTAGAAATTTGCCTCTTCATCCCAGTTGCCAAAGAACAAGGGTACTGTTGTAGTCCTGTCTTACTATTGGTTTTCAGTACATCAACTCACTGGCCATAGTAGGAAGCCTACTGAGTTAACAAGTTTTTGTCTCATCCAGATTGGCTACTGCTATATTCTTATGCCTCTTATGCCGCATTTTGTTTGATAGTTTGTCTGTAGCTCACCCACTTGCAACTGCTTGCTGAAGTTCAATTGCTGGTGTGTGTGGAATTCCTGAACATTGCCTGCTTTCTACCCTTGTCTTGGCCAATGTCATGCAAATCATCCCTTCTCTGGACTCACTTCAGGGTTGCTGCAGCTTATTTACAGATGTGGGAACTCTTTACCTGCTAGCACTTTCATTTTTTTCAAAAGATAAATTGTTATTTTTCCCCCTCCGGTGACACAACAGAATAATTAATGAATTTGCAACATACAGGAAGTGAATAAATAATGCAAGATTAAAATTACATTTGCCCTCAGGAATCTTGAGTTCATGCAAATACATAAAAAATGGAAGTTACTAGCAGGTCATGGGATTCCTGTAAATGGGAGGATTAAGACTATCGAACATCCCTTAATATGAGGAACTATTCTCATATTAAAAGGTTATCCCTTGTTCTACCACTCTAGAGACCAGCAGAAGGTGATGGACCTGCTTTGCTGAAAATATCTGACAGACCCATTCAGATTCATAAAACAGAAATCTGGCTCTTTCAGGCCTAGATACCTGGAACCGTGTATTTGTCAGTGCTGAAAACAGTGGTGAGAATCCTATTAGTTAGAACAGACCCAACTAGAATAGACCATTGAAATCACTGTTGAATGGTGAGTCTACATGTAGTAAGTCCCACTGCAAAGGGGTAGGACTCCCCAGGCAGGATGTTATCTTGCCTTCCTGCTTCCCAGCTTCCTGGGAGAGGTGAATGACAGCCAGCTGCTGGCCTTGGTGAAAACATCTGCAGGGGGTGAGGCCAAGAAGACAATAAAAGACAGTCGACTAGGTCTGAAGGAAAGGACCTGGAGTGCAGAACCCGCAAGACAACAGAAGGGCTGCAGGGGCTGCAGGTTTCTATATCGGATTTTATTGCAAGATAAGAAAGGGCTGTCCCCCAGGACTTGTGTGGCAGCTTGCTTGAGGTCTTTCTTTGCTGTCAGAATTGGGAGGATATATCCAAGAGAGTTGTAAACTGAGAAATACTAAGAGGGAGCTAGGAGATAAGCTTCTTTACAAAAGGGAAAGTCAGGCAAGTCATCAAGGGAAAAATGAAGTCTTGCAGTGGCTGTTGTGAAACATCCTTTCTTGTCTCTTGGATGTCTTCTCTGCATTAGTTTACTGGTGTTCTGCTTGCTTCCTGGAACTCTTCAATCTCCCACTTTGTCCCCTCCTGGGTTCCTCATCCTGTAACTACCCGTCAACTTACACGTGTACCACTGCACATCTTCCATGTACTTTCACTGGTGTATTGTCCAATTTCCTATTTGAGAGCCCTCAGGACTCCACTGGCACTGGGCTTGATGGAAAGGGCATGGCAGTTTTGACATACCCGCTCTCATAGAGACTATGATTACTATGGCATTCACTGATTCAGTGGGTCTACTCTAGTTAGGCATAACAGCAACAGGATACAGGCCAATGGCAGCAGTAGTGAGGAGGGTGTGGTGTGAATCAAGATTAGGAGTTCACATTGCAAGCTCTTTTCCTCCTCTTCCTCCTCAAAAAATACAAAGGAGTTTTGAGGACAGCTACCATTTTTATCATGAACATTAGAATGGCATTGTAGAATCGGACCAAAGGTCTATCAAGACTGGCATCTTGTATGCCATAGTGGAGAACCAGATGCTCCAAAAGAAATCTATAAGAAGAATGTCAGGGCAATAGCACACACTGGGTCATGTTTTCCAGCAACTGTATTCAGCATTTAAAGCAATGTATAGCCACTCTGAGTAGTAGCTACAGATAGTTTTATCCACCATGATACTGTCTGCTCTAATGGCCCTTTGAAGCCATCTAACTTTCTGCACATCATCACAACTTGTAGGAGAAAATTCATAGCCTAGATGAATGCTGTGTGAAGAGGTGCTTCCCGTTCTCTGCATAAGAAGTAGCTGGCTTGGAAACTATTCATCCTGGTCTGAAAGACCTCTGCGGAGAAGTCAGTTCCTACTGTATAGTAACTGTATTTCCTTGCTGGGAAATAACAGACATAAGAAACACTAACTCTCTCAAATAAACAGCTTAATAATATACATATTCTAACCATCATCCACTGTAAACAAGTAACTCTGTCATATAATTAAAACAGACTGGATAAACCCAAATATATATAGACAGAAGCACATTCCACTGATACCAAGGAAATTTATGGCCATTTAAGGATGATGAAGATTGCAGTTGTGAGAACCAATGTAAATACAGTAGCAGGAATGTTGGGGTTAGGTCTTTTTTTCCAGATTTGTTTCCATTCTGTGGCCTTTGTCAAGACCCTCCTGTTCAATAGCAATTGTGACTGGGAGTGAGGGTGAAGGTTAGATGTTCTGGCATACGCCCCATCACTGAAGCAGAGATCACTGAGCCCGGGGAACCTCAAGCTTTGATTCCAACAGACTGTAAACCATGAGAACAGATGCATAAGGGGTCAACACACTAACCAAGGGGTTCACATTCCCTTTAGTGTGCTAATGTAGGCAGTACGCATGGGATGACATCATGCAGAGATGTCAGACTGCAAGACTACAGAGCAGAAGGTTGTCCCTTTAACGCTGTGTTTCCAAAAATGGGGACATCCGATGATGCTAGATCATGGAAATTGTGATCCAACAACATCTGGGGACCCCAAAGGCCTATACTCCACAGTAATGAGACAGTGCCACTGTAATGGGCCCACTGGCTCTGTCCATGGTCCTGAAAGACTTCCAGTCTTCATAATATCTACTCTAGAGGGGGCTGCATGGACTTGCCAAGCCATACACTTTCCTAAAAGTGGTGGGGACAACAAACTTATCATGGAGATTGAAAGGGAAATATGATGCAGAGAACATTCACATACTGCTTTTGTGGTTTCCCCTCTTAAATTAACACAAATGTAAAAGCTGCCCTCTGAATAACTGAAGTTGTATGCCCTCAATTTAGGGTGTGCAGTCAAGCTAGGAATGAATGCATTTCTGTTTTACCACACATTTCATAAGCAATTGAAACCGACTGTAGCTGCAAAAAATGTAAGAAAAAGGCATGCTAAATTTTGGCCTGGGCAAATTAAATATCATTAACTTGCCCACTTGAGCACATTACAATTTGTACAGTTGTAAAATTAAGCACAGTTTAATGTTTCCTGTTGGTGGAAGAAATGCTGATTATGTCCAAAGTTTTATTATTTACAATAAATGAAAAGTGCAAATTCTAATGCCTGAGGTTTAGTACTGATCTTTTCTTTAGAAGACTAAGCAATTAGGGTGACAAAGCAATCAGAATTAAAGCATACTCAGACAGCCCATGTTATATCGAGTGTAACATTGCTAAAAATGTCTGTTCACTGTTAGCAGAAAAACACTTAAATAACACATGCTCTAAAATTTATGTGAACATTAGAAGACATTGCCTAGCCAAGTTTAAAAGTAACATGTTTTCCCAAAGTCTAGTGAATTCAGGAGGAACTAATATCCTACTAATTCTGTCATTCCTGGGAGAATGTGACCCTTGACAGAGAAAACAAAGTTCTCTATCCTCCCTAAGAGTTCTCAGTATAACTGTTTAGTATGTGGCACATATTTGCCTCCTTTCTTCATGCTCGTATGGTTAAACGGCATAGAAGAAGCAAGTATGCAGGCATTTATGTCTCCCTAGCACAACTACTGAGGGGTTCTTGTTTGAAAAGGGGCTGAGCTATAGTGCTCTGAGGAAAATGGTTCTCATTCTTTTCCCATGCACTGTAAGCTGCTGAAGTAATGTACAGTACTTTGGCTGCAATTCCTTTGTGAAAATATAACAGGCATACAGCAGGTAATTATTTGTTCTCAAGTCCACAAATAATGAATTATTTACTATCCTGATCTTTCATTCACAAACATTTAATCTTCATGGTGTTTTGTTTTCCTGCCATGGGTTGGTGGCAGGTTCATAGCCTTCTCCCCACACAGGCCTCCTTTGTTTAGAATGAAATTAATGAAGCTCCATCAGTATTATCACAGCCTGCATTAGCTTCCACTCACAGAAGTCAATGGGAGCCACTGATGCATATGGGAGATAGTGAAGGGACTGCAGACGGACACATTCCATTCAGTGCATTACGACCCCACAGTGAAGACAGGGGTGGGGAAAAGTTTTGCTCCCAATTCAACAGCCTTTCTGATTCTAGGTTCTTTCTTTGTCTCAGAGAAGTCAATGGGAGATATGGATCTCTGTGGGACAAAATATATATAATTTTCCCTAGTTCTGTTTCTATCATTGTAGTTATGGTGTGTGTTCTCTTTAGTGTTCAGGAGGAAAGCTGTTGTTTTTGTGTGCCTTCAAGTCATTTCTAACTTATGGCTACCCTAAGTGAACCTATCGTGGAGTTTTCTGGGGGCTGAGAGTATGTGACACACCCAATGTCACTCAGTGGATTTCCATGGCCAAGCGGGGAATCAAACCCTGGTCACCAGGGCTGCAGTTCAATACTCAAACCACCACACCACGCTGGCTTTCTTCAGGAGAAAAGACTGTACTGGAAAGGCAGCATTGCCAGTAATGGATGGAAACCAAGAGATTTTATGTCACACAAGAGGATTTATCATTTTAGCTTGGACTGGCAATAAGATGTTTCATAATATTAGGGCTCATTAAAATAACCCTGCATTCATTCTTAAGAATAGTGCTGGCAGAAAAGGACTGCTGGTAGATTGGCATGTTGTTTTCTTTTCTTTTTTCTTTTTCTTTTTATTAGAATACAGGCATATATCAAATACATTCAATACAGCGTCAATTTTTTTCCTCAATATTTTGTAGTTCATTGAAGTTTCATATAATTCTTCTTCCAATCCTTACTAGAACCGAAATACTCTTAATGTTTTACATTCTAACCGTACTACACAAAAATAAGTTCAATTGACTTGTTGTTCCTGTAAATTCTGATCTATCTAGCATATAGATTACTGTCTGATCTGACATCTTTATCTCATTTGTCAAATCTAAGCTACTCTTCCAATTTCACAAAGTCACATAAACATTTTTACCTCCTTCTTAGCATATACGATTCATAGGTTTGTTACCCCATTTTCATAATAGTTTACCTTTACAAAATTAACAATAACTGTTTATTAACTAATTTTGTGTTTTCCAATTTTGAAGCAATTGTTTCAAAGGGTCCCATTCTTTATCAATTTCTTCATCAGTCCGGCCTTTAAGTCTCTGAGTTAATATGCTGGCATTTTTTGTTTCTGACAGAGTGAATAGCCACTAATCCACGTTGGGGATCTCTTCATTTTTCCAGAGTTTAGTGTATTCAATTCTTGCTGTTGTTATCATATAAAGTAAGATCCTCCAATATTTTTTTGGTGTGTTCTGAATATGGACCATATTCAATAAGTAAATTTCAGGAGATTTATTGAATTCAATTTTTAGGATTTTACTTATTGTTTTTTGTATGTCATCCCAAAACTTTTTAGCCTTGTTACACGTCCACCATGAGTGGTACAGTGTTCCGACTTCCCTCTGACATTTCCAGCACATTTCTGTACCTGTATTATATATATATATTTAAGTTTGCTTGGTGTCATGTACTATCTGTGGAAAATCTTAAAGTAATTTTCCTTTATGTTCTGGGCAATTGTGAATTTCTGTGTGATTTTCCAACTACGTTCCCAGTATTCCAATTGTATTGTATGTCCTATATTTTGGGTCCTAGTAATCATTGTTGCTTTAATTGTTTCATCTTCCCTCTTGATAAGCTTTATCACGACATCCTTTTCTTTTGTATCAAAACCTTGTAGTTTTAAGTCTATACAGAATCTTTTCACCAGTTGTTGGTATGGAAACCAGTTAAGTACAATACCTTCTTCTTCTAACTTCTCTCTAGTTTTAATTTTAGGCAGTCCTGGAGAAGATTTATCAATTATGTCCTTGTATCTTAACCAATCCACGGTATCTCTCCATCTGCCATAAAAAGCTTCTTGAGGGGAAATCCACATTGGTATTTGTCTAATAGTTGCCTTTTTATAGTTATTCCAAATTTTTAGCAGTGATTTCCTGATATAGTGATGGGAGAAATCTCTATCCACGTTAGTTTTGTCATAGCAAATATAGGCATGCCAGCTCATTCTCAGGTCTGCACTTTCCAATGCTAATAAACATGCCGTTGTTTTAGAACGGCTATTCTAATGTTTTGAGCACCTAAAAATGTGGATGTGCCAAAGCAGGAATTTCTGGAACTTGGACTCTTTTCCTGTTCCGCATGTTGAGATGCAATTCTCATCATCCTCAGCCAATGGCGGCTGGAAATGATGGCTATTGTAATTCAAACCACCTGCAAGTTGAGGAACATTGATTTGGATGGAAGATGAAATAGATGCTACTCTGGAAAGAAGCATGGGTGGCTTGAATTACTGGACTACTAGAACTTTCGTACACCTTGAATTTTAGCAGGCTCTTGTAAACACACTATTCCAGATGTTAGAAGTAGATCACTAAAATTCTGGTCTCCTAAAACAGAGATGCATATACATTGTTGCCTCCAGGCCTAGCATGATCTCTTTCTGCCTGATGGTAGACCATGACTAGCATGTAAGTCGCATCAAAAAGCCTTAAGTGGAAAATTTATACAACCATTTCTCTCCCACTTTTTCATCCAATCACCTCATGGCAAGATTTAAATGGAATTTTTGATATTTCAAAATGTTCAGACATATGCTTCATTTTCTCTTCTGCCAAGAGAAGAGAATGTCTGATGTTTGGCATACTGAATGCATACTAGATCTTTCACATGGGAATATCTGGGGTGACTGAAAAAGTCACCAGGATATGGAAGACGATCAGCCATGTGAATCCAGCATAACACTACTGCTTTCATGGGAGTTGTTTAGATTTATATCAGTGTCAGACTAGTTGACATCTTGCCCCATATCCTACCAGTGAGAGAGCTTTGAACACTGTTAATGAAGAATGAGGTATTCCAACAAGATGTCTATCTTGCCCCAGGAATCCAATTATAATGATCCCATAGTGTGTGAAGAAGATCAATGGTGAAGTATATACAGCCCAATCATTCTTTGGAAGAAGAATATATTAAGAAGGAACCAGTCATTTCTATGATTTATAGTTACTTCTATCAACTTGCATCCTACATACAGGGTGAAGTTTTACATAATTTAATGCAGCTAAGTTTTGAAGTTCAAATATCAGCCATGCTGACAGGCAATGTGTAAGGATTAGGAAAGGCTCGGCCAACCTATGGCTCCATAGATGGAATTAGGCTGCAAATCTCATCATTCCTCACCATTGGCTGGTGATGGGAAAGGAAGCTGAAATCCAATGATATCTGAAGGGCCACCCAATTGTGTGTGTGAGAGAGAGTGAGAAATTGAGAGAAAGAGAGAGAAAGAGAGGGAGGGAAGGAGGAAGAGGGTAAGTATGTACATTTGTTTCTTTGCAAGGGCAATATATCTCTGTGCCTTTGTACAAACACAATTTCTGTCTACCACCTACGTCCCTTTTCAGAGTTCTTAACAGCCATATAGAATCTGGGAAGCCATCAAATATTAGTGTCAGAGAGAAGGGGCATTGCTTTCTGAGGAAACCCAGACAGTTAGATTTGACCCCAAGGCCATTTCTGGGCTACATAGTCAAGTGCAATGAGCATTTCATGGGGGCAAGGGGTGCAAGACCCCCATGAAAGTGGGAAAAATGAAAATAAAAATCAGAAACAGTATTTTTTAAAAAAGACAAACAAACCTGAGAACACATCTCTAGGTCTTCCAGCCTGGTTCTATGGTTAACTTCCAGTGGAAGTGGACCATAGAATTGCATTGGAGGATCGAGAGATTCCTAGAGAGAACATTTTTTTCATGGCAGGGGCAAATGCAGTAATATTTTTTTTAATAAATAAATGGAATTGAAATAAAATAACCCACATATAATCAATTCTGTGATTGCTGAACCCAGGAAAGTGAAGGGCCCATTGCATTTTGATCTGATGTGAGGAAGGATCTTACTTTACTTTCAGGGAGCCCTGGTGGCGCAGTGGTTAAATGCCAGTACTGCAAACCACAAGGTTGTGAGTTCGATCCTGCCGGGCTCCAGATTGACCCAGCCTTCCATCCTTCTGCAGGTCAGTAAAATGAGTACCCAGCTTGTTGGGGGCATGTATAGAAATACATGCTATTTGTAAGTTGTTCGCCGCCTCGATCCATATGGAGAGGCGGATAAAATAAATAAATAAATAATAATAATAATAATAATAATAATAATAATAATAATAATAATAGACACAAGGGAGTCCAAGACTGATGATTTTACCTGGCACCTTATTTGCTGGTATGCTTACTTATTAACCTATTAATTCAACACGCAGTGCAGCACCCCTACAGGATTCTGGCCATAAGGCATTATTGGCTTTACCATGGAAGAGTTTTGACATGCTAAGGTCAAAAAGTTAAAACTATGAGCTATAGTTGTTTTTCAAATTAGAATCATAAAAAGCATGAGAAAGAAGATTTCAGAAATTGAGATAAACAGCAAAGGTTTGTGGTTGAGTTCTGTCTTTAAGGAAAGTGTTTTCTCCTCCAGAATACAAGGAAATGAATTAGCTATAGAATGCTTGCATTAACTTGCACTCTAACTTCTTAAGAACAGATTGATATCAAAGCTGGGAAAAATTTGATATTATTGTGTACCTTCAAATCATTTCCAACTTGTAGTAATCCTAAGGCAATTCTATCACAGAGTTTTCTGGAGCTGAGAATATGGGAAGTGCCCAGTTCACTCACTGGGATTCCATAGCTGAGCAGGAAATCGAAGCCTGGTCTCCAGGGTTATAGTTGAACATTCAGACCACTATACCATGCCTGGTCAGCCCTCCAAATGTTTCTGAATGGTAACTCCCATCAACCCTAGCCATCACAGCCAATTATGAGGAATGCTGGGACTAGCATTCACACAGCATCGTGAAGGTTGAACTTCACTTTCACACAATTTATTTGATGAGTAAATTTGCCCTATGCATCCCTGCTTTAATAGGATTGATATTTTATAGGCAGGACCTATATATTTTATAGGCAAGGTAGATCCATCCAACACGCAACAACCTCAAAGAAAGGCTGCAATATTTAAAGCTTCCTTCCACAACTCCTTCAAGTAAACTTATCTCAAGATCCAAGCAATTATTTTGAACCACACACAAATTTAATCAACCCAAACATATGATTAAATAAAATTCATTGAATCAAGATGTGCTTTGTTCACAAGGCATAATTACTTTTGACACAAGCTAGGGCACCAGCTGCAAAACCAAAGTACTTACAACTCACTTAGCCTCTCCCTTCCCAACCCCTCCACCCCTTATGTGGTCTTGTTGAACAGACTGCCAGTTCAGGATTCTTTCCTGCTACATGTGTTTTGAGGCTGACCAATCCATACTCTACTCAGAGAAATCCTGCTTTATACCTGAGCACATCTGTGGACTGAATGGTTGCCTTACTACCTGATTCTCAGGGGTCCCTCCAGCAACCACTCAACTCATTCAGCAGAGTAAAGCAACCTTTCCTATAGTGTTTTCAGGGGGGCAGAGGGGCTGCTAAGGGTAGAATCAGACAAGGAAGCATGCTTCTCCTTTAGGGGCTCATGTGTCTTAAATCTGCACACAACTTTCTTTTTGAGAACAGGGCAAGTCCGAGGTCCTTTTGCATGGCTTCTTTGAGAAAATGCTCTTACTTGCTCCACAGCAACATTAAAAGTGGCTTTGTCCACGGTTACAAGTTGTCAAGAAAGAAAGGAAGGAAGGAAGGAAGGAAGGAAGGAAGGAAGGAAGAAGATGCGGGTTCTTCCACATGTTGTTCTGCTTAGAAAGAAAACAGATGTTAGGAGATGTGCTTTGGTTCCTCCTTTTAAAATGGCAACGTAGTAAATATTATAGGCAGATTGGCTTTGCAAATGCAGTTGCCAGCACATCCAATATATTAAACCACCTTCTGCCTTGAGTATGGAGAGAGACAGAGAAGGTATTCAAAGACAAGAAGACCGTGTATAGTTGCCTTCATGTTTTGGAATAAGACGTATCAAGACTGCTTATTTCATGACCAGACACAATGATTATGCTTTATGTGGCTTGTCTGTTGTTAAAGGCTACAAACCTGTAAGACCTATTGAAGTTGATGGGTCTTATCACTGAATAGAAATGTATAGCATTGCTCTGTTAGTCACTGACAAACATGGCTAAGAAAACTTTTCTGCTTAAGTCAGAATAAGCAGCTTTCCTTTGTATAAAATCATGCCAATCCTTGCAAAAAGAAAAAAAGAAAAAAAGAAAAAAGAAAAACCAATTCTGCTAGACTATAAATGACTGTGTCCCATTTAGAGTGCCCTTTATGGTCTGATACACTTCTTTAGCCAGCTCTTAAGAATTTTACATTTTGAGGAGGGGAAAACAGCACAACTTTATCAGAACAGCCACAGCCAAAAAACTTATTTTCTAAATCTCTTTCTCTCTCTCTCTTAGAGTCGGGAGAAAAGAGGTTCAAAGCACAGGTTAATTCTTTTTTGCAGATTCATCTAATCCTTCTTTTATTATACCAGAATGGACAGTCTCATTTTATAAAAAAATAATGACAGAACTCTATTATTTAGTAATAGACTGTTTCAAAGTATTTGTGTCTGTGTGTGTACATTTCCCTTTTCTCTAGTTAAGCTATTCATGTTCAGCTCCCCTCATGAGTTAAGAATAAAAGGAGACTTCTTTATTGAAAGAAACAAAATCCACTTGTCTTCTTTAAAAATATTTAGGTTTCCAAAGGGGGGAAATTCTCTGAGTGGGAAATCTCAGTCCCAGAGAAAATGACACTGAGATGGGTTAATTAGAATGAACCTTGCGTCATCTATTTTACTCTGCCTCTGACATACTGAAAGTTTCATTTCAGAACAAAACAAACTACATTGTGGGCCTGTCTTAACTGTGAGCTCACTGCAAATATGTGTATGGATTTTTTAAAAAAAGCAACAAGTTGCTACAACTAGAGACGGGGGGAGAATACATGTATCTTTAGTTGTTGTTTAGACTGAGACTCCCATCAGCCTGAACCAGTAAAGAATGATGGTGTTTCAGTCCAACAACATATAGAGGGCTACCTGTTCCTATTCTTGACTTGGGGAAAACATGCCCAAAGTCTGTTGTATTGAGTTGCAACCTGATTTATAAATAGTCTTCTCATTTTTGGGGTTTACGGTTGATTGTAAGTTGAACATGAGCCAGCAGTATGATGCTGCAGCAAAGAAGGCAAGTGCTATCTTAACCTGCATTAAGAGAAGCATGATTTCCAAGTTGCGGGATGTAATAGTCTGTGCTATTTTGTGCTAATCAGGCTTCATCTGGAGTACTGTGTTCAGTTATGGGTGCCTCATTTTAAGAAGGATATAGACAAGTTGGAGTAAATTCAGGGAAGAGCAACAAGGATGATAAGAGGTACGGAGAACAAAACTTATGAGGAGAGGCTGAAGAGCGAGGCATGTTCAGCTTGGTGAGAAAACTGAGGGATGACATGATTGTACTTTTTAAGTACCTTGAAGGCTGTCACGAAGAGGAGGCAGGTCTAATGGTTTTAAGTTACAGGAGGGTAGATTTTGATTGAACACTAGAAGGAAGTTCTTGACAGTGAAAGTGGTTCAGCAATGGAACCAATTGTCTAGAGAGACAGTGGAGCGCCTTCTCTGGATGTCTCCAGAAAGAGGTTGTACAGCTACCTGTTGGGGATGCTCTTGCTGGAGAAACTGCACTGAGCAGCAGGTTGGACCTAATGGTCCACAAGGCCCCTTTTATGATTCTAGATAACCAGGAGTTCATTGATTATACCCATACACAAGAGATGAGGAGGGCCTGAGCCCAGGCAATAGCTATAGAAATAGAACTGAAGAGATTAGGTAGAAAAAAAATTACATTTTTCTTAGAGTTCTGAAGTGTGTGGATGGGAAGGGATTGTAGCTGAGTCACTGAGCATGTAAAGCATGGGAGCAACCCCAGAAACTACTGCAACTGTGTTATCAGAAGAGAACATCTGAAGATCCCTTTTAATAGTGATTTAAGTATTTCCAAGCTCATGCTTAAGTAGCTAATACTGTACCATTTACACATGAGAGATGTATTAGTGAGGTGAGAGGAAGATGTCCAAAAATGAATTGAGGAAAAAAAAGACCTGATTTAAGAATCTGTGGCATAATATGTTGAGAGACAGAAGGGGGAAAGACTGACAACGAGGTTAAGAAATGGTGGAAAAGAAACGAGGAAAAGAAATGGTGTTAATATGGAAGAAAATAGAGACACATCAATATATAAAATGTATTGACGACAATCACATTATCTAAACAATTACCTCCTGGTTCAGATGGAGAAGACATTTGAGATATCCTCAATAAAGTTGATTACTTGGGATGCAAGTTCACTTCACAAAACAAAACCAAAAACAGCCCCGCTCACTCTAAAAAATGCAAACAAAACAAGTGGGCACTTGAGCAGCCCAGCCCATTAAGCATGGACACTGATCTCTGGACGAAATGAGCTGGGCAAATGGTGGATGGAGGGAGAAGGAATTAATGGAATAGGACACCTAGAATCCTGAAAAGAGTCACTGAATGCCACAAGAATTTTGTTGCAGAGTTGTTGTTGTTGCTGCTGCAGTTGCCATCAACTCATTTCTGAGTCACAGCTGCCCTAAAGTGAACCTATCATGAGGTTTTGTTGACATGGTTTATTCACAGAGGGTTTGATATTGCCTTTCTCTGAGACTGAGAGAATGTGACCTCCTTAAGATCACCCAGTGGGTTTCCATGGCTCAGTGGGGACTTGAACACTCGTTTCCCACACTCCAGTACTGAAACCACTACCCAACACTGCAGGGAGCCACTTATGCAACAGTAAACATGAAAACAAACATTAAATAAAAGCAGGATCTACAGAACATTCTTGTTTGTCCCACAATGACACTGGAAAAGTATTTGCATTAAAAAAAAAAGCCGATACAATGTTAAAGCTCCAGAGAAATTTCACTTTCCATGCCTCTTTTATTGGTTAACATGCATGCCTAAACTGTACAGCACAGCTAAATAACATGGCCTCTGACAACTTTTTTTTACATTATGTCTGTCTTCAGACTCTTGGACTGGTCCTGGTCTTTTAAAGCTTAGAACAAAACTCAGAGAAGACTAACCATCTCATTCACCTGAAAGCCATCAGCTAACACTTGTGTACACTGTCTCCTTCCTTCCTTTGGCTTTGGGACTAATGTACGCAACAGGTGGACTTGCAGGCAACTTGGTAAAAGTAGCCCTAAGCCAAAATATTAACAAATACTTGGAGTGAAATGGCGTAAATGCTGGAAAAAAGGCCACCACCAATTTTGCCTTCGTATCATCTGCCTCTACTTCTGTTTACAAATTTCACAGCCACACAAGAAGTTAAGCTGCAAAACAAACCTGACAGGCAGGGAGAGAATCACTGAAGTCCCTACGGACCCAAATTCCTCTTTTTCAGAACTTGGAAGTCATGATTGCAAGGTAATGCAACTACCTACTTGTTGTCGTGTGCTTTCAAGTCATTTCTAACTTATGGTGACCCTAACACAAACCTATCATACGCTTTTCTGGGGCTGAGAGTATGTCACCCAGTGAGTTTCCATGGCCAAGTGGGGAAACAAACCCTGGTCTCTAGGGTTGTCATCCAATGCTCAAACTGCTACACCATGCTGGCTCTAATCACCTACTACAAGCTATTTTTCCTCAGTAATGAGGACACAACAGTCTCATGTTCCAGAAGTAATGGAACAATTGAGATGAGTAATATTTTGTTTTTAAGGCATTTTAGAGGCATTTTGACATTTGTAACATTTTATTATGCCACCCCTCACAAATCTGACATTTTAAACAAAATTACTTAATACTATTAGAACAACAATAAGCATTGCAAGAAGTGATTAAATAAGTTACTTTCAAAAGTCACAAAGCATGATGACAACACGTTATTTTAAAGACACCATGATGAGTAACATGAATGAAATATTTCTGTGGATTAACTTCCAAACTCTGTTCTTTGCTTCTGATGTCACGCTGTGCGCTGTGAATTTTGCAAACAGAAACAGAAGATTCCAATTTAAGAGCTCAGGTTTGTTTGTTAGGAATGTATAGCTGAGGTCTTAAGCAAGTTGTATACTAAATTTATATGTAGGAAAATATATCTGATAAAGTTGAGGGAAAATGAAAGGGATAATAACTGGGGTGTATCATTTATAAAAGTTGCTAATGGCAAATACTACTAGGTAGGTCTGGACAGCCAAGGACAGTAATATCTATCCTGGCATCAATTTGATCAAAGGACCATCTTATTCTGGTACCTCATTAAGGCAACAAATACAGAAACAGCCTATTACCTGGTAGGGAATAGACATTTGCTACCTGAAACATAAGATTCTTCACCAAGTCAATCCCATGGAATTATTTTGGTACATGAAGCATGAAATCCCATAAGCAACCCTCCCCAGCCCTGATAGCAGAATAATAACAGTGTAAATAACAAACAATTTGCTGCCCTTTTTGAAATTCCAAATCTGTTGCCTAGGGCAACAGTCTCAGTTTATCTAATGGTAGAGCAGGCCTTGTTGCCTGGCTACAGATTATGTTCATGGTCTTTTTTAAAAATAAAATAAAATAAAAAACAGCCAAGAATCACATTTTCCTTTCTCATTTATGATCAGGGGAAGCAGCTCAACTTGAGATGGATGGAGAATGTTCCAACTATCTAAATTTTAAAATATTTAACTGTTCATGGCATGGTCATTTTTTTAACACTAGGGAAAGGGCTTCTGGTTTTTCGCAAGGAGGAATAGAAGATGGTGGCAGTATCTGGAAGAGTGTCTTTTGGTGGTATTCCCTACCACCACCATAAGAGTCAAAGTAAGCAAGAGAGAGAAAAAAGGAGAATGGCTGTTTTATAAACACTTACTCCACCGCTCGCCAATTGACTCAATTCCAATATACGCAACTTTAGTGCTCTTTTGGTACTCCCGAAAATGAGCCATGACCTTCCTTTTCATTATTAATGAATGGAACACAACCCATTTATTAAACCTGCATTTCCCCCCCTCTGCTCCATATGCCTGTTTTCTCCTTCCAGTATTTGACATGTGACAGTAAAGCCCCAAGTAAATGTCCTCAGTGCTTCCTCTCCGGGGAATTTTTACCACCTGCTTCATAGTGTTGAACAGATGTATATATGTAAACCATTACAAAACCTGTTCACCCCAATCATTTATCACTTTAAAAAGGAAAAACACTTTCTTCTGTGTAAAGCACTGGAAGTACACCACCTATCCCCAGTTTTTGAACTAAAGTGAATATACTGGATTTGGGATAAGCAAAAACACTGCTAGTTATTTGGAGGATTATGAAGTGGTAAGGTATCTTTATTGGTCATGCTGTTTTAGTCACTTTGCCTTAACAGTTAGCTTTTTCTTTAAGAGCTTCATACCATGTCTCATTTTTTAAAACAAACAAACAAACAAACAAACAAGCGAACCCTCTACCATGAAATGTAAAATGGGATTTTCTATAGGGAGTCCAACTGAGATGTTGCATTATGCATCACCAACTGAAGAGGAAAATTTCAATTGCCAGTTTCTAGTAAATGGTCTAATTAAGAAAGGGGGATTCTGAGCCATGGACAGGCGCCACAATCATTAAAGCCCATTTTTCAGAAGATTACAGGTCTCCAGTCTATCAGGGAGAATGCCAAACCAATTTAGCAGCAGAAAGCCCTTCCTACAATGAAGTCTTTGGACGCAGCACCTTGTTCAGGGAAAATACATGCCATTGAAAAGGTTCCCCTCTCCTCACAAGGTAGTGTTAGCTTTCTGTCACTTGAAAAGGGGAAACTCCCTCCCTTTCATTCCCAGCTGGAGTGTTTATATAAAGAGTGTTATAAGCAAAGCAGAACTGAAACATAGTTTTAAAATCTCATTTTAAGTTATTCGTGCTGAAAAGTAGCTCCATCTTCCAGGATGCTTATAAATGCATCTTTGAAATGTTCATCATCCTAGTCCTGGACATTAACAGCAGAACAACAGAAGTTCCAGTCATGCCTTCTGTGCCCACACTACTGAAGACCTGAAGAGGTTCAACTGAACATGTGGGCTAATTCCACCCCCTAGCTGTCAGTGTATATATGGCCTCTGTCCCCACCAGCTGATGCATGATTGGCATCACACTGAGAGGAGCCATTTGGTAGACATGGGTACTGAACGCCTGGAAAGAACTATGTTAAAAATAAGATCCAACAAAACCAGAATACTATTTGTAAGGCTGCAGAGATCTGGATTGCCTCACAGGTCACATATAAACACACATTTGAACCTAGCTCAAGGAAGCACCTCAACCTCATATGACTAAAGCTCAGGCAAAGCCCTTCCATATGCGCTGCTGAACCCTGCTTCTCAGCCATGAGATCTGTAGCAACCCTGACTTCACAGGTTTACAGCATGGAC
The DNA here is from genome assembly GCA_948474755.1 of Ctenosaura bakeri. Taxonomy (NCBI): domain Eukaryota; kingdom Metazoa; phylum Chordata; class Lepidosauria; order Squamata; family Iguanidae; genus Ctenosaura; species Ctenosaura bakeri. Next base: position 726,696 of record CAOLHI010001240.1, read on the forward strand.
TATGCAAGTCTGTCATGTTCACAGCCAGACAAGAGGCACTGTCCTTCTCTAAAAATGAAGCCCCACCAGCCTGGTAGAACCTGCCAGAAAGTATGCTCCTCTGTCATCGCCTTTGACAATCCAGGGTCACATCTATAACCACAGACTGAGACAGAAGAGAGAAAATTTATGGAGGCTCATTTATATGCCCGGTTAGAATTTAATAACAGTGTGGCATAGAAACTTATTATCTCTCTTTTTTTGTTTTGCATTTATTAAGTTTTCTTCAGTGTGAAATCAAGATACATGCAATGTCATGAAAGAGCAAAAGCAAAATGAATTGGTCATTAGAACATACCAAAGCATTTCCCACTTCTGCAGTCATACTCTCTAAATGGAACAGCCCCTTGCAGAAGTATTCATACTCCTTTCATTTTTAATCACATTTTGTTTACAACTTGGAAAAAAATGATTGAACCACCATTGTTACCATTCGATGTACGTAAGACACTCAACATGGTGAGGGTGCAAATTACTTTTGTTGTAGTATATACGTTAAGTAAACCAAAGCAAATTGGCATTTTTGTGTTGTATTCACACTCCCAAGCCAGGAACACCTTTGGGAACAATTACTGGTGCGAGTCTTCTTGGTTAAGTCTCTATCAACGTTGTGCATATGGATGGATGGATTAGTAGCATCTCACAGTTCTACTGTCACAATTTTTTTCCATCACCACTATGGCTGGAATCCTGTATAACCTCTCCTGTTTCCAGCCCCCCAGAACTGACAGAAATGTCATTCTACCATGCCCCAATTGCTGGCAGAATGGCCTTCCTTCTCTTCATGCAGCTGACATCTGATAAAGTAGGCTGGCGGGGAGGAGGCTGTGACTCAGGCAATAGTATTACGATCATGACTAAGTAGTGATCGTGAATATGAAACAATTCTGGATGAGTAAATTAGGTAACTGTTTTGTATTCATCACTGGTCCTTAGTCATGATTGCTGGTGACTGAAGTGCAGGTGAATTACATTTCCTTCAGGTTTGGGGATGGTCAGGCCAGAAGAAGCTACTTAGTTAAGTTTACTTAACTAATGTAACTAACTAGCTTATACAGGATTGTAGCCTATATCCGAATTCAACAGGCTTTCCCACATCCGTCCATAACTGAAGACACATTTTCTACGATGAGCATACATTGAATCAAACACAGGCTATTCATTCTTCACAATGCCCTCAACATAGCAAAGTAATAACACCTTTAGAATACTTGGTAATGAGTTGTTGTTATTGTGTGCCTTCAAGTCATTTCTGACTTATGGTGACCTTAAGTTGAACCTATCACACGGTTTTCTGGAGCTTGAGGGTGTGTGATGTGCCCAAAGTCACCCAGCAGGTTTCCATGAACAATTGTGGAATTCAACCCTAGTCTTCAGGGCTGTAGTCCAATGCTCAAACCACTACCCCATGTTGACTCTTGGTAATGAGTACTCAGTGACAATAGGACAGGGAGTTATGCCCAATGTTATTGTTTTTGTGGACAACCACATCACACATGCAGAAAGTGCCCATAAAAACTGGTGAACATCTCTTTGAAAAGGCAGCCCCACTGCTGGTACTGATAGGGATCAAAGCCTAACTCTGCTGAGTGAGGCCATTTCTGTCCTACACTGTTACAGTGCTTTATTCCACTTTCAACATCCTGCGGAATTTTGGGGCTTGTAGTTTACTGAGGCCAAAGAGCTCTCTGGCTGAGAACTCTAAAGGCCCCTCCCTTAACTGCAAACCCATAGGACGTTGAAAGTAGAATGACAGCACTACAACAGTGTAGTTCGAAAACAGCCTTAGACTACCATGGCAGCAAAAGCAAAACATAAAGAACATGCATGTGTGTTGGGAATGTGCTGTGCCAGGAGAAGAAAATTTTTTTTGGAAATGGAACATGTTCTCCAGTATTGCTAGAGAAACAGCCACTAGTATTGCTTTGTCAGGACTGTGTGGCTGAGCTATGGCTGAGATCTGATAAAGAGATTTACTGTCAAGGACATGAGTTTAGTCCTCTGATGCTGTTCTCTAGTAGAAGGGGAGGTGGGATTGTCCAGGAACAAATGTGGTAGCGCAGGACATTACTGCCTGTCAGTATCCACCACACAGACTGTTGTTTGTACTGCTAAAGCTGATCAGCAGGACCAGGCTATCCATTGGCTAAATCCTACTTCTTCAACTGAGCTGCCTTGGAGTTCAGGCTAAACTGGCTAAAGTCCAAGTGCTTCAGTTTAACTAGGTCATGGATCAGGCTTCTTATGACCTAAAATGAGGGTAAAATTCAATGATCAGAGGGGGAAAAGTTGTTTCTCAATTTATGGGCCTAAATCTACTTGCTAAGCAGACATAAATAGGCATCCTGAATCACTGGGATCTTAGTAGGTCAACACCTATACAATTTCCATTATCTCAACAGGTTTAATCTAGTTGGGATGATGACTGGATTGAGGCCATAGGTAACATTTCCAGTAAAAATCGACTATATTTTTTGCTTATATATAATTATGCACTTTGCAGTTACTGACTGATAGCTCCCAATAAAACTCACCAGGATTCCTTTCTCTAAAAACTAGAGCATACTGTTGGCATTTTGAATAATTGAGATTTAATATAAAATGTGCATCTGGGTTTTTTCCCCATCAGCAATTCCAATAATCCAACCACATGGCCCTCATTAAACCTGTATCTAAGTGCTTTTAGAATGAAGGTTCATTATCGCTGCCAATATGTTATTAAGATACCCCCTTCCATTTGAAACTTACCAAACACGGTGCAAACTTCTTATCGCTACAAAAAATTAATTACAATCAAAAGACCTTCCAGGCTTATGTTGAGTACTTCGTTCCTGAATATGAAAATCACTACTAATGCAATCTAACAATTTTTCCCCCAAAAGGAATTTCCATGGACATAAATGAGGCCAATCCAAAGGTGTGTATAGGATAACAGACTAACCATCTTCAAAATCTCATAAGTTTGAAATCTAATGGTGCCCATCTGCAAGACAGCTCTCCCAAAGTGGGTTCCTCTCTACCCTAAAGCTTTCCATGCTGCCCTAACATCTGCTCTGGAAAATTTGGGGACCTTTTGGAACAAATTTGGGGTGTGCATGGAGGAGGTAGTGAGGAAGAGAAGGAGGGTTAATTCTGTTGAATGCGCATCTCATGGAACATTCAGCATTGTCGAAAAAACCAGGCAAACTCTTAGGATGGATACCACCAAGCCTCACAAGAAGATTCACACCAACAATATAAATATCATTTTTTCTTGTGATATGGGCACTGTTCAAATTTGGTGTCCACATCCAGAAAGGCTGACTGCTCTACAAAGCATTCCTCACTGCAGTAGAGACAGCAATTGCTTGTCGCAGGAGCTAGCTGATATAAAACGACCACGACAGTTAGCATGCTTTTCTGTTTGTACTTACAAAGTTTTCTGTAGAACAATTATGTCCTCCGGGAGGTATAAAAGAAATACATCCAAACTGGTGTTTAAAATTTAATTGTGTTTTTTTTCCCAGCAGAAAATTCATGGTCTGTTTTATTTACTGCCTTTTGAGTGACATGAGTAGTTCCACAACAAAGACTACATCACCTTTCTCTGTGATTTGCAACACCCTCTGCTGGCAAGGGGAAAAGCTTTTTCATTAGTCAATAGAGTCAATATTGCCAGCAAGCACTCTCTGATCATTTTTCATTTACGAAGTTCTTTGTAAAGTGAGATTCACTAAACATGCATTATGTGCATAAATATATAGAAGTGTTCATCTTCAAATGAGCTCTGAGATCTCTCTTCCACAGTCAATACTGCAGACTAGAAAGTCATTTTTTTCACATTTATTTTGGGAAAAGGAAAGATAGCCTGCATTTTCTTTCACCAAGGGTAACATTTTTTTAACATGATTCTCTCATTTTTTTTAACATGATTCTGATAATATAGTCCTATATATAGGACTATATTAGAAATGAGTGCTCTAAATATTATCTCTATTCAGATATTTTTTCTATAAATGATACATATTAAAAACAATATTAAATGGAATATTCAGTTCATCATTTAAGTATTTAGCAGATCCAGCAGTTTAAGAATTAAAAGAGCTGTATTCAGAATGATTTTTTTTTTTAAATGGAACACAAATAATTTTTTAAAAGTTTGTTTCTTCTCTCTGCATTCTTAAGCAGAAAACTTTGGAATAAGCACTTTTCCTTTATGGATATCAAAAAGAATTCTATGTGGGACCATTGCTGTCTTTCTGAAAACACAAAATCCATGAGAGTTAAATGTACCGGTAAGTCAAAGTACTTGTAGAAATCATGGAAAGTAATTGAGTGCATGTGTCCTCTAGCAAGAAGTGCTACAGAACTGTTGGTAAACAGAGACTTGCTCTTCCACCACATCCATCATCACCCACAGTCTCTCTAAACTTCTTCAAAGACTGCATGACCAAGATTTGACCCTGACTGCGATGTTTTCCTGATGTCATGCTGGGGACAGTGTCCCAGGAGGCGTCATGTCCCAAGGTCCACTTGTTTTTGGCTGCAGAGGCTCACTTGATAAATGTCTGATGCATTTCAACAAACAGTTAAACATTTGAACCAGCAACGACCAACCAACCCCCCATATCTATCTGAAATAAGAGAAGAGAGCTATCTGACATCCTCAACTAAGACCCTTGGCAATTCTCTCCTCCTCTCTATAACAACAAAAGCAACAGCGATTGCTACTAGCTTAAGGTCTAACTTACATCTGCTCCCAGAACAGAAAGCAAACAGCTTTACCTGGCAAACTTCATACAGTAATTTGTACTGTTCCTCTTGCTTCTGCAGAGAGCACAAGCTGCATCCCATGTTTAAGCAAAGGGCTCTTCCTTATTCACTCTTAGAGCCCGGGAAGTTGTTGTAAGCAAGCATGCATGCAATAGATATCCCTGTGGCACACTAAAAATAGTCAGATGAAACCGAAATGGTTCACGTTGGTGATGCTCTGATCACTAGCAGGCAACTCTGCTTTGCTTCCTTAATGCCCTCCCCTCCCTTCCTCCTCCACTCACAGTACACAACACTCCCTCTCCTGCCTTTTAGTCCAATGCACACCCTATATACTGCTCCTCATGCATATTAATCAGCTCTCATTGACTATTCATACCAGACAGTGATACGGAAGCTATAATTGCTGCCTATGACAGCTGAAATTTCTCTAATTAACAAGCGACTACTTCAGTAGCAGGGCATAATAAAAGACACTAACAATTCTGTAAACCATTTTGTAGCAATTACAAATAAACATGACTGCATTTTACTGTAGTCCCTAAGGATAATTCTTAGCATATTTAAGCCGATTACAAATATATTTTAAATGTAAGTCGTAACCAAAAGGAATCTGCCGCCGAAACAAAACTGTTACAAGCCACATTAAACAGTGTGGCAAAGTTAAATAAAACACTCCTTAAAATATTGATGAGAATCTGGCCACAACTGAAGAAAAGTCTGCAATAGTGAACAAGCACATACTTAGTGAAAAGATTTAGGAATGCAGCACTTCTTTAGGAGCCAATGCAAATGGGCACAGGGTACTTGCTGCAACTTATTCTCATTAAGTCACAGAATTGCCGGGGTTTCACAAGAATACAGTTCTTCCCACATAAATTCCACCTGACTTCAGAATGGCTAGCTATCATCACAGTATCCATTCATAGTATTTATGTGACAAATATATGATTATATACACTATGCATAATGTCAAGTAGGAGGCATACTGTCGATTCAACATGCTGCAAGGTCCACTCAACTCATGCATTGTACAGTATCATGACTGACTGATATAATTACTTCAGTGGCTAGGAGTAACCAGTTACAAATAATATATTAGTACATTATTTCCTTTTGCTAACAATGAAAATGTAACTATAATGCATCACAATTGTAGCTTAAAAAGGGATAATTTTGCCTCTTTTGTGATATACCTTGTTACTTTTATACTTAATGGGGTGTGCCTCACCAAATGGTAGAGAAGGAATATTACATGGTTGAAGTGCTGACTTATACTATTGTAGGTGCTGAAACAATGACAAAGTGAATTACGAAGTGTATTTTGTAGCAAAGGCCAAAGGTTTATAGGATCCACATGCTGTTTCTGAAGCAACCACAAAAATGATGATTAAAATTCTTTTTGAGAAACAAGCCAAGAATTACTTTAAACTATAACTACCACGGCAAGCAACTTATTTTGGTGACTTGGAACAATGGCTTTAACTTATAAGTTTCACTTTGTATCAAAAATATTTCTGTTTGCTGATCTCAGTTGGTAAATACTGTGCTCTTCTTTCTTGTATAAAAAATGAAGTGATCAGATTACTAGCTGAAACAGTGGAATTCTGAATGAAGATGGGTAATACACCATTCAATTTGAGAAAAATACTTTGCTGTCTAATGACCAAGAGCAGGTTAGGCATCAAAAGGCACAATATATGATTTCTGTGTAAATGTTGTAACTGCCTCATGGGACAATATGTGGGTAACAAGTACTTGGCACAGGGTTTATATGTTATATATTATTGATCATATGCTATGTTAATCAGAGGGTCAGTATGACGCCATGAAAATTTATAGTAGGGATTAGCTGTGGGAAAATGCTACCTAGAAATCTAGGAGAAACTTTAAACACTTTGGTCCTTTCCGCACCAGGGTATTAAAATGGTGCAGAGCGACCTCCAACGGAGGTCATCTGCACCATGGAGAGGATTGCGGCGGGCTACTTTTCGTAGTTCCGCACCTCAATCTGCTCCAAAGCGACCGGAACTGGTGGCGTGGTGTGTTTTTTAAAAACATCTTTTCAGAGGTTTTTAAAAAGCAGGGAGCGCGCAGCCCCGTGCAGGTCCGTCGCCGCGCTCTGGTGCAGATTTGCAGGCGTGCACTAGTGCGTGCCTGCAGATCTGCCAGGGGCGGGCTTCTGGCTGGTGAGCTTCTCTGGTTGGTGGAGAGCCTCCGCCAGCCAGAAGTCGCCATTCTGGACGCCGAAGCTGCCATTTTGGATGCCGAAGGACTGCGGAGCAGTGAGCTCGCACTGTTCCACATGGTGACTGACTTACCCAGCTGCTGGTAAGCTCTGTTTTAGTGCGTTTTCCCCGTTTCCCCCTCCACATGCGGAAAGTGCCTTTATTTGGCATTAGCTTTTGTGAACTGAAGCTCACCTCATCCGATGAAAGTCCATTTTGATCAGATGCTAGCCCAGTTTTTAGATTTTTGGTTTCAGTGGAATCCTCTCTCTCTCTCCTTTTTTTAAACCTCTCACAAGGGGTGGGGGCTTTACTCAAAGAAGAATTGGCTGGGAGGAAAAGTGTACCCCACTGTATCCATGTGTGGCCGGTCCAATCCTGATTAGCGTCCATAGACTTACCCTGAAATAATCCCATACGGGCACTTTTCTTGAAGAAAGCAAAACTGAACCCTGTGGAGTACCTCCAAGTGAACATGCCTACAATCACACACTATAGGCATGTGATCCCAAAGCAATGGAAATTGTTATTACTGTATCTGCTGTAGTGTAAGACGCACTCCCCCCCCCCAAAAAAATACAGTTTGAAAATGGGGTGCATCTTATATGCCAGTGTGTCTTATACACTGGAAATAGTATTTGGGGTGCGTCTTATACACAGATGTGTCTTACATGCCGGCAAATATAGTACTCTCAGTTGTGAACTGAGTCTTTTTAGTAAAGTATAAACTTTGCTAAAGAGTGTGTGGATCTGCCATCTGTTCTTAGCTCGGTATGTCTACAGTGCGCCAAGAGACAGATCCTCCTCTGTTATCTGTGATGGGGTGATGGGAGATGGAGGGCAAGTTTACCAGTCCCTGTCTGTCCTGTGTAAGGGGTATAGCAATCTTTACTTCCTTTGCTTTTCCTTACAAATGCAATTATTGTTTGTCTTCATTAGTCTGTACGTTACCAGGAAGACATTCTTCCTGTCTAGCATAGCATGTTTTAAAACTGTAGTATATTGGGCTTGAGAGACCATTACATGTGCTGGAGTGAGAGGAAAATCTTTGCTAACCACAGGATATTTTTGGCAAACAATTCAGGAGACAACTTCGGGATGACTGAATTTGCCCTGAAGTCTCTTGGAGTTTCACATTTTCAGGCTGTCATCATACGCAGCTGCATTGTACTCAGTGGGACAGGGCTTCAACTTGCAAATCAAACATACTGTTCATTTGGAAATTATGTCTGGGAATCCTGTCTGTCAGGCTTCACCCTGCCAATGTTCATCCCACTGTCCTTTGTGGAGGATAAATGGAAACTGATTCTTCAATGGCCACATTCTTCATCTGTGATATCAGCAGTGCAGGACAGATATTGTAGAGGGTTTTCCACAGCTGTGCCAGAAATTGAAACATACACTGAGATAAACAGGGGTATTGGGGCAGTAAATCTTCAGCTGCAACTACGATGATTCACTACTTTATTCTATCAGTAAATGGAATGAAGCTAAATGAAGATGTCCATGGTGCAAAACCAGTAACAGTCCAACATAAAAATGTGCACTAGAATAGTGCTGCTCAAAGTGGTGGTCCGTGGATCAGTGCCAGTCTACAGGCTAATGACTGCCAGTCCCCAGAGAGCTTCCAGCAAAGAAAGATACACTTGCAGTCAATGGCCACAAATGTAGTACCAGTCCCTGTCACAGTGGGGAGAAAACCTGACAGTTCCCCAAATCACATAGCTAGAATATGAATATCTGAATATGAATAGTTGTTGTTTTTTTGTTTTGTTTTAAATGAGATACTGGTTTTGGTAAGCTGGTTAAAGCAGGGAAGGTACAGTTAGCTGACATGTGGGGTGTGGAGAAAGTTCTCATTTTTGGCTTGCTGAGTATCCTAAAATATCAACTCTGTGAAGAAAACTTTATTACTTTAGGGTCTTATGGCCAAAGGAGATGGAGAAAAAATCTTCACTTGTGTTGTGATAAGGTCACATAGGCCATTTCCGCACTACAGTGTTAAAGTGCTGCTATTCCACTTTCAACGCCCTGTGGAATTCTGGGGTTTGTAGTTTACTGAGACCAAAGAGCTCTTTGGCTGAGAATTAGAAGTGCCCTTCCCTAAACTACAAACCCCAGAATTCCATAGGAGGTTAATAGTGGAATAGCCACACTTTAACACTGTAGTGCGGAAATGGTATTAGTCAATGTTGAAGGGTCTGTATGGGAGCTGAGGGAAGTGATCCTCCTCAGGACTTAAATGGGTGATTTGTGAAGGGCCATTTCCACACTACACTGTTATGTGCTATTATTCCACTTTCAACATCCTGTGGAATTCTGGGGTTTGCAGTCTGCTGAGGCCAAAGAGCTCTCTGGCTGAGAATTCTAAATGCCTCTCCCTAAACTGCAAACCCCAGGATTCCACAGGATGTTGAAAGTAGAATAATAGTGTTATAACACTGTAGTGTGGAAAGGCCTAAGGAGTAAGGCTAGAGAAGTGGGCAGTCATTACTCCTCGGTTAGGTTAGCTTGCTGGTCCAGCTGAAGAGGAGGGCTCGTTTCCCTCTTTCTGCCTGCTAGGAACCCATACTGAAAGAAAGGAGTTAATTAATTAGGCAGTTTATGTTCTGCTTATAGATCCCTTTTGGATTCAATAAAAGGTCATAGAATCATCAGGTTGGACGGTACCTCAAGGGCCATCTAGGCCAATCCCTTGCCAGTGCAGGAATTGACATCTAAGGCAGCCCTGACAGATGGTCATGCATCTTCTGCCTTTTCTCTTTTTTACTGCATATTAGTGCAAAAAGTGTTCCTTCAGAACTGAAGGTGGGTTTTTCTCCCACTTTGTTTATCCAGTTTTCCATTCTGACCTGTTATTTCTCATATTGATCTGTGTTATGATGCCTGAACTTATCAGCAAAAGTTTATGCATATTGTCCGTGCAATAAAATTATCTTTTGCTCAATGCATCAATAGCCTAATTAACTTCCTTTCATTTTAAACATTTTGTTCATATGAAAGGATGGTGAGAATAAAGAAGAGGAGAGAAGAGAAGAAAGAGAGAGAGAGAGAAAGAAAGAGAACAGCTGTTCCATTGTAATAAATCTTACCATTTATGTATGTTGAGTTTATTATACTGATGATGACCATTGCTGAAAAGAGGGTGAATGGAAGAGAGATGTTTGTTGTGAACAATAGCACTATATGAGGGAGGGAGGGAGGGAGGGAGGGAGGGAATCAGAATTGTTTCTGTATGTATTCAGATTTTTCTAATCAAGTGCAGAAACTGGGTCAGCTTAATCAGCCCTGCAGAGACCTGAAATCCATGTGGAGAATGTATTCTACTATCAATAGGGCTATTTATAAGGGCTTTCCCACTATCATAAAGCCCTTATGACCATCATATGTGTTCAGTTCTTAATCATTAGAGGCTTGCAGACTTTGTTGTTTGTGTAGACTGAAGCTTTTAGCTTATGAATAGTTGGACTCAGTGCCAAAATACAAGAAAAATGGCTCTAAGAACAAATTCTATTAATATACCTCTAATGCCAGTTTATCCAATTCCAGGTCATGGCCCCTTTGCCCTCCACTGCTCAGTGTAATTTTCTACCTACAAGTTACAAGTCAACTGCCTCTCTTGTCTCAACAGCCAAGACCGCCACTTCCTTCATTCTCTTGTACTAATCACATTGTTCCTGCTATTGTAATATCATATATACATAGCTCAAAACCAAAAATATTCATATAAATGTATATACTGACATATGGATCAACTCATCATGTTAAGTTTTTGTATAGAACTTAAAGGAAAGCATTCGGAACTAGTGTATTTCGCTTTGGATTGTTCTCATCAGAGCACCCTGGTATGGTGTCCAAGCCGAGCCACTCCATTTGTACTGCTAAGTGTGAACTGGTCTTCCCTTCCTCATCTGGAATAAGTAGCCTTAATCCTCTTTGGTGTCTGCTCCATGGAAGTTCCCTCTGTTGCCAGCTTTATCTCTCCTCTTTTGCAGCAAGCTTCCTTGTGACCCGAAACACTCCACTTCTTCATCTATCAAGCTAATGGAAGACTGATTCACATACAATGGAAAATTCTTATGGTGTGATGGGAAGCATCCACCATCATCACACAAATGTTAACTACAAAGCTACCATGTTTTAAAAAATGATAGAACAGTAACTCCTTGACCCATATTACAAATGTAACTTGGAATGTTATCACAGACAAATGAAAACTCCACTGCATAAACATAAGAACTATCTTATGGTGATCTTTCCAGCTCCAAACTGTAATTCACATCTTCTGCAAGTCAAATTTAATTTATGTCCCATTTAAACTTCTGTATGACTATAACAAGAACCAGTGTGTAATAGTAGTTTGAGTGTTGGGCTAGGATTCCAGGAAGCCAGGGTCTGAATTCCTGCTTGGCCATGGAAACCCACTGGGAGAACTTGGTAAGTCACATACCCTCAGCCTCAGAGAAAGGCAATGGCAAACTTTCTCTAAATAATTTTGCCAAGAAAATGCTGTGATAGACTTCTCTTAAGGTAAACCTAAATTGGAAACTATTTAAAGGCACATAACAGCAATTCATTTAAAACTACAACTAGGCTAACAACTAGGCTGCAACCTCAGTAGAACAGCACATTTTATCCACGCAGAATGTCCCAGCTGGCATTTCTAGACAAAGAAGTAGCAGAAGATGTGAAAGAAATACCTTGGAAAATCTCGTGATGGAAATTCTGGAAAAGTCACTGCCAATTAATGTACCTAGTGATGTCTGTCCACCAGTGGAAGAGACAACAGTGACAAAACAGATTCCTTCTCCCTTTCACACTGGAGCCTTTCCAATGCCCTTCAGATTACTCTACAAGTTGGGTGACATCTGAGAAATATTTGCTAGGGAGCAGAAGAAGTCCCACTGCATGAGTGACAGTCACTTTGCAAGGCACTGCATATCACTTTTTATTTCTAGATTGGGACGGATAACTGCAGTGGATCTCCTGGATAATTCTGTGATCCCCTGGCTACTTCACTGATTGTCAAAAATGCCAAAACCCTAAAGTGAAATGAAAACAAAAGATAGCTGGTATTCCACTTCTAGTTTTGCTTTTTTTTAAAGAAATGTTAAAACAGTGCAGATAAGTCCCAGGAGAGGAAATTCATCTTTTTTTGGAGGGAGGCACAAAAGCATTGGCCTACAGAATCTGTTGGGACCCCAAATGGCAAAAACATCTGGGGGGAGGGACTGCATGGAGTTTCAGGGCTCCAGGTTGCCCACCTTGCTTTCAACATACTAGTGTATGACTATTTATAAGGCAGCCTCTTAAACAGCTATAGGCTCACATCTCTGCTTATCTGTTTATTATTTGGAGAGTTCACAAGAATGCTCTGCCTCATTTTCCCTGGATGTGGAAAATACTAACATACGAGATAACAGGCTTGTGATTGAAAAAAAATGAGATGCATGCAAAGTCCTCTGCATCCCCAAAATGAATAATAATCAACATGTTTTCATTCCACTTTCTTTCCTTTTATATTCCAAACAGGAACACTTGAAATTAGTTGCATGATTTTGTAGCCAAACAATCACATTTCAGTAGGTTCCCAGGTTAGATACTAGCAAAAAATCAGGCAGAACAACAATTCTGGAAAACAAAGCAAGATTTGGTAATATGGTAGGACAATGATTTGGCTGGCACAACAATTTTAACATTTTAGAACAAGAGACTTTAAAAAAAAGTCTGTGAGTTTGTTTTCATTTTCTGGATTACTTAAGACCCAGGTTTTCTGCAATATGGGAAAATCCACTGTGTTCGTGTAGGACTGGGATGTTATGAAATGACCTTTTTCTTTTCTTTTTTTTAAAATGTAGATCTCACAAAATATCAACATCTGACAAATCCATCATGTTCCATATAGATGCTTTATTTCAAAGGAACCCTGCCAATAATTTTATGATTCTCCAGGCTGAACAAATGAAGCTATATTAAAGGTGTGTGTGTGGGGTGGTGGAATATGCTATTCCTGCCTGTTGTGTGCAGAACAATTCTGTGAGTTCACATTACAGGCTAATATGACACCACTGCCCTCTGTTGGAAAGAATTAGTCTTGGAATTGTTAGGCCACAAAGAACAGAAACGGTCAACTGCTTTACCATGGCAGATTTACCTATGTCTAAGAAGTCTCATGTCCTAAAGTGCGGACAGATTTTTTAAAAACAAATAATAAAAATGTTTTGTTTTTGAGGTGAGTTAACTTCACTTTTAGCAGCTGTTCAGCAGTTACATGGTATGCCTTATCTTACTGTAAGTGTAACATCAGCCTTCATCTGGTTCACGAAAGCAAAACAACGGCTTGAGTCTCCCCCAACTTTGCCTGTGAGAGGACAGATTAGAGTTAAGTCTGCATGCAGGTACCTATCAGGTACAGGTCATTTACAGCCCTTTGGATGTTGCTTGACTGTCAAACATACTCAGAATTGCAAATGGTGAGGATTGTTGGGAGTTGCAATCTGTCTTCAGTACCACATGTTACTCATGCTGATTTCAGACCAGGGACAGCAATTCTGTGGTCCTCCAGATGTGGTTGGATTGCAGCTCCCAGCAGCCATAGTTAGCATAGCCAGTGCTGAGAAACCCTAAGAGCAACTGTACATTCAGAGGCCTGCCTGAGTCCTACTGCTGCTTTAGTCCTTAGGCTTAAAGGCTATGGATAGCTCCTCAAGGGCAAACTGAACAAGTATAGAGCTATGGAAGTCTGCTTTTTTTGCAAGAAAATATTTGGAGCTGAAAAGCTTGCAACACATTTGTTACAATTTGTTCTTCCGTAGTTCCCCACGTAAAAGCCCACTCTATCACGCAATATCTCAGGTCTCAGGAGAAGAGGGGTGATTGCTTCACCTATTCAACCTGGAAGAATCATAATGAAAGCAGTTCTGATGGAATTACTAGACTGATATGTCATAGTTTGTAGATGACTCCTTCCGGGTCTCAATGATGCATGTAAATAATCCTTACTGAAGATGTACCATTGACTCAATCTGCTTCTTGACTTGTTCTGCATTAAATCCTAACTTCTTACCTCCCCACAGAGTTACACAGAGATAATATCAGGGGCAGTTTAAACAACTCACCACTGTTGCCTACTGAGTGAAAAAAAGGGGTGCAGAGAGACATCACATCTATATTTAACAGCAGCTGCACGTGGGCTGTCTTTTCCATCCTATACCTATCCCCTTGCTGTCTTAGTCCTCCTACTGGTAGAAAAATGTTGCCCATAGAATGCAAGCTTTTAGGGTCACAGCATTTGCCTTCTTCTCCCTAGTGCGTTGTGTACACCCACACGCATTTGTGGCATGTCATTCTGATCATCGGAAGGCTATTGCAGGAATATTATTTGAGTGGGCAACTGGAGAATACTCCATAGATTTTTTTAAAAAATATTTAGTTGGGAAAATCCCACCAAAGGTCAGTCTGGGAGCCATTCATAGCTCCCTCCCATGTTCCAGGAACAGTCTGGTTATGTAAATCCTATACCACTGGAAGCCATGCAAGATAAAAATGGAAAACCTACAGTATCAGTGTAGCATTATATGAAGTGCTTCCAAAGCTAAGCTTGGATTTCATTTTATGTCTGTCACACTTCTGAGATGGCAGCTGGAACACACTTCAGAAAATCAAACTAGAGCTGTTTCCAGCTGTTCTTCCTGAAGATTTGATTCCTAACTTGTAGTGGAAAAAATATTCCTTCTCTTTGAAGGGCTCTTGTTTTATTCATATTGCAGAAACAGAGAATCTCTCTCTCTCCCTCTCCCCACGTTCCCCTTCCCTACAATTACAACTCCAGAATCCCCATGCTGACTTTAGTCCAGAAGGATAGCTTTCTGCTACATGCATATCTCTCTACATACATAGACATTTCTCCTAAGGGCATGAGAGAATCATGTAGTAGATCAGGGTGGGAATGATCCATCTCTCCAGATGCTATAACTGTCAGTATTCCTTGCCATTGGCTATGGTAGCCCAGCAGCCTGGGAATTACAGTCCAACAGCAGAGCATTTGAAATATCTAAAAACTTTGCTGCTTTCCAGTACTCTGAAGCCCAAGTCAGGGCCAAAGGCACTTAACTGTTTCTCCATTGTTGTTAACTCCAAAAGCATTCATCAGATTCGAAAGTATGCAGCCACTATGCATTCATGGGCTCCTGAAGTTCATACTCTTCTTTTCTTTAGTTCTGTTACCTCTGTTTTGGGGATTGGTTTGCCTGACATTCAGTTGTACAAATAAAATTTGAATGTCATTAAATTTGATGTATTTTCTTTTCTCAGTAATAGTGCCTGAAGGAGAACTCCAAAGAGGTCATTTGTGAATGGATATTTGCTTTAAAAAGGTTTTCAGAAGAAGCACAGCTGTTTAATCTTCATGTATGTTGCAGAGACTGACTGATATAATGTTAAATCATTAACAATAACAGGTATGTTTTCAAAAGCTGAATGATTTACTCTTGTCAAAATGAAATTGATCATTGTACTGGAATAGCTCTGGATCATACTTATAGGACCACAATCAAGCCAAGGAAAACCACACACTGCGATATATCAAGTTTATTGAAGTACAACAATGGTATCATGAAGATATTGTTTGTGTGTGTATGAATAACAGAAATCTATTTAGTCAAAATCTTCAAATTAGGTTCTGCAAACTACAACTTTTTATCACAGGATACCCAATTACAAATTACTAGTTTTCAGTTGTCTTCTGTTACATGCACATATAAATGTACATACAAGGTATTTGGTAGGAACAAACACTCTTCCACAAATATTTACCACTTTATTAGGCAGATGTGTAAATGAGCTGATATTTTGTCCTAGTTCCATTACATCAAACCAAATAAAATCTCAGTGAAATGACATCATTGTCATTATGTTCACACTCATCTACCTATGGAAGACATGAAAAGTTTCTTCCATTGAACTCTGCCCTCTTATACCTTCTTTGCTTTTTTAAGTTCTAATAATATGGATGCAGTTTGCCTAAAGGTACCAAGCAGGTGAAAAGCACATGGATTACACTCACAGAGATGTGTTTTCCATCTGCATTGCACTTGTTTCAGCTTAACCCCTTCTTGTTTACGCCAGGCATTTTCACAACTGTTATATTCTATCTATCACCTTCTCTCTTTCTATTCTGATCACAGAATTTTAAAGTTGTTATTGTATTATTCTATTCCTTTAGCATATACTATTATTTCAATGATTCTTAGTTAGATTTCAAGATTTCTCTCCTATCTCCAAGGGTGTGGCGTGGTCAAAAATTACATACATAAATGGACAAACAGTTGTTCTTTACCTCCTTATGATGAGGAACGGCTTAAAGTATATTCCTCAAGATTTTGTTGGACTGGAATTCCAGCAATGGCAAGAAACGCTCAGCGCTTCATTCGAAAACATCTGCAGGATCACTCTTCAGTCACTCCTATCTTAGGCCATTTCTGGCATAAACTGCTACAGTACTTTTATTCTAATTTCAACATCCTGTGGAATTCTGGGTTTGCAGTTTACTGAAGCCAAAGAGCTCTCTGATTTGGAATTCTAAATGCCCCTCCCTAAACTGCAAACCCCAGGATAATTCCATAGGATGTTGGAAGTGGAATAATAGCACTACAACAGGGTAGGGCAAGAAATGGCCTTATGTAGACTCCCTTTCTGCACAGGACATTCTTTGTAACTGATCAAGCTTAGTATAGCCAGCTGTATTCTCCCATACAAACCTGACTGTTTTTTGAGATCTGCAATGGAGGCCCTGCTCTCTGTCTCATCACCTTCACAGGTACATTTGGAGGGAATACTGAAGAAGGCCATCTTGGTGGGTGCTCCCAGGCTCTGGAACTCTGTTCCCAGAGAGGTTAGATTGGCATCTCTTTACTATCCTTTTGCAAGCAGGTCAAAATCTTTTTATTGCAGCAAGCCTTTGAGAATTGATTCTTGAGAGGAAACACATTTTATATAATGTGCAGGACTTTCATTTGTTGTTGTTGTTTTCTTAATTGGTTTCAGCTTGTATTAGTTTTATGATGATTTAATTTCTTTTTAACTTTTATATGGTGTTAATTCTTAACTCAGTTTATTATAAACATTATAAGCCACCTTGAGACTCAAACTGGGAAAAGGTGGGATGACGACAATAAGAACAACAACTGTTGTTGTTGTTATTTCACACAGATCCAAAGGAGACAATGTTCTGTTACACCCTCCTCTCCTTTGTATCCTGCCTTGCTCCACAATGTTCAGCCTACGGCTGTCTATAGTTATCATAACCATGCCTGTGCAATACTATCTGCCTTTACATACCTTTGTTAACTACATTTTTTTAAAAAAAGTATGGGTTTTATGAACAATAAAAATGAATGATGATTTCGGGCACACTTCAGCATATTTCAAGAAATTTCTGCTGTCCTTTCTCTTTGTAAGATACTGTTTCAGGACTAAATTTTAAACCACATTTAATGTTGATACAGCTATCAGCTCCAATGCTTTCCAGCTCACTCATGCAGAGAAGTTTGAGTAGTGTGAATGTTGTACAGTACAGTCAACGTCTTCTACCAAAGAGAAATTTGTCAAGAAGGAGGCTTGTTTGTGCGTAATGTTCAAGAACTCCTTAAATCATAAGAAAATGTTTAGCACAACAGCAAGAGGAAGGGAGCTGAAGCGTAAAAAGAAAAAGGTGAGCTAAAGTCAGATTTCTAGTTGCAGTCAGAAGCCTCAACAAAGGTTGCAGTGTTCTTCTTTTTTTAAGTGCCCTTTAAAAACAACAACACAAACTGTCCAGAGGAAGGTTAAGTAACATTACACACTATCAAAGGCTTGAAATATGTAAAACCATGTTTTCCTTTTTGAATCTGAGGCAGAGACAAGCCTTATGAGAAACCATTGATAATTAATGCATAAAATATTCTCCATTTCTGGTGTGGTTAACAAGTGAAACCACCAGTAATGATGTAATCTAGCATGTCAAAAAAAGGAAAATGAGAAGAGGAGGCAGAAGGCAAAGCAAGCTAAAGGATGCAGAGGTACTGTGTCATTTCCTAATTAACTAAGTGATCCTTTAAACTGTCAAATCAAGCAAGGAGCTCCACTGACCAGTGTCTTATTGATATTCACATTAGGGCATTGAAAGCAATGATTCCAGTCCCAGTGGTTATAGTTAAACATTTTCTTTTTAAAAATAATGTTTGCTTTACCCCTAGGTATCCTCAATTTCCCATTCATAGGGAAATGAGCAAAGGCCACCCTGAATTGCATTATCTGCTGTTGAGACAAGGAGTGTGTGTGTGTGTGTGTGTGTTGGGAAGGATTCTCCAAGGGTACATATTGATATCTGAATTATTATAAGGGGCTGCATATGGAGACTCCCCTGACTTACCACCCACAATTAGTTTTCTTCTTGCCACACTGTTACTGATGCAAAGACTTACAATGCTGAATTAGGAAAAGATGTGCGTAGCTCTCTGTAACACAATTCTCCAGCTTTTAATTTCACACAAGAGATGAATATTCAGTTTTATAAAGCCATGTCATGAGTAGGTTGGAGTGAATTTGTTCAACATCACCAGTTGCAACCCAAGGGCAGTCTTTGAAAAATTCTCATTCCCACAAGAACCATAATCTTCAATGATCGATAATATAATTATCTTCTCAGATTTGAGACTGCTGGATCTTTTCCAGGATCTAGTCAATTTTTTTTTATCTGATAACCAATGAGATCAACCAATAGCTCTTTGGTTTGGAGTGTATATTTCTTGGTAACCTAAAGCTACTAATGGTGGGATATACAAGTGTCAATTTAAGAGAATAAGCCACTCTTTCACTTCTGGTGGATGTGGGCTCTGATATGCTCATGAATCTTTCCTAGAATGGCAGTGAGAAATATGCCCAGGCAAGGGATGATGCAAAGTCCAAGAGGCTGTCTTCAGTTCCCATATGATCTGTCCCCTAGGGTCTGAGGCATGTTAATCACATTTTACAATTTATTGCTGTTTCAAATTCTACATTGCTCTGTGCTTTCAGCACAAAGTCTGGTCAAGGAATATTACAGATCTGTAACCTAGCTTGCTGTAGTGTAAGGACAGAATATCCATTTAAAAAGAAAGCATAACTGAGTTTCTGTGTTCTATATATTAGATCAGCCTTTGTTGGTTTTATATGGTGCTCCCCAGCCATGTTAACTGGAAACAGTGGGAGATGCAGTTCAAGAATCTATAGGACTTCCAGGTGGGAGAAGGCCATATTAAGCTATAAACTTATGGGGATTGGACCACAAATTACTGTAATTTCATAGTAGTAAGTTGACAGGAGATGTGAAGGCACCAACCCATCCATCCAAACAAATCAGTGAGTATGCATTTCACTGAAGTGACTAATGAGAAGTAGTGTGAAAGGAGCACTTGGTTTTTAACAAAATAACATCTGAAGTTAGCCTGGACCTTCCCTTCTCTTCTCTTCTCTTCTCCTCTCAAGTTCAGAAAGTGCCTTGTACATTTGCACAAAGGGGTTTGAATCCAACTTTCATTCCCTTAGCAGGAGTAGCCCCCAAATGATTTAGGGATGTAATTCTTCACTAATTTCATTCTCCAAAGAAGCAATGAGTAACTTTGACAATTTTCTTCTTGCTATGAGGAAGTCTTCAAAAACTGCATAGTTTTGGAATACTATTTGCAGCTCACAACTTATCTTGTGCAAAAATTTTGCACATGGCATTTCTTTGCAGAAATTTCTTTGAGCATTTCTTTGCTCAGGAAACAGTATATTCTGCACAGAATATAAGATCTGATTTTCTACACTGAAATAATATTTTCTGTGCAAAAAATACTGCTTCCTGAGCAGAACTGCTGCTTCCTGCATAGAAAACTATGTGCAAATTTTGAGCAAAAGTCATGAACTACAAAGAGTCTCATCAGCCCAGGATTCTCCTTGTCAGGATTTGCCCAACACTTGAGAAACCAGTTTACACCCATTTTTCAAATATTCTTTGGATCCCTAATACGGAGTTCCATTTTGAACACACCAATGGAAGAAATATGTTGTGTGTTTCTGTGTGTGTGTGTGTGTGTGTTGATCTTCACCAATTCTCTTTGCCGCCCAACCCACGAAATAACGAGATTGCAGACAGAGCTTGGGTTGAACTAGGGCAATTTATTAATATGCCTAATTAACAAGGGTTGAACTTAAACTTGAACATGAACTTGCATTTTATGACCTGAGGAGAAAAGGAGGGGGGTCAACAGTATCTTCAGACTAGGGGCAAGAGACCGCTCTCGACCATCTCCCCTAGCCTGTTGAGTGAGATACCGGGCCCCAAAGCCAACCGCTGACGTTGCATGATGACTTTTGGCCAGCCCTTGTCTGGAAGGTGAGCCCCAAGGCCCACCCCCCGCTGCGCAGCAAGTGGGGTGATCCCAGGGCCCTCCCCAAGGATAGAATTTATCCTAAACCCCAAAAGGGGGTGCCATAGGTACACGCCGAACCTTAAGACCCCCCCTTGCCGGCCTGGATGATTATACGTACGACAGTGGCGACCTAATTAATATCAAATTAAGACACCACCCTGTGAAGCCAATTACCCCGCCCTAGGCGCAGTGTAGGGTAGGCGAAAAAAACCCCGTATAGGGAGGAAAAAATTCCTACCCGGTCCCGAAGCAACCAGCTATCTTACACTGAAACCATTGGGGGGGAGGGTGGGTCGCCTGGATCCGAAGAGAAGGCCGAAGGAGAGGCGGGGCGGCCCTAAATACTATGCTCAGCCCCGCCTCCTCCCGTCGGCTACTGCAACGCGATCTCGTCTCGCGGGAGGGCGGCAAAGGCCATCCCCCCCCGCCACTTGCGATGCTTGGGCGGTGTGGGACAAATTTTCTGTGCACTCCTCAAAATCTCCCACCTGCAGTTCTGAGGGATCCCATAAACTAAGAAGAAGATTGTCAAAGGGACATATGGATTGCAAGTAGAAAGGATACCAATTAAGACTGTTTCCTTCTTTCTTTCAGTGGGATCCTCTGATCAGACTTTCCCATGATGAAGAAGTCTTTAAAAACTGCAGTTTTAGAAGCATATTCATTGTTCAGGACTTCTTCTGCACAAAAGTTGCCAACAGTTGGGGGAGGAGCCCTTCTATCCATACGGTGCTCATGCTGAAGCCAACCCATGGTGTTGTGTGAAAGTGTAACAGAAATTGCTATTTGCTGTTTAGTCACAAAGCACACAAAATGCATTTTCAACCAAAAAAAAAAAAGAAAGACAACCGAAGGTTTAAATTTATTACTTTATGTACAAACATTCATAATCATCTATGGTGTGCGGCCCACTGGCTGAATGATATTTTGTTTTGCTTTGAAAAATCCAGATAGATGGTGGATCTATTGACCAGGTTAACATTAAATGATCAACTGTCAGTCCACCAATGCTGAGCATTTTGACTGAAAATGTCTTTCGGGAGCCTATGTTATGGGTCAGAAGACACGCTGATTAAACCAACAGAGGGAAAAAGACTGTCACTCTGGGTCATGGATGCATGATGCCTTCCAACAGTCCCACTAAGGAACTGAATAAATAGAAAAACAAATGTCAATGGAAAGTCAACTGGAAAAACAAGAGACATTCCACAATGCTATTTTACTATACCACCACTACCACCACCACTGCCACCAGTACAACAGCCTTTGTTAGTGTCTCAGTTTTAATTTTGGTGTGCATTTTGGTTGTTTTTCTTTTAAATTGCAGGTGCTCTATGGCTCTAAAACACAAACCAGATTAGTAAAATGTTCAGGACAGTTAAGTCTCCCAATTTTTTCTACCTGTAGTATAGTTTTCATTGGCCTTACTTCTTCTCATTGAATGGAATTACTGTCTCTGAAAAAGGCAAGTACTGCGCTTAGACAACACTCTGAGAAGCTACCTCTTCTCACTGAAGACTATGGAAATCTGGGAACAAAGCTAAAGGAACAAGAAAAGAGAAAGAAGCTGTATGTTCTTTGTCTACTTCCCATTCATATCAGCTTCAAAAGTCTCAGGGGGGGAGGTTCAATTGTTGCTTGCCTCATCCCTAGTTGCAGAGGTGGCTCCAGGTTTTGAGAGACATAGTTAGAATCAACTGTGAAGCTGAGTAGAACTTCTGAAACCCTCTTGTATGTTTGTGTGTGCATATGTGTGTGTATCTGCTGGTGCCATCCTGTAAATGAAGCTGGTATTGCCACAATCAACAAGGTATTGCCACTCACTATGCATGTGCTTGGAAAGGCCTGGAGATCTACTTGGCACAACTGCAGTGGCAGCTCTTCTAAAATCATGTCCTCCCAGGTCCTGCCGGTTGCCCTACAGTGATGGATGATGGCCTTGAGTTTGCTTAAATCTATTGTTTCCCCCTTGACATTTGATACAGCTCAACACAGAAAAGATGGAGTCAGGTTCTCTTAGTTTAACACATGGCAGAAATGACTGGAGTTCTCACCTTTGAGCATAGCCAAATTTCTATGAAGGGAAAAAAGTTCATGATACATGGCACAGCTGAAATGTGAAAGATGTCCACAGATGTGGAAGACAGGAGCAAGGTCATGGTGGGCAATAATGGAGGAGATGGGGGACATTTTTCACCCCTCTACCCTCAGCAGAGGCTTCACTGGTGCTCTTGACAAGACTGGAAATGACCTGATGTCACTCCTAGTTTCATTTTTGGTCAATTTTCATCCATTTACTCCAGTTTGGGAGGGTTCAGAGCACTGAGGGCTTGGGGGAGAGTGGGAGTAAGATAAATACATTTGGCCAGAATTCTAAATGAATATTAATTGTACATATATATTTGTGTACCTATTTATGCATGTATGCTGGAACACACACAAAGACAGAGTTGGCCCTCCACATTTGCTAGGGTTAGGGGCACAGGACTCCTACAGAAATGGGAAAAATGCAAATATCAAAAGGTGCGTGTGTGTGTCTATGGTAAGGGGGGGCAAGGCATGGTGGGGAGACTGGACACCCAGAGCCCAAACCAGATCACAAAAAGGTGAGAGAGAAGGGGTGGATTGGCATAGTGGCTCTATATTTCCTCTCTCTCTTGACCATCTCCTTCCTTGGGTGTGGGGAGGCATCAGGAGAGGGTTTGTGGTGTTGAGAAATCAGGCTGCAGGCCATCCTTAGCTGGACAGGCAGTGACTGGTGGAGGAGGAAGAGGACCAGAGGCAGGTTTTTAAAGGACTGAGAGGGACGGGTCACCTGGAAAAGAAGCACTCGAGGTGGGAGGGGGCAGGGATTGAAGAAACGTACAAATAATCAAAACCGTGAAAGTCAAGCCCACAAATATGGAGGGCCAACTCTCTCTCTCTCTCTCAATCTCTCTCTCTCTCTGTATAAAGAAGCACACTATTTCAGCCCTGTCCCAGGAAATCTTCACACATGATTACAACTCTTTTGCAGTTTGCATGCAGTGCAATTTATGCAGAATTGTTGGGCACATTCATTCTTTTCCCCTTCAGTGGCTGCCTGGATTATGAGGATGTGGCTGAAAATTAGTGAAGGGAAATAGTATCCCTGGCACAGAAAGATAACCTTCTACTTGACTTTGCAATTACTTAGACCAGGCTACTCATTTGGTTAAACAAAGGTTGGTATTTACTTGTATTTCTGATCCTTAAAGCAAATCTCAAGGATTTTACCTTTTGCCACCATGATGGTTTTTTTTTTTAAAAAAGTCACACCACTCAGGTGTTTAATCTCCATCCTGAGCTTCAAGATGTGACTCTGATTTAAATAGCTGTTTTGTGTGATTAAGAATAATTTGGAGCAATTAAAGAAAACAGTTCACTTGTGACAGGTGGCAGAAAACTAGAAGAGATAATTACTTTTTTTAGCCATCTGTGTTAATTGTCATTAGCAGAATTAAGCTTAAGATATACCTCTTTGAAATTCGAAGCAAAGTCCTTTCTTTCTTTACCTTGAAACACAACACTGTCTCAAGGCTAATCCAGGAGGGGGAAAAAACATAATTTGAGCGTGCTTGCCACAGAGTACTAATTTGTTAATATCACTAGATATATGAGAATTCTAAATTATGACAACTAAGACACCACTTTTCCAAAATGATTGCCACTGAGACAAAACAGAAAAGTAATAACTTGCTTTTGATGAACAGGAAACAACAGCAACAAGGAAATATGTCTGACAGCTTTGGTTTAGTACTCATAGGCACTGAGTCTGAAAACACAATCTAGCAGCCTGTGACATTAGCTAGGCATTTGCCGCTGCATAATGCTAAGCTAGTCAAGTTGCCCTGGATTTATCACTATCACAAACCTGTGCTTGTTTACAGGGGGCAGAAATACATTCAATACAAATATAAATGGCTACACCTGGGACTAAATGTGGGATCCTCAATCATCCAAACCTTTGTTGCGAAGTGGCCATTCTTGGCATGAACCTTCTCCCTTTCATAAATTTGGTAAATCATTTCAGTGCCTGAATGCATTTTATGTCTCAGGGAATCCAGTTTGTTTTCAGAAATTAAGAAGACTAAAGACAGAGTTGCCCAGCATGGGTTGCCGAATGCCAGATTCCTAAATCTGAGCAGTCATATTTATATATAATTCAAATTATAGGGTGGATTGAGAAAGAGGAAACCAATCCCCCACCCCCAAATTCCTGCCTTAAACCATCCCTTTCCAAAGTGGTGCTTCATAGTTTGGAAATAAGTAAGTGAGCTTGTTCAAATTCTTGTCCATGCAAAATGAATCTGAACTGTGGAAGTTAAACTAAAATGTAAGACAATTAGGGTACAATCCTATGGCTCACAGAAGGTCACAGACCTTCCAGTCATGCGAGATATGATCAATGGCCTAAAATTCAGTAGTTCTATCCTATAAACAATCAGCTCTGACAAAATCACATTTACAATCTGTGGCACTGTAAACACTAGTTAATATACTGTAGTCCATTTTAGAGAACACCAATTTATTTATTTACGGTTTTTCTATATTGCCTTTCTGAAAGCAACTAGGATGGTGTATGAACAATATTTTTTTAAAAAGATGAAAAGATAACCAGATAAAATCACAGTAGACATGAGAAGAATCATTCAGAACCCAGGTAACATTTTTAAAAGCTAGATTAAAATGAAATGTGTGACAACATTGCCAAATGCAGTGAGAACAGTGACCAGTTGATACTCCAAAGTGAGTGCATTCCGGAGTCTGAGAGTGCCACTGGACAAGCCCCTTTCAATATGCTAGAGAAGCCCCCTTCTGTAGATTCAAATAAGTATGTTTGTGCTGACAAAGTGATCTGTCAGGCAGCCCAAAGCATGCTAAAGATTTAAACCAACATACTGAATTGAACCCGAAGAAACAATTCACGAGGAATGTGGTGCCTTTAATACCGGGGTGATGTTTCTGGATGCCCTTCAAGGGCAGCTCAATGCAGAGCATATTGCAACAGTCTAATAGTGATATAACCAAGGCATGAATAATTGTGGCCCAATCAGATGTATTCAGGAATAGCTGCAACCAGCATGCTCTTTGCTGCTATCCATTTGCTGGCTCAGTACATCTGGGACAAAATGTTACACAACTACAGGCATAACCTCAGTGTTTTCTTTTTCCTATTTGGTAACCAAGAAATCTACTAATATATAAAAGTCAAAGTTTGTGTTAGGCGAGAAGACCTCATATGATTGGCTGCCTAAGAAGATTCTATGGAATCCTGGCGTTTGCAGTTTAGGGAGGGACCTTTAGAATTCTCAGCTGGAGAACTCTTGAACAGGACGGTTGCTATGGAGACGAGGCCTAGCATGAAGGAGGGGCAGTGTATTCCCTCAGGAACCCAACCTCTCTATGTTAACAATTCTGAATACAGATTGGATTGGGGAATATGGGGAAAAGTTACAGGTACTGGACACGACAGTGTAGAGAATTAGAGACAAAGGATCTCAAATCTTTCTAATAAGTATTACCTGTGAGAAAATAAAGTCTCAGGCAATGCTGGGTACTTGTGTTAGCAAGTGATAAAACTGTATACCACAGACACCCATACAGATTTTGCAGTTGCAAAAGTGTCCCATCCTATCTATAATAAACATTTTAGTTTCAGCTACTATTATTCATGAAACAGTCTTTAAGAGCTAATTAAAGTACCACACTACCGAGGCATGCTCTGCTTGGTTTCCAGAGGGGCATAATATCACTAGCATGAAATGCATGTAACAAAAAAGTCATATCATGTCAATTGACAAGCTTGCTATTGTCTACAGCCTCCCCGCTGCAGGGATTCATGCATGGGGCTGCCAAAAGAAGGGTCATGATTCAGTCTGACAGGGGCATAGCCTGGACACATTTTTCCTTAATTGCTTGCTTGTCATCTTAGATGCTGCCCTGGATAACTACAGCTATAGCAACAAAGAAAATTAATATACTGAATATGATATATTAAAATCCAAGAACATTCCCAGTATTTGCCTTCCTCTTCATTGAGAAACCAAACAATTAATCATCTCCTCTTTCATTACCAATTTAACCTGTGCCTCTTCTTTGGTGAAAAAACCCCCCATATCTGACATGTTGAAATGAATGGAACAAAAGCAAGACTACTTGGATATTTACATTATGCTTTGGTTCCCCGTTTTTCCTGCTGTAACCAAGTGAATTTCAAATACCTACAAAGCAAGGCAAAGCTGACGATAATTTCTGAGTTACACTGTAAAGCCACACTGTTAGCAAATGTCTTGTCCTCTTTTCTCTTTTTTTCCTCCCTGCCTTTTTCTCCTGCACAGCAGGGAGTGGTATAATGGCCCCTTCTGATCTTTCCCCCCTCCATGGAAGGGTTATAATTCTTTTATGAAGGAACATAAAAACACATGTTGTTAACAAGGTTTTACAAACATGGCATATGGTAACCTAAGCAAAGCGTGAAAAAGCAAAGTAAGACCCACCCAGCGCAGATCCAAGTACTGCAGGATGGATTCAACAGATGCAACCCTGACTTCTGTCAACCATTCAAGGAGCAAGAAACAGGGGCTTGCTTTAGTGAGGGTGGCTTTTCCAACAAGGAAAGAACAAAGCACATTTAGTTCCTGTGGCCTGTTTTAGGACAAGTATTTAGAGCAACAAGTAGTGTTACTCTTATTAATTTTCTCTTTATTTAGAATATTTTAGGCCACCCCAAACCCAGAATGTTTTTCTGGCTGGCTTGCAACATAAAGCAGAATACATTTAAAAATTCAATGACTTGGGCAAAAGAGATATTAAGAAAAATTATCCTGAACAAAACACACAAAAAAGAGCAAAGCAGACTAAAATAAATTTATTCAAAAGGTCATAAAGAGGGTAAACCAAATGATCAAGGGGCTGTACAAAGTCGCCTATGAGAAAAGTTCACAATGCTTGGGACTTTCTACTTTTAGAAAAGGTAGTAAGTGGTGAGACATGACAGAGATTTATAAAATTTATAAAAGGTGATGGACAGAAGATGCTTTTCATCCTCCCTCATAAAACTATTGCCAAGGTCACCCAAGGTCACCCATACTGAACAATTATTGTAGCTGGATGCCACTTTAATTGTCATGGCTTCATTATATGAAACTCTGGGATGTGTAGTTTGGTGAGGCAAAGCCTGTTTGGCAGAGTGGTCTGGACTAGGACTCTGTGAGACCAGGTTTTGAATGGGAGAACAGGTGCCATGGCTCAGTCATGACAACCCTTAGATGACCTTGGGCAAGTCACATTCTCTCAGTCTAAGACGAGGATAGCAGCAAACTGCCTTCAGGTAAGTCTTACCAAGAAAACATGAGGATATGGTTGCCATAGGTTGGAGTCAGCTGGAAGGCATGTAATGAAAACAACAAACAGGGTTGTGTTACTATGTAATAGCAGTGTAATGATGAGAGATCTCAGGCAGGACATTTGAAAAACCTCACCAAATTACAAACACCAGGATTCAGTAGGAAGGAGCCATGGTAACTAAAATCACATCAGACTACTACCAGGCTCCATAGAACTGGAAGAGACCACAAAAGCCATCGAATCCAACCCCCTCCCATGCAGGAATACACCACCAAAGCATTCTCAATAGATAGCCATCCAGCCTCTATTTAAAAGCCTCTGAAGAAGGAGACTCCACCACACTCCAAAGCAGTGTATTCCACTGTTGAAATGCTCTAAGACTTGATAGCAAATAACAACAACAAAACGGCCACCACTACATTGGTGGGGCTGATCATATGGATATTTATAAGTCGAGTGATGCCATCTATCTTTGCTGGGCACTAAGGGGAGGTTTTCTCCGAGATCTTGTCTTAGAGAGGGAAGCAATCTGCATTATGTATTCACTGAAAGCCTAAGAGTGCCTTAATCATTTGATTTGGCATCTTTGATGACTATACAACTCACAGGGATACCATTTCCTTCACACTGCTGATGTAAATTTTAATTCATAAATTAATTATATTTTAACTATTGTATGCCTTTAGTAATAAGTACTTTTCACCTGCATCTGTTTTAATTTCTGTGGGCTGCCTTGACTCCCAGTATCGGGAAAAAGGCAAGATATAAATAAATTAAAAAAAGGACAACCCACATTCATTTCAAGGGGGGAGGGCTGCCTGGGAGAGCCATTTCAACTGCCCAGAGTCATGGCTTATATGATGATTAGTGGCAGACCCAAAATGTGGCTAGGCTATGACTTTTCCTCTCTCCTTGACTCAGGATACAGAGGTGTCTGCTGTTAGACTTCCAGATTAAAACTAGGAAAATGCTCTTTGTTCCCCTTGCTCGGGACAGGCTCTGATAACTGTGCACACTGAATGGCTTGCTATCATGCACAGCGAATGCACCTGGCACTTCAGCAACTTGGTTGCTTGTAAATGATTTCATCACAGAAATGCCAATGCAATTCCACTATTATTGTCTGTCAGTCAGAGCTATATCCCCGAGCGATGTACTCCTCAAATGCTTATTGATTAGAAGCAGGGGTTCTCCCCCTCCAAGTACCTTCTAAAGGATTAGGAAATATTACTTGTGATTTAAATAGTATTTAGGAGACAGAAATCAAATACAAAGCAGTACTTACACAGTATCAGTTTCCCTGAGAGTGAGCCCAGTGAAACAGCTGGAACCCAGAAGGATTTACTGACATTTTCTGTAGTATATCACACTCATGAGGTAAAGCAGTTGGCAATCTGGAAGGAATGCTCACTCTGGGATATGACATATATTCTGTCACTAGGTTTTAATTGTCACTGCCCTTGAAAAATCTTAATTAGCATTACAAGACTTTCCAGTATACAATCACAAGTGAAATGTGCTGACCAGATGTAAACTAGGAACTCCTTTCCCTTTCTATCTAAAATGGTTGGATTGGGCCCTTTGTTTATGTTCCTTCCTTATGGGAAGTTGGAATATCTATAACAAGGAGCAGAGGCTTTACAGTTACTTTAACGCAGGATCATCTTGGGGTCAGGATAATTTTCCCAAGCTCTGCAAATACCTATGGTTAGATTGGACTGTCAAGCATGTCCTCAAAAGCCATTCTACATTAACCTTCATCTTAACAAAGAGATATGAGTTCTAATATTTTCACTCTGCCATTCTCAATTTATTTCTTAAGGGAATCTACCTTGACACGGATAACCAGAACATGCCTACTTTATTGTAATCAAAGCAAACTCTTTCCCGAAGTCTTTTGTGAGATCTGGGAGGTCTTATTACTTAAGGTTTTGCCTTGGTCCTGGACATCCAAACTTTAGCTATAGAAAAGAGGGATTTGTTTATAGGTGTCCTTCACATAAAATTGCCTCTCACTTAGGGCAGCAATTTGTCAATGGATAAAGAGCCTGAGGCTAGAAGTAGACATTTACTTAAAAGACCTTCAGACTATTTTAAATAGACCTGTGGGATCTAGGAACTGACCAGTGGGTGACATGCCCCCTTCCCCAGCCCCGTAGCTTCTCACTGTGCTATTTCTTTTAATTGAGTAACCTCAACGCTGGCTGTTCAAAATCACTTTAACCTAAACATGCCCCCGGACTGAAGCTCCTAATGACCTTCCCTTGGCCCTAAACACATATGGCTGAGACAATGCAAACATCATTTGGAAGATGAGTAAATTCAATAACTCAATTACAACTGTACCAAAGCCACATCCATCAAACCTTGGCCACGGGAGTTTGTATCTTTAGCTCCCTCCCTCTGAATGGCTAGGCATTTGGGCAAGAGTAACTAATCAATTTAGGAATGATTAAATAGAAATCTGTAACACTTGGCATTATTAAACCTTCAATCTTCATTATGGCCCCTTAACGATTACATCGTAGCTGTGTAGAATAAATTAACAGGACCTGGCAACATTTTTGACATAAATACATATTGGGGGTGGGAAAGAGAAGGGGAAAAAAAGCAATTATTAAATTACAGCAGATAGATACTTTCAGTTTATCAGCAATTGTCATATGAAAAAAACTGAAACAGAAAACAACACATAGAGCATTAAGGTACTCCATAAGATCAAAACTTTTATTCAGTGACGTTTGATTTACTGTGCTTGACAGGCAAAAAGGAAAACCTAAACTAGGCATATGGGTACCACATCCAACTCAGGGAATTCACCTACTTCAGTGGATTTAATAACACCTAACTCTCTTTTGGATTACGGTGAGCCCGTGCATGTGTGCTGTGCTTCCATAGTATGTACAATGCCAAATATATAACCATCCTTTCCTTTTCCCAAGGTGGGGATGGGTAGGAACAAGATGGGCAGTCACTGGCCAGGGTGGCCAGAACCAACCTCTTTCCTTCCTGCCCCAGCCTTTTGTGGTGCTCTTTTCTGGGCACAGATTACTCCTGCCGCCTCATGCTGCAAGTCTTCTCTATTTATTTTGCCACCTCTACCTTTCTGTTCTTTTCACCCCTGCATTCTATATCATTCATCAAGCATCTCTCTGGCTGTTCACCTCTGAGATTCCACTGGGAATCCCAAAAACACACATGAGGAATTCTTAAAAACCCATAATGTAATTACCATAGAATGTGAAAGAGAATTTTATGGGTTTTAGTGGTTTTTTAAACAAACAAACAAACAAACAAACACACACCATGAGGATTGAATCTTGGTGAGGCACCACACATTGGTCAAAATCACTGCATAAATAGCTGTACTTCTTTTGGTGGGGGGTGCAGGCATGGTCATTAGCACAACCACTCCTGTAAGTGTGACCTCCTGTAAAACCACACACAGCCTTCACTCATACATTTGTCTTGATAGACAGAGAGCTAATAGATCATTCCACAATGAGAAGATTCAAAGCTATGATGTCCAGTGTGCACTCAACGATACAACTGTGGGATCCAGTACAAGCAGACTGACGTGTATTTGTGCTGTGCTCATGTATACAGGATCTCGGTCTGAGTGTTTTGCAAACAGCAATATTTAGGATCAAATTGAACACTGTCTTGAATTTTGCAGCAATGTCTTTTTCCCTCCCCCTTGCTCAGGACTGGGATACCAATATGGTTGCTGAGGAACTGCGACCCTTTGCCCAAACTGTCACTCTGATACAGATCTAGGCCCTTTCACCAGCAATTCTCACAGGGGAGGAACTTCCATTTTCTCCAAACTGCAAAACTGGAAAACTGGGGGAAAGAGGTTGAAAGCCCGTAACAACCCACTTTTGATTTATCAATGATGATGCTCAGCAAGGAATCCTATGGAGTTCTCTCATTCATAGGATACAACAAGTATTTCACAGGTTATCAGGTCCCTGGGCTCTGTATCTCTCTCACATACAGGTTATGGCCTCAATGGTGGGAACACGGAAGAGAGCCTTCTCAATACTTGCTCCCAGGCTCTGAGCTCCCTTCCTTGAAAGGTTAGATTGGCCCCCTGCCTGTCATCCTTCATAAGCAGGTGAAGACCTTTTTGTTTTGGTAGACCTTGAAGGACTGACTGCACAAGGGGGAAAGGGTCTTTCACGGGCTGTGTTGTTCTTTTTAATGGTTGTGTTTTTCCCTGCGTTTAATTTTTAAGTTTAATTATATTTTTTAAAACTTTTGTACAATGTCAGTTATTCAGCTGTACTTATTTTGATTTTTGTAAGCTGCTTTGAGTTCCAGCTGTGAGAAAGGAGGGATACAAATAAATATGATGATGATGACAATGACAATGATATCAATCAATCAATCAATCAATCAAACAATTGTTTATTTACAGTCATTGACCAAATGTAAGTGCATAAAAAGTTACTATAAAATAACAAAAAATGCCAATAAGCAATTACAGTTACTGGTAAAATTCAGATCACGCACAGCCACCTTGGACACAGGTGCATCAGCCGGATCACATCTATAACGAAAGTCCAAAAACAAAATCCAAGATATGCAAAATTTTATAAATCGATATTTTATAAAATGATATCATCCCTGACCATTGAGGGTCCACAGATGATTATGATATTTATTTAAATCTCACCTTTCTTTCAAAATTAGGACTCAAGGCAGCTTATAATTTTAACTAAATTCAACTAAGAGCACACAAAGTGTGATCATTGAAATAGAACTGAATTATTCACTATATTAACGTGACTTAAAACTACATCTAAAAAGCTTAAATACAATTAAAAGATCAAAGCAATTAAAACAGTTCAGTTAAAAACAGTACAGCACTCTCAGCTCATTAAAAAAAAACTTTCACTTTTAAACATTTACTGGAATAAAAAGATCTTCGCCTGACAATGAGATAATGGCATGGTGATGGAGGGGAGAAAGGAGTTCCAGAGTTTAGGGTAGTCACTGAGAAGGCCCTCTTTCTTGTTTCCACCAAGAGTGCTTGTGACAATGGTAGGACTGAGAGAAGGGCCTCTCATGGCGATCCCACAGTCCTATAAGGGGATACAGTCTGCCAGAGAGCCTGGACCTGAGTCATATACAGCTTTACAGGCCATAACTAGTTTTGAACTGTGTTTAGAAATAAACTGGCAGCCAGTGGAGCTCTTGTAATATGGGAAGTATAGTCACTCTAACCTGCCTTATTTAACCCTCTGGCTGCAGCTCTTGGTAGCGGTTGAAGTTTCTGAACACTCTTCAAGGGCAGCCGCATCTACAGTAGCCCAGACAGGATACAACTAAGGCATGTACACCATAAGCAGAAATAGTGTCTCAAGGAACTGGCACAGTTGGCATATAAGTTTTAAATGTGCAAAACACTCCTGGCCACCATTAAAGACTTAGGCCTTCAGGTTCAGGCCAGGAATCCACCCAAACTGCAAACCTCCATCTTTAGGTGACTATAACTGCATCTAACACAGGCTGAGTCACTTTTCCCTGACCTGCCTTTTGACTGACCAGGAACATCTCTGTCTTATCTGGATTAAGTTTCAGTTTGTTTGCTCTCATCCAGTTCAGATTACAGTTTACATCCAGTTATAGATGAAAGACAGCAGATTTAGGACCAACATAGTCTCAGTGGATTGAGGTAGAAAGTAGTAGCAGAGCTGGGTCTGATCTGTATATGGATGGCGCCATACCCCAATACTCCAGAGAACACCTCACAGAGGTTTCATGTATATAGTAAATAGCATAGGAGACAAAAGCAACCCTGAGGAACCCCATAGGCTAATGGTCAAGGGCTCGAATAAGCATTCCCTTGACAAACCTTCTATATCTGTCCCTCCAGGAAGGAGGCATGAAAAGCTTCTGAAAGGGTCAACAGAATCAATTGGAAAACATTTCTTTTGTCCAGTTTCATATGTAAATAATATACCAAGGAGATCAAAGATGTCTCTGTTCCATAACTAGGCCTGAAACCAGAATGAAATGAATCTAGACAATCCATTTCATCCAGGAACTCCTGGAGCTGGGATGCTATCACACTCTCTAATATTTTGCTTGGAAATGATATACATTGGATTCTCCATATTTGTGAGGGTTCTGTTCAAAGATCTCCTGGGAATGGGAAAAATTGCAAATGCTCATGTCTCACATTATGAAATGGTGGTGATATGCATGCAGATCCTTCAGTGCATCAGCAAATTCTGCCTTGTTGTAAGAAGGTACTGACTACCTCCTTCACCCACTGAGCCAGACCCTCTCTGGACTGTTTAGTGAGTCAGAAGGGCAAGGGTCTAGCACATATGTGGTGCATCTCACCTCTCCAAGAATCCTGTCCATATCCTCAGGCTGCACAAAGTGAAAAACATCCAATAATATAGAACAAGCAGGAGCTCAGGTTCCACAATCTACTGATCTATCATTTTATTTATACTCTGCATTGCTCCCAGTCCAGGATTCAAGATAGCTTACAAAAAGACTGGATAAAATAAAACACATATACTTAAAAAAAAACATACAAAACCAAGATTTGAACAGTATTAAGTAACAGGTTACATCATCTGGAACTGTATTAACTACAGCATCAAACTCAGAGTGGATATGAGCAGTTTTATCTGCAACGTGCCATGAAAATTCTCCACAGTGGGTTGTCAAGTAGTCTGCATTTTCAACATGAGGACAAGTGTGTAATATACCTCTGGCCACTTGAAACAGTTCTGCCGCACAGCTCCTTGCCAATGCAATGGTGATAGCAAATAATGATTTATTTGCTGCCTGTACTGTCATGGTGCAGGCCTTCAAAGAGGATCTAGTCTGTATTTCGTCAGATTCAAATCTCTGCAAACATCCCCCAGTCTCTATCCCACTTGGAAAACTAGGGCTGGTTTGACTCTACTCTGGAGTCAAAGGAATGATTGTGTCCATGCCCTGCCCATTTCCCCATTCCAGAGGTCAGCCAGAACTTCAAAGAAGTCACCTGCCAAGGTGACATGAAAATTCCCAAGAGCCATCAGGAATCTATCCAGGCCCATCAGCTTCCTGGGGCAGACCATCCTACTTGATCTCCCACCCTGCAGAGGTTCCATGTGCCAGTGGGTCTAACACTGACAGAACTGCAGAAAGTTCTTCCACAGCAAGGTCACCACCACCCTATCCACCATAGAAAACAAGGCCCAGAAGCATGTGCAGCCTGAGGATATGTGCAGAAGCATGAGCAAGGCCAGATACGACTTAGGAGACACCCATGGTTGTCATGGAGACCATGAAGTCTTGAGCCACTCCCATGACAACCACGAATGTTGAAGTCCCCCAGCATTACTAGCTGAGGAGACTCCAACTCCAAGGTCACCCTGGCTAGTTCAAGAAGATTGTCATTGACACCGTGAAGTCCTGAGCCACTCCCAATAGGACAGCATGAATGTTGAAGTCCTCTAGCATTACTAGCTGAGGAGACTCCAACTCCAACTCCACCCTGGCTAGTTCAACAAGACAAACTGTTGAGCAGAGGGGTGGGTGGTATGCCAACAGATTCCCTATTCTGTCCTAGCTACACTCAAAATCTGCAGACTGTGGCCCTTTTCGCACCTTACCTTCATTGTGGCAGTGGGGAGTGCCGCTCGCGCGAGCCGCTCACAACAGCCCTTCTGCCTCCTGCATCGGCTTCCTGGCAGCACGACCGTCGCGCTAGCACCCCACCCCTTCCTTCCGCAGCGCAGTCTGGGAGCTGTAGGCTGCGCCGGAGGAAGGAAGTGCGACTGGCCCGGCTCGCTGAAGCACCGCATGCAGGTAAATGCACGAGGGCGCTGCAAGCATTGTGCGAGCGGCAGTATTTTCGGCTTACAGCCGAAAATAAAAAAATGCGTGTGTGCCCCGCTTTAGCCTCGTGATTGTCGCGCGAGTGGGAGTGCATCATACGGAGTGACGCTCCCATTCACGCAACGCTCAAGGGGCACTCGCGCAAAAAAAAAAAATGCATGCGAAAAGGGCCTGTGACAGGGCACAACTGAGGAATGGAATCAGAACAGACTCACTGCAACTCAGCCTCCCTACTCCTCAAATCTTGCCTGCTGCTGCACAGAGAATCCTGGTGGACAAAGTAGGGAGAGATTCCCCAGTCCAGCCCAGCCTCATCCAGCCATTATCACAACAACCCTATTTGGATGGCAGCAGCTATATCTGTCAAGATGTGTACAAAAGAGGTTTAACTCAAGGAACTAAATAAATAGTTGCTGCCAACACATCTCTGAAAGTAACGGTGCATCTTTGCATGGTTTCAATAAGCTTCCTTTAGTTTTCACAGACAGCTTAAGACTTTACAATGATGTAAAGCCTACTTACTTTGCTTCGAAATTAACTATACAATAATTGACACCAGATGCAGGCTAATCATACAAACACTCTGACTTTTCCTTTATCAGTTCAGAAGACAGCAGCTGCTTAAAAGGGCCAGGACAATGGCCCCATATTGTTCATGCTAAAAGTAATTTTGCCACTCCATGGAAAACGTCAGCAGTCATTTGGCTCATCAGCTCATGTTTAAAGGACAATAGAGATACTTGAGTTCAGCTTTTTACTGTTCCCTATTGTAGTTACTTTACAATTAATTTCATTTAGGTTTAAAATCTGAGCGGATATAGACTCCAGTAAAGATTCACATGAAATGGTCCTGGTAAGATATGTTTTAACAAAGTGATACACCCAAGCGATAACAAAGTGATGCACCCAATGCCACAGAGAGGTTATCAGGGAATAAATGCTTTCTGTGCCCATAAATGTCTAAGTGTTTATGGAGCAGGGCTAAATTTATTCCTATCATTCTCCAGATGATATGGAGCAAGTTATCACTATTTTATTTCAAGTTTCCCCCCTTCCTTCTAGATGTTTGTTGCTGGTGAGCTGAGAATGAAATAGCAGTTAATCACTGGAGAACATCAAAATATAGGATGGTGTGATCTAACATCAAATGTTCTATAGTGATGGCCCATCAGAACATTTTTTAAAGCTTTATAAGAAAATGTAAATGTTCAGCTACATTCATCAAGCAAACCCAGAGGAATAGAATGTAAGCCCTCTGTTCATTCACTGGGGGAAAAATATAATTAACTGGACAGTGATCTTCAGCTAAAATTGCAACCAGAATGTATATGTATTGACAAGGCTCCAACAGAAACTCACTTTGTTTCTATGTAGCACACAGGGCAATAATGATGTGAACCCCCAAGATAATTTTTGATGATAAGAAGGAGAAGGATGGCTGGTATCTCGTTGGTGTCTTATATATATGTTAAATAGGCCATTATGCAAAAGACATACCTTATTTCCTGGTGTATTAGATGCACCAGCGTATAAGACACACCTCATTTATATGCCAGCAAATACTGTTTAATGATGCATAATATATATTGGCATATAAGACGCACCTCATTTTCAAACAATATTTTTCAGGAAAAAAAGTGAGTCTTATACACCAGCAAATACAGTATTCTGTTCATGGCTGTGTAAGCAAAGTTCCACAAGTGTAACCATACCATATGGGCCTAAATCTTATTGTTAGTCCCCATTAGAATAGAGTCACTAAATCAATTAGCTTTGCCTATGCGTTGGTTTCCTAGTCAACAACGGATTCAATAGGTTTACTGTAGTTGGGACTAGCCAACAGGATTCCAACTGACACATTTTTCCCTGGGATTGCAGAAATAACCCCACTGAGCAATCTAACAATAAGCAGACACACTGGAATATAAACATATCAATTGTACATTGTCAGCTCTGACCAAATGTGTGATGTAGCACAACCACTGTGTAATTATATGAGTGTAGATTTATAGTGTGCAAAGACAATGTAGGATCTTAGCCACTATTTCAAAAATACA
This sequence comes from Ctenosaura bakeri, assembly GCA_948474755.1. NCBI lineage: Eukaryota > Metazoa > Chordata > Lepidosauria > Squamata > Iguanidae > Ctenosaura > Ctenosaura bakeri. The sequence goes on from CAOLHI010001240.1 coordinate 764,424, forward strand.
TGCCACTTCTTAATTTAAACAATGTTCACAGTGATTTTAAGAAACTTCCATTAGAAGAACCCACAAACAATAAAATTAACAGCTGATCTCATAAAATGTTACATAGTCAACATTGCAATCCTATTTCCTCTCTCCTTCTCACAATACTCAAGCCATCCACACAACTTCAGGTTTCAATGTACAACCATTCCAATCATGCAGGTCTTCCAAATGACTTTAACTAGTTAACATTAATGCACAACAAAGCACTGAGTTAAATCCGCACTTAGAACAGACCCGTTGGAAAAGAATAACTTAAGTCACATTAATTTCAAGAGGTCTATTCTACATTTGACTAAGTCTGGACCCAATTAATTGCAGCGTTATAGCAAGATCTAAGTGTATTCGTTCAGAAATATTTTTTTAAAGACTATGGAGCTATTTCTGCAATAAATGAATCTATAACTACAGCCTTCCAGCCCATGCAAGTTTACCATTGGAGTAAAACTTAACTGAAAAAGTATGCCCAAGAATTCAGCCTGGCATTGGAAGCACAATTGGTTGCTAGAATACACTGCTCTAAACAAAGGCAATGTTGCATTTGCTGCCCTTAAAAATTCTTTTTTTTTTCGTATTATTTGAAGATATGTTTTAGCCCTTATAGAATAAATCAAACAACAATGACAATAACAGCAACAAGACCGATGAGCGCAGAAAGCAAACAAAGTGAGTGAGTTCTCTCTGTGCTGCTTTTAACATCCACTAAACTAATTTCCTTCATCTCAGAATCCTTTTCTGGCACATGGCCATTGTGTGGCACATCACAGGCATGAACAAATATCAGAAGGCAAGGAAGATGGACTTTATCGTGTAGGTAACAACACACCCATAATTACATCAAGTGCAAATAATGCTGCTGTAACACAATATAATCAAATATATCTAATACAGACCAGCCTATAATTCAATAAAGCAACAGCCTTGTTAAACCAACATTTATCAATCTCAAACTGGAATATTTATATACATTTCATAGTGAGAGGATGAAAGGGAAGTGGAAGAGCTAAAAGGCACAGTGGGATAAGCAAATACAATCCCTCCATAATGATACATGCACTAGAAGTACTGAAGATGACATTATGCTGAAACTTTATCAAGTAGCTGCTGACATACATAGAAATAATTGCATGTGATTCATTTCTCTCATTTCCTCAAATTAGTTTGAAAGCTATTAAAAGGGCTACTGCTTTAGTAGTTTTCATACACAACTATTTTATCCTAATCAGTGTGATTCAGACAGCATGGAAGAAAAAGTGGATGAACAGAAATGAGCAATGTGAGGGCATGGTTCTAAGGTCTAATAAGAGGATATGGAACTTGGCTTGGTATTCTCATCCTTTCTATTGTGATATGATAGTAACTGCATGCATGTCTTATAAGTACTTTGAACACCATCTTTAAAGAAACAAATGCCACTTCCACAGGGCCACAGTGTCATAAGCTACAATAACTTCTCCTCTGCATGCTCAGTCATTAGGGAGCCTCATAGACATCGGTCATTTCTGCACTAGACTGTTATAGAGCTATTATTCCACTTGCAACATCCTATGGAATCCTGGGGTTTGCAGTTTTGGGAGGGGCCAGCTGGCCCCTCCCAAAACTGCAAATCCCAGGATTCCATAGGATGTTGCAGCTGGAATATTAGCGCTGTAACAGTCTAGTGTGGAAATGGTCATTGTCTGAGATCCTACACCAGTTCATTGTAGCATAAATATCCACCAGCAGAATTAAGTTATGCAACTCCCATACTGAATACAAACAAAGGGCAACTTATGTGGATTGTCAATGAGCATAGCTGGCAACCCATGGTGTAACTGCAATAGGTAATGTACAAAGGCAATGTGTACAGGCAATGTACATTCTCATGATTCTGTGTTTAATGTGCCACAGCATGTGCAACAGTTCCACAGGCACAAACCCACTTATGCCACCATCAGCTGGGATGACCAAGGTGCACAGTCTAAAAATATCACTTTGCATGCATAGCACAACCTCTGTGTATGTCCCTAAGAGGAAGCCAACTAATGCCTCCTTCCTTACCTATTTACAAAGAAGTGATCAGAATACAGGAGAGGGTATAAAAATAAACTTCCACAGATAAAACAGAAGAATCCAGAGGAAACGGGGGTGGGATGCTGATTCCCCTTCCCTACTCCAGCTGCTGCCTGCACCTCAAAAGCCAGTTCTGGGGTGATGTGAAGGCGTGGGGGAAATTCTGCAAGTTCCACCAGTGGAACATTGGTGCTAGACCATAAGATTTTTTCAAGTGAGTAGTGGGGCTCAACATTCCAGGTCCAAGTTCTGCTCCCAATCTATGTTCTGAAAATATTAAAAGGGTTTGAATTTGAGTTGACATTCTGTGAAGGAGGTTAATGCTTCTGGTTAGTTGCTGTGTTGTTACCTATGTATTTCATTTTAATTTGGCTGCATTATGTTCATTTAAAACATATGTGATCTGCTCAGACTTAAGAACTAGATAGGCTAAGGGTCGAAAGGCCTCTATATGTGTGCATATAACTATAAGGTCTTTTCTTAGACAACCCAGTTAGATTCCTGGCTTTGAAAAGAAAAGAAACACCAGCATTGTTTCCTGACTTTTCTGTATAAGTAGCACATAAATGCCCCATCTGGCTCTGCCACTGATTTTATCATAATTGGGAGAAGCAAAGATATGCTCGCTACTCATTAGTACCAGCCTTCTTGCATTTAAGTCTGGTTTATAATGGCATAGGTCAAAGAAGCATCACTTTAATGAGAGCCTTGATAGGCACATACAGATGAAGGACTTCTCATCTTCACCTTAATGTGCAAAACAAGATCCATTGTATCCCTTGTTGGCAGTACAATCTCTGTGCACCTGTATTATTTGTAATGATGTATGGATGAACAAAATCACAACAAATTTGGAGTTATTTGAAGTGAACAGACCAATGATTTCAATATACAAAGTTGTAAAACAGAACAAAGGAAGGACAAAGCTCTCAAAAATCAAGAATTTAAACAGAAAGGTTAAAAATACACACACACACACACACACAGCAAAACGTGAAACCAGACTGATGTCATAATCATTGGACTCCTATCACTTGAAAGAATGTGAAAAATTGATATAATGTAATCTTGCTATTTTTCTTTTAGAAATGTTAAAAAATGTGTTCAAATGTTGAAACTAAAATGCTCCCTACCTCAAATATATTCAAACTGGAAAATTACTTCAAATCCTAATTCAATGGTATTGAGAAACCCCATCTTTAAAAAATGATAATTCTTTCTTAACTTGGTAGACAAGTTAAGAACTTAACAGGAATGAGAACAAAATGATGTGAAGTCTGATGCAATGAAGCTCCCTCATATTCAATTTTATTTTATTACTGATAGTATTAATATTATACAACTATCTAGGCAGACTTTGTTCATGATCATGAAGGCAATCCTAGTTCAAATAGTAACTCTTTCAAGCTTTGCCTATAGTGGAGAGAATCACCATTTGCAGAGTTTGGGGTATTCATAACAGCATTTCCTCTGCTCCATACAGAACTTTGTTTCATCCCTAATCATTATGATTTTGGTACAATCAACTGCAAACAAAGCAAATCTCTACATACTTACTTACCAAACTCATTGGGACCCATACCAAACCCATTGGGGTGCAGTGATCTGAGTACTGGACTAGGGCACTAGGAGAGCAGGGTTCAAATCCCCACTCAACCATTGAAACCCACTGTGTGACCTTGGGCAAGTCACACACTCTCAGCTTCAGAGGAAGGCAAAGACAAGCTCTATCTGAAAGAAATCCTCCCAAGAAAATTTTGTGATAGGTTTGCCTTAGGGTTGCCCTAAGTCAGAAATAACTTGAAGGCATATAACAACAAAAAGGTTGTAGATTTGGCCCTTTCACTCACCAGAGCACCCTATCCCTGCAATAAATCCATCACCAGTCAGATCAATGTTAGACAACAGAATCACAACCCAGATGCACAAGAAGCAAAAAATTCCTTCCCAAACTGAAGGCTAAAAGTATGTTCTTATCAATCAGACATTACACAGACTTAGGGGTTGGAAATGTATACAAAAATTGAGAAATACAAGCAAAACCTTTGCCTCATTGGAAGAAAACAGAGTGGTACTCTCATCATTACCTTATTTTAATTATTCACGATTTCACTGATTGGAATTTGGATCAGCTCAAGATATTGTGCAGGAAATTAAATGAAAGACAATGTTGCTTTTTCTTCTTTAAGTGAATAGCTCATTGCAAAGCAGGAGTCACGATACATATTTACATAAAGCTACTCAAGGGAAGGTACAGAAAAATAATTTATGCCTCCAGCCTGCAAGGTCATTAGCTCTCTTAGAGAACACCATTAAAGATGCTAAAGCACCTCATATAACATTTACTGCAGGAAATATTTACAACCTATGAAACAGTATTTTTGAAAATGAGAAAAAGAAAGAAAAGAAGAAGGATATAGCCTGATGCCAAAATGACCATGGATTATGATTACTGAAACTGAAAGGGAGTTTAAAGTGGCTGTGCTACAAAAGAATTATTCAGTGGAGTGTTTGGTTAATAACAACTTTTGATCATTCAATCAGATTTAGGTACTTTTCCAAGTGTGACCATTATAGCATCTAGTTTCAGAAGTACATAATAAACAGGTTCCCATTTCCTGCACAGTCGCATGGAAGTAAACTCGCCTGCTGGAAACTTACACCCATGGAATTCAGCTTGGGAAGTAACTGTTACAAAGCATTTAGTTACTGTTAACAGTTCCAAGGCCAACAACAAAAACTACCAGTATAATTGCATGTTTTTTAACGATAGCTCTTTCCCATTTCTGAAAAGTAACAAAAATTATAAATTTATAGTCTGAATGTGATAGGTTGTGGTAGTTTACTGAAGCCATTTCCGCACTAGACTGTTATAGCGCTATGATTCCACTTGCAACATCCTATGGAACCCTGGGGTTTGCAGTTTCGGGAGGGGTCGGCTGGCCCCTCCCGAAACTGCAAACCCCAGGGTTCCATAGGATATTGCAAGTGGAATCATAGCGCTATAACAGTCTAGTGCGGAAATGGCCTGAGAGCTCACTCTGGCTGAGAATTCTAACGCCCCTCCCTAAGCTGCAAATCTCTGGATTCCTCAGGATGTTGAAAGTGGAATAGTAGCAGTATAACAGTGTAGGGCGAAAATGGTCTTAGTCTTTTCAATTTTTTAAAAACCCTGCATCTACACTTCTAGCTTGTTTGCTATTGTTGGTTCCACTGGAATGATTCTGCAGCCATTTCTAACATTTCGGTGTCTGTTTGATGTTCTATGTGTTAGCATCTTTTGGTTTTAGTGCTGTTTTGTCACCCTACTGCGCAGTGTGCAAATGTGAAAGATAAAGAGATAAATAAATTAATAAGTATTTGGATCTTTTTCTCTCCCTGAGAGCCAAACCAGGTTAGGCTGGCTTTCTGAACCCAATGAGATAACAGAGCACGCCCTGAAGAACACTTTCTTGTCTGGTTGTACTATAAATCAGGTGACCTGAACTGAATTCATGATAGTTGACAGGGAAGAGGAAAACAGAATAGATGAGCTAAAAGAAATATACTCACTAACCCAGACAAAAAGCCCTCTGGTCTTTTAACAAAGGCTGCAACTCAGTTACAATTGTTCTTACTTCAAGCCATGGATTTTTTTCTAAATAAATGCCTGTAAAATACACAGATGCTTGTGTTGTTTAAACCTTAATTTAAAAATAAGTAATGAACCGATGGCTAGTGGGCTAAATCCAATTGTTAGTCCAACTAGCGTAAGAACACTGGATAAATCAGACCTGCTATGCTTTTGTATGTCTCATTGGCTCAATAAGTCGGGTTGGAACCAAGGTTAAGTTTTTTGTAGCAAGAGATGTAGCTAGCGCAGATAAAACAAAGCATAAGCAACCAAGTGAAAATGCTATTTCTTTTGTGTTTTGTATAAACCCTGGGGGTGACAACCACATTCTCCTGACCCACTAGGTTGCCAATTATGCCAAACTACATTGAAAATATGAAGCAATAACATATTCAAAGCTATGTTGACATTGCTACCAAAGTCCAATTATTTCACTCCTCTATGTCACTGAGCAAAATCGCCAGTAAATAAAGCAACTGCCAGGGCTTTAAGATCAGAGATCTGCATGAATAACAGACAGATTAACATAGTCACTGTGATGTTACAACACAGCTAATAGACAAAGTGGGCCTAATTTCCCAAACTTTATAGTATTTTCAAAAGCTCAGTGGGATGTGCTCACATTTTGCTTCTTTAATAAAACCTCATGATTAATTCAAAAAGCATAATTCCATGAAAGCTGTCGATTTTTTTTAAAATGGTAAGTTTTGTGGGTCAAGCTGTAAATGGAAATCAGAAGCAAATTCAATTGCTACTTTAGCATTTCATATGCACACAGACAAATACATACAGAACTGAGTAAGGCCCGTGTGGATACAATTGTTTTGTTCCAGTGTTGCCCTGCCTTAACTTTTGCTTTTGCTTGATTCTTAATGCCTGTTGCCACCTTTCCACATGCATTTAGTAGTCACCATGTGCCTCCTAATTGGCTTGCTTTTCTTTTCTATATTCCCATCACTCCAATTACATTCAACATGAGAGATAGAGGACTTCAGCAATTATCCAGACGCTGCTGCACTTCAACTCCTATCCCACCATTTCCCAACATGGGGTATGTTGGTTAGAGATGACAGAAATTGCAGTCCAACAACATCTGGAGCTCCAGCCAGACTGGATTTCAGGGGATGTGGCTTTTGGCAGTCAAAGGGTTATCTCTTCCTTTTTACCTACTTCTAGCTGCCTGCAGTACAAGAGAGTTGAGGAAGGAAGAGGAGGCAGCAAGCCTCTTGTGAGATTTGTATCAGATTCTATGTCCCTGTCCTTTATTTTAAAGTCTTCTGCTTGTTTGCCTTGACCACTATTACTCTATTGTGTCAGCTCTACTGCGGAGACTTTCTTGCCTCTTATTCCATCCATTCCCTCCTTTCTGTGGAGTTCTAAACTAATGTATTTCAATATTTCTCACTGTTGCCCATCAATCTTTTATTTGAGGCGATCTTTCTAACCTGCAACTCAATTACAATGTTTTTCATGTGTGGACTGGCAAAGCATTCCAAACCCTCCAACATTTCACAGATAAAAACCAGGACTTGTGGCCTAGCAATAGCAGAGTGTGGTCAAGATGGCAAAAGTTATTAAAGAGGATGAACAAACAAGCTCAGAGTGGTTGTACCAGTTTGCTTTTGCCTCATCCTACTCTAAAGGTACCATATCATGTCTGATCTTGAAAGCTGGTTAGTATTTAGATGGGAGACTACCAATGAATATAAAATGCTGTAGGCTATATTTCTGAGGAAGAAACTGGCAAAACCACCTATGAGTATTCCTTGACTGGGAAAACCCTATGAAAAATTCATGGGGTCATCATAAGTTGACAAGTTGAAGGGACATACACACACACTGGGAAGGGTAAGATCCCACCTTTTTCTTCCCTCTCCTTCTTCTCCCTCCTGTTGAGTTAATTGAGTACAAACAAGTTTTATACTCTCAACTCAGTTTACAGCACTGAAAATAAGCAGAGGACAGGAAACTGGCAGGAAAAGAGAGAAACTGGAACATTTTTAAAGCAGCTGAAAATGGGGGATGGCAGAGAATTAACTGAGACTGTCCCTGCCAAATCGGGACAGTCTGAAAATATGACATTCTTGGTTCAGTCTTACATGCTGATACTGGTTTGGTCCAAGAGAATGGTGAGCCTGTACCATTACAAGAGGAAGGCCATATCCACACTTTATCTGTCATCCTGTCACAGCACTGCCAGGATGGGAGCGCGACCTGAACACTCCTCTTTGCACCCAGTTGTCTGCCTGCAGAAGAGTAGCATGAGGGATATGCTCCTTCCTTCCGCAGTGCAGCCAGCCACTTTCCTTGTTGCACTCAGGAAGAAAGTGCCTAGATCACTCTTCTTCCCTTTCCGCACAGCTGCTGGCAATGAAAGTGTCGCGCAATCAGGAGCTATTACCAGATTTCTTTTCTGGTAATGGAATATCCTGTGATCGTGACAGGTGCAGAAGCATTGGCAGTGGGACTGCAATGATGTCGTGTGAAAGCACAACTTGTGGACCAGCAGCAACACGTCCCCATCTGGGGACAGCAACGTCATGCGGAAATGGCCGAAGTCTTAACATGACACCACTACCACCCAAACGCATAAGCATCAGGACGCAGTGGTTTTCTTATTAACTGAAGAGAGCTTGCACCTGGGGAATAATCCAGGACACTGGATCCTGCTGTCTGGAAGATTTAGGGAATACAGTCCAACAAAGTAACTCTGCCAAACGCTGATATTTCCCTACACAGCTTACCCCAGCACTATTGCCTTCTGGGTTGCTCTGAATGTTTTTTAGGACTACTGAACTGTAAAGAGACAGCCACAACATAATTGCAGAGTGTGCAAAGTGCTATAAATACAGGCAAAATCTGGAGAATTATACACTCCTAGTTCTTGACGCCACTATCATTATGGGCAACATGAGCAGTGTGAATTGGAAGCTGTGACCACAGGAAAATGTCACCTTCATATTGAGCTGATCTAGACACTTTGGAAAACCTTTGGTATTAAATCATTCTTAAGGATGGGTGGTGGGGGAATGGATCTAGCTTTCTGTCCTCTGCTATTTGAGACAAAGTATTACGCATGTGACATTCCAGTGTGAAAAAAGATATTAAATAATCCCATTTAAAGTCAAATGACTGACATTGTTTGCCATGACTAATCCGTGTTACTGAAGGGGAAATTCCACATGCGAAGCCCTAATGGGACTGTCCCTATCTCTTTACTTTTGAATGAGTATTAAGGAGTGCCATTTTTTGAAATAAGTACCAATTTGCTCAGATATTTTCTAGTGTGTGCTCTATAACACATGAAAACGGAAAGAAATAGTGAATGCTTTGAATAACAAATGCAAATACTGTTAGTCTGGTAAACCCAGTGAAATCTTCACTTAGAGAAACCTTCTAATTAAATGAATAAAATTATTTTGAAAAGATGTTCAATGAAGAGTGAAAAATGGGATTATTCTACTCCATCAAGTTCCGTTTTGATGTTTAACCAATCTGTAACACCAGGTAAATTATGGTTTTGTGCTCACTGCATGCCTTTTAATGAGATTATTGGTTAAAATCTGGTACAAAAATTAGGGGGAGGGCAAGTCAGTTGCCTGCTCACATAAGGAAGACACATTTTCAGAAGTGATCATCTGGAAATGCAAAATGTATGAACATTTGTGCACCAATGTCTTTGACAAATTCACCAGCACTGAAACTATCTGGGTGACAATATTCTTTTTATTCAATTTTATCCGAAAGAGGCTGCCATATGAATCATACCGCAGTCCAGTACTCATTTGGCTGGGGAAAAGCCCCACTGAACCCATAAGTATTTATTTCTGAGTAAGACACTTCCATGATTACAACAAGAATTCCAATCCTAAGTCCCACATGTTTAATATTAACAGTATCTATGTCTACCTCTTATCCTCAGTGGTCAATGTAGCTTACAACAGTACTTAAAAATCTAAGCAAGAATTGAAACTTAAACAGGCTGAAAAAGAGGATTTTAAAAAATAAAAACAACAATAACAGAAAAGCAGCAGAATATACTGAAAGCCTGAAATGAATTATATAAAGTAAGAAAATGCTTTAAAGATCCTAGGCTCTATTAAAAGCTTGATCATCATCAAAGAAGGTGCCACCACCAAGAAGGTTGCAATTCCCCCCCCCAATTATGGACTTATTAAGCAGAGTCTTCAGTGGATGATCTTACTGTTGAAGTGGGTCCATGAAAAATTTATTGGGTCATCTTCTTTATCTGCCTGTTTTAAGTCATCCAGACCAAACACAATTGTTCCTAGCAGTTAGGCTAGAGCTCACTTGCCTATAATTCTTGGAAAATACAACAAAAGGGTCAAAACTGGAAACATACTAACTCTGAAGGTACCAAATTAGAACTGTATCAAACTCTGGCTTGGCAGCCTTTTAAGAGAATATATGACCTTCCTTTTCAAGCACAATACTCTCAGAAGCAGACATATTCTAACATCTCAGTTTTTAAAGGAAGCCAAGACACTGGGTTTGGATAGTAACTGAAATGTTACAGAACAAAATTTTATATATAGGTGTGTGTGTGTGTGTGTGTGTGTATGCACATATCTGTGTGTGTACACACACAACAGAAAATTGTTCCCAAAATTTACTATGTCCTTACTAGCTATTGGTCTGAGTGCACTTCCCAACATAGTCTTTCTCTCCCTCTTACTCTTTGATGCTCAAGCTATACCCTTCTGAATCTTCCCTCTTGTTCGTCTGTTTGATCGATTTATATTCCCAAAATATACATTTGTCCCAAAACCAGGACAAAAGCTTCTCCCAAAACTGAGACTCATGAAGAGCCACACCAAGATAAAAAAGCAGGCACAAATGAAACACAAAAACCTATAATGCTAAATGCTACTTAAATCAGTTATAATATTAAAATACAATTGAATTAAAAGCAATTTAAAGACAGTGTCAATCCAAAATGTACATCTTCCATTAAGCATTCCTTCCTCTGCATTCACTCAGTTCTCCAAAAGTCCCCTTGAGTATAGGTATGCTTCACATGCTTCACACTTCACAAAGTAGTGTGTTCCTTGGCCTTATTTCTTTAAGACAGAGCCTTCCAAACTTTTCATGTTGGTGACACACATGCATCATTTCATGACACAATAATTTCAGTTTTACTAGCAAACTGGAGGTTAAACTAACCCCTCATAAGAGATACAGACAAATACATAAATTGTAACAAAACGTACGAGGACACAACATACCTCATGAAAATCTTTCATATATTTTTAAAAATATATGATTTATAAATAATAACATAGATTTCCAAGACTGTAGGCGACACACCTACATACTTCAGGTGACACACTAACGTGTCACGGCACACCGTTTCAACAGAAAATCTGGGACTAGAAGCAGGAATGACATGGATAGAACAGAGATAGGTTCCTATACCATAAAAGATAAGAGTAGTTCAACATGTTTCAACAATTTTTTTCTAATTCAAAAACAATACTATGTACATGTGAAATGAAACAATTATGTATTTGAGTAAACAAAAATATTTTTCAACTTCTGGAGATCATTTGAAAGCTTCTTCCAAAATGCATCCAGGAATGATGACTTCTACCACACGCTTCTACTTTTCATAAGAACCAAATTTTTGTGGTCAGACTTATAGTTCTACGATTTTTACTATGCTGGGGTAGCTGGTGAAGCAGGCTAATCTCTTCTCTCTTTTCTTTCTGTTGGGGATTCTGGAGGCAGCCGCTGTTTATATTCCCTGTAAATAGCATCTGTGAGATTGACTAGAATAGTACAGTGTGCCCTCTTGCGGTGCACCCTCAGCACATACAAATCCAAGGTCGTGCAGAGCATCATATCTGTTATTGTCAATGGACATGTCAGGCACATGCCTGTGCTGCCACAGGTATGCACATGTCTCATCCATTGAAGATAATGGAATGTGAGTATTCTTTTTTTTTTTTTTTTTGAATGCAGGGGTTCCTGGAACAGAACCCCAGCATGTATGGAAGATGGATTGTATTCCATTTTTTGCCAGCTCAAGCTTTTTTTGCATTGTTTATTGCATTATTGCAGACATTCTGCTACAACTGGAGGTCTGTTTCTTCAGCTCCCTCATCATTCTGTTGCTTTAAAAAATAATGTTCAGACAGACAGAAGATGAAGGAGAAAAGGGGGCAGGGTAATATAAAAAGACTTTGTAAGAAGAAGCTTTGCTTTCAGAGGCTTAGCTAACTGAGGTATGTCTATAAAATATCTCTGCATGCCAACAGAAGGACAATAGAGAAGAGCCTGGCCTAGCCTTCCCTCTCCCATGTCCTCTTCAAACGTGCCCCTGAGGTTGCAGAATGAGGCAAAGGGCCTCCCCTGAAGGACTATAAAGCCCAGGCAGATCTCAAGGCCCTGTAGTAAAATCTAATCATAAAGATTTCATAATAAAGATCTAACTACAAAAAGGTATGCTGAGATATAAGGTGTTAAGACAGCACATTCCTGATCATGGTATCTCCCCTGTCAGGTAAGCAGGCATTCATACCCTGTTCTCCAGAGTGGTAGTCCAATGCTTAAACCACTACACCATGCTGGCTCCTTTGCAAAAGTTACTGAGTGATACTTTTTGTTTGTAGTGATACTTTCAAACTCCTTCCTTCCTTCCTTCCTTCCTTCCTTCCTTCCTTCCTTCCTTCCTTCCTTCCTTCTGAAAGGTGTCCTCACAATTACTTTGCTTGTTCATGTGTGAGAGAGTTGTTGCTGTTGTTGTGTGCCATCAAGTTGTTTCTGACTTATACTGACCCTCATGTGAGCCTATCACAGAATCTTCTTGGCACAATTTGTACAGAGGGGAATTTGTCTTTGCCTTCATCTAAGGCTGAGAGTATGACTTCCCCAAGGTCATCCAGTGCGTTTCCATGGCCAAGTGGGGATTGAAACCCTGGTCTCCAGAGTGGTAGTCCAATGCTTAAACCACTACATCATGGTGGCTCTTCATTATTTTATACTATTCATACTCTTATTTTGTAGTGTCTAAGCAAAAGTACTTCTAAGGTTTCACACAAATATTTGCAAATACTTTTATCACATAAGGTAACAGAAGCAAAACTATATTTCTCCATTTTAGTCAAGTGGGGCAGGGTAGGACCACATGATCTCACAACCCACATTCTGCTTTCACTCAAACAGGAATGTTCAGTTCCTGACATCTGGCAAGTCTTATTTTATAGATGAGCTGTTAAAGGCACTAAGAATTTTTTGATGGTTTATGGCATTCTAGTGCCATCTAGTGAAAGATTACAGTCATGATAAAGACAGGTTGTAAAATTCTATCAAGAAAACTGTGGGTACTGTCAAACACACACAAATTCTCTCTCACACACATTATAAACCCTCCTGTAATCCTTAAACATTTATTTGACAGTTCTCTATTATTTTGACCCATCTGCACACTATATGGTTTGTTCATATCATTAGCAATGTAGAAGTAACTGTTAATATGATTCAACTGCTGATTTGTGTATTATACAATCAAGGAATTAATCAGGGCTGAGGTGAAATGAAAAAAGAAAGACAGTTCATGATTAATCAAGTCCCCTCCTCACTGTTATTTTAACTATAACCTAATTCCATTTCAACATTTCACTAACCAGAAAAGTTGCATGGCATTCAGACACAACAGTAAGTCAGGCATTCAGGATATCTTATTTTACAGTTCATGAATGCTGTTAATTGCATACAATGATCAGTCACAACTGCTTTGCACATAAGGGTGACAAGACAAACCATGTCTCTCTGTCCATGGTTCATTTGTTGTGACACCCAACATAGCACAATGTTTGTTCCCAAGAAGGCAGAGTCATAAGGCAACAAGAAACCATGGCTTAGAGTTTGGAAAGAAACAAAACAGAATTCCCTGTCTTTTGCCTTGTTTAAATTAGTCCCATTTGCAGGAGGAGCTAAGTGGGTACAAGTCACTCGAAATTCTTGAAAACTGTGGCCTACTGTGGTGTGTAAACTGTGATCGCTCTCAAAGAAGTTGGTGTACCACAACATTTGATTGCCATAGTGTGTAACCTGTACTCAGCACAAGAGGCTGCTGTCAGGCCAGAATATGGAGAAACAGAATGGTTTCAAATTGCTAAGGGAGTCAGGCAAAGCTGCATTTTATAAACCTATCTGCTTAACTTGTATTCCAAACATATCATACCTAAAGCAAAGATTTGACTCAGAAGAAGGTGGTGTGAAAACTGAAGGAAGGAGCATCAACAATTAAAGATAATAATATGCAGATGGCACCATACAACATGCACATGACATCTTACTACTAGCAGAAATTAGCAAAGATTTGGAATGATTACTGAAAAAAGTCAAGGAAGAAAGTAAAAAGGTAGGTTTACAGTTGAACATTAAGAAACCAAAAATAATGACCACAGATTATTTACATAACTTTAAAGTAGATGACAAAGACATTGAAATAGTTCAAGATTTTCCATATCTTGGCTCAGTCATTAATCAGAATAGAGACTGCAGTCAAGAAATCAGAAGAAGGCTATGACTCGGAAGGGCAGCTATGAAAGAACTAGTCAAGTTCCTGATCCAGTCCAGGGTTTCTGTCCTAGTGCAAATCAAACCTGAACTCTCCCTAGAAGTCAAGATGACTAAACAGAGGCTGTTCTACTTTGGCCATACATGAGAAGACGTGTCTCCTTAGACAAGACAATAATGTTCATTAAGGTAGAAGGTAATAGGAAAAGAGGAAGACTGTACTGCAGATGGATTGATTCAATGAAGGAGGACATATCCCTGAATCTGCAAGACCTGAGCAGGGCTGTAACTGATAAGAGTAGCTTAGAGGTCTCTTATTCACAGGGTCACTGTAGGTCAAAGTCGACTTGATGGCAGTTAACAACATTGGAATTTATCTAGATTTCTTCCTGGTAAACAGTGTTTTGGTTTCTAGTATGGCTTTAAAAACAAAACTTGATACTGGCTTGATATTAATAGCTTCACAAGAATATTATTTAAGTAGACTGACCCGAAGCAAGCAGCATATTTTTTTAAGTGTGGTTGTGCATAATACTCTTCCCTCCACCCCACATACACATATACCAAATATATGTGATGGATCCCATCTCGACACGGGCCTCACAGTTCCAAACCTTGGGCTCCTGTCATTCACACTGCTCCCTTTCCCCTCAACAAGATCCCTCACTGGATCAGGCACCTGGCCTCAAGATGATTCCTATATGGATCAGTGGATGGGTATGTTTGTCGTTCAGCAGGTTCACTGTAGTAAACATGGCCATACTTATCGAAACTTAACAGACACAGTTGTAAAAAAGAATAAACAATTGAAGTTTATTAATACATAATTACCGGTAGTTCACACATTAATCCAGGGCTTTCCAAATGGTGTGCTGTGACACATTAGTGTGTCACCTGAAGTGTGTAGGTGTGTTGCCTACAATCCTGGCAATTTATGTTATTTATAAATCATATATTTTTAAAAATATATGAAAGGTTTTCATGAGATATGTTATGCCCACATACATTGCATTATTACAATTTATGTATGTGTCTGTATCT
This sequence comes from Ctenosaura bakeri, assembly GCA_948474755.1. Classification (NCBI taxonomy): domain Eukaryota; kingdom Metazoa; phylum Chordata; class Lepidosauria; order Squamata; family Iguanidae; genus Ctenosaura; species Ctenosaura bakeri. Next base: position 779,713 of record CAOLHI010001240.1, read on the forward strand.
CTTATAATAGCGTCAGTTTAACCTCCAGTTTGCTAGTGGCACTAAATTACTGTGTTGCAAAACAATTCATGTCTAAAAAGTGTGTCACCAGCATGAAAAGTAAGCTCTGCATTAATCTCTAAACTATTTATCATTCACAGCTGCCCTAGACCGTTTTCAGTTCCTCCCTGGCGGACTGTCCTTTCTCTACTTCCGTGCAGTCTTCTTCCTATCTCTGCAATCTTTTCCCTGTCTCTAGGTCATCTTCCCCCTCCCTCTGCAATAGGGATCTGAAGAATTCTAGTTATTTCATTTTATTAACTGTCCACAACCTTCTAATCTTGTATTTCATATTGATGACTGGTGAACAAGACAGAGAAAGATGAATCACAACAAACAAACAAACAGCATCTTTTGCACACATCCAAAGGAAAATGACATGATTCCTGCTTTAAACTGGAGAAAACTATTTGTTTTGTAAAAGAAGGTTGTTTCCTTCTGGGAACAAGAATTAGTTTTATGCAATCAGAGTGTTCTTTTCAACAGATAAGAGAAGGAAAGAACTACTTGGCGATAGCAAGAGGGAGGGGGAGCTGGTAAAAATTACCTTGACCTGCACAGCTGAAAGGGGCTTAATATGTTGCATATGTTTTTGTCTTTCTTGGTAATGGTCGACACCTATTGTAACATTAGTGACTTTAAAAAAAATGATATACAAAATTCTATCAGTTTTTGGCCAATATAGACTCTAATCACATTTACACATTAAGAACAGAAAGTAATTATATTTTAATATCATTCTTGTCAAAATATTATTTCATGTTCAATGCACATGTGATTCTAAATAACAGCTTGCAAATCTGCACTGTACTTCTCACTAAAGATTTTTTTAGTTAGCCTACCCTTCCTAGTTGCCTTGCTTTTGGTGGCCCTGGTGAAGCCTAAATGAATTTTCCATTCTCATATTTCCTTAAGAGTTATAATTTAGGTAAATAAGGGTTCTATTTCATACATCACAATAAAGCTGACATCCAATGCACACTTTATTGGGAGCTCAATGGGACTTACTTCTGAGTAAACTTGGAGAGCCTTAGATCGCAGGTGTAATAAAATACAAAACAAAACTCCCTTCTGGCAGTAGTTTTACTAGATAAAGGGGTGAAGCTGTGACACAAGAACCCTGGAGTACAACTTGCTAAGCACTGAGGAATCATCCAGCACGTAAAAAAACAACACCTATACTTGCCCTCACTAATTAAAATCATTATGAGACTGAAAATGCCCAAGAAAAGAGGTTTGGTGACTCAATGCTGTGTAACACATGAATCCATATAAAATGTAAATGTAATTTAATTAGCTGATAATGGTCTAATAATTACAATGGCAATGAAATGAAATGCATTGTTATGGGAATACATAATGAAAGCATTGAGGAAGAATAGGTTTGCTTTGACCTGTCTGCTAAGAAAACCACCTGTGCAAATAGTTGAGCCAGTCTAGTTCAGCAGACAGGAAGGTTTTTTTTTTTTTTTTTGCCCAGAAAAGGGGTTTGTTTCCATGGAAGCACACACTCACTCACACACACATACACATCCATCCAGAGGACAAAACCTAACTATTTTATTCTCCTCACCCTTTGCAATAAAGATTTCATTCATCGTAACACATTTAACATGCTACTTAATAATGTGTTTAAAATATGTTTATTAACCAGCAATTATTTTGCATAATGGTCTCGGACCAGTAATGGCCATTTAGTGACTTAAGAATTCATCTTAATGTGCACTGGCTCTTTTCTAAGACTTCTGGCATTTTAAACAAATGTTGTAATGTACTTTGGCTCAGACTAACCACTGCAGACACAAGGGGAAACCAAGCAAATGTTTTAAAAGTTGCATAAAAGTTTATTTAATTGAGCATAAAATTATATTAACTTCTATCATATGAATAGGTTATACAGCTTTTAATATTTTGGCAAGTAATTACCAATACACATTGCACAATCTTTAATGATATTGTTCAAAAAGTAGTTTCTTGATCTAAGGTCAAATATATCTTATTTACAAGGAGTTGTTCTCAGGTGGGGCATGGGAAATCCAAATGTGTTACTTATTACATGTCCTCTTTTATGATTATCTGCTTTGCTCCTCTGTACTGAAACAAGCCAAAAGGAAATGGAATACCACAAACAAAAACAGCACTCACTGACTTTTAAATCAATGAAAGCACAAAAGCCCTTCTGAAACATTCTGAAAAATCATTACAAAAAACAACTAAGTTAAAGCACATGCATTAGTTTAAAGGAAGAAAAACAATTCCACTGTAAGAAAGTTGGCTTCCCCTCCTTGTCGTGCCTGACTGTTTATCAAGATTGCTTCCACTGATCCTACTAGGATAAGCCAATTGGAGGAGCCTGGGCCTCAGATCAGGAGAAAAGTACGATATAAATTAAATAAATACTGTACTATACTAAACAATACTATAAATTACATAAATGCTATACTATACTGTGCTACAATTTGATTTAGTACAAGAATTATACTACCAAAAATAGTGAATTAATTAAGTTTGAATGTGAGGTAGGATTTTTTTTTCAAGATTTATACCACAGTAATCAGAAAATAGCTTATGAACTTGTAGTTATAACTTTTTTAATAAAATGCATTTGGTGTTCATTTCTGTTTCTTTTCAAATAAGTTACAGTGTGAATAGTCTTGATAATTTATTTGATTCTACCCCACAAAATATGTGTTAGAATACTCCCTTCTGAGATGCATCATCAATTCTCTAGGACACAAAGTGTTTTTGTGCAAAGCACATCCACGTACAACTGAATTCATGAAAAATGAAAGCATATCTAGGCATTCTAAAGAAACACTGGACTACAATGTCCCCAAGACATGATGGAGAGTTGAGTTCAGCCCATAGAGAGACACATACAGGCAAGCTGATCTCATGTACAGTTTAAGACTCAGTCCTGACAATTTCAATGGAACCAATGTATTTCACCTAAGGACAAAACAATGGAAGAATCAACTCTTACATGTTTCTCTAGATGTCCTTCTAGCCATAGGTGTAACCCCAAACTTACATTACACTTTTTAGAGATTCATCTAAGATCGAGATTCCTTTTCTATTCCAACTTAAGACTCTAGCCATGCACTAGAGTGTAGCCATGTACTCTAGTTCATTCTCCTCAGATCAACACAGCTTTTTATCCTCCTGCCCCTCCCTGCTCTGTGCAACATTAAATCCATTTGAAAAATCTGGAGATCTTCAAAACTTACTTACCATTTCATGCATTTTGGATGCATTCATCAGTATTGTCAGATTGCATATTTTCATGTTTTCCTTAAGGACCATCACAGCTTACTTGCTTTATGCATGTTTAGGATTCATGTCTAAACCAGGAAACAAGTGACCACTAGATGGCTTCCTAATAATAAATTTAGAACTATGAAGACGATTCCTGTACAAAAAACCAAGGATGGAATGGGCATGCTGTAAGCTTCCCAAATAATAAAACAACTACTGTCATGCTATCAGTCATGTTACCCTTTAGAAACTTCTCTCCTTTGAAACTTGAGAAGCAAGAGTAATTAATGAGAGAGAAAAGTTTACATCTCTATTTCTAAATCAATAGGGTATTTATTATAAATTGAACATCCATGGTGTTCACAAAATTAATAGCAAAACTCTGTGCTTCCAATCCAACCAAATACAGTTAGCAATGCTTCTGAAAAAGAAAGGAAAACAATGGTAGCAGTGAAGTTATAAAAGGCAGAAGCTTTGATTACGGTGAACAATGTGAATATGTGAATTTTTAATACTAATATGGAAGTTCTATGAAGAATTGAATGCAAATATAGAATATTGTGTGTCATTTGTTACAGCTCCATAAAATCTATTTTGTTCTCTATTACTGATTGTCCCACCTACCCTTCTGATTTTTCTTTCACAAAATTAAACACTTCCTGGCACTTCCTACCTGCCTCTTCTACACATTATTGCCGTTTCAGACTCTTCACAGTGGAAGAGATAATCATGGAAGCTGACTACATTAACTTGTATACAGATTAATCTCCTTTATACCCTTGCTGATAAGGAACATCTTTAAGAAAATAAGAAAACTTTCTGTTAATAGTCATTGTGAGTAAGAATTAAATCAGGGGCTGAAAAAGAAGTCATTTCCAGCTATATCTTTTTATAGTTGGTTGCAACTCCTAAGCAAATTTCTTATATCAGCTCTCAATGCTTCAACTTCTGTGATCTAAACACAGGTCTCATGTACCTTCCAAATATTACTCTCTAGGCTAGTTACACAACTAGAATCACTTCTCCGATGTTCCTAAGAGATATTGATTGAAGGCAAAAATCCCATATCTCTTGCAGAAAGTGATTCTTTGTGATATATCAGGGTCTAACAACACAGCACATTTAGCATCTTTTTTTTTTTAGAAATAGAGCTACTCCAACAGTTAATGAACAACATCCATTTGGCATGGCACTCAGTCTTCCTGATCTCCATATCTTTTAGCTAGTGTGCTTTGTTTTCTGATAGATTACATAAAGGTTGCTGTTGTGGTGTACCTTCAAGCTGTTAGTGACCTTTGGCAACCCTAAGGTAAATCTATCATGGGGTTTTCTTGGCAAGATTTGTTCAGAGGTGGTTTTGCCATTGCCTTCCCCTGAGTCTAAGAGAGTGTGGCGTTTCCAATGTCACCCAGTGGTTTTCCTTGGCTGAGTGAAGATCTGAACTCAGGTCTCTGGAGTTGTAGTCCAACACTCAAACCACTTCATCACCTTGGCTCATGGGTTTAATTGGCAAGGCACATATCTGAGGAAACCCTACTATGAGAATAAAAACAAGGGTAATCCTAAAGTACACTAATTCTCCGCAATATCTAGATTGCCCCATAAACAGAATCTCACCTGTTGAACCCAAATTAATTAACAGTGTGTACTCACAGTCACTAAGGCATATTAAAACATTGCTGTACCCATAACTATACAGTGCAAACTTGGGAAATTAAGTTTTCTGTTATATGTCTACCAACCTGATTGTTAGTACAACAAGGACAGAATAACTCATCTTCATGAGTTATCCCAAGAGTATACAAGTATTTGCCACAGTCCAAAACACATAATCCAGGAGCAGATTGCTAAACTAACCCATTGGTGTCAGCAAACATAGGCTTGCCAACACTTATATCTGACATCAATGCAATACATTAAATGCATAAAGGATTAAACATCCTATAGATTACATTCACGTATGTAGGTTCCTTTTTAAAATTTGAAGTACCATTATTCACTATCTTTAAGATGTTAAAGGACAATGCATCTAATTGTTCAGCGTGCCTATTAGCTACACATTATTTCTGTTATATGACTTGGCTTCCTTCAGTACTTTTTGTGTGTGTTATGCTGAGGTAGGCTTAAAGTTAAATATTTCTCTGCTGCATATTCCATGTATAAAAAGCATGTCTCAGTAAACCCACTATAAGCTAAACAGCCATTCCAAACTTCAGACAGGAAACACCTGGGCTCCTGTGGTAAAGTATCGTCACTGTAAGCATACTTTAAGTTTTGGAACAGAACAGCTTGAATTCTTGTCCTTCCACAGTTTGCATATGCTCAAATGAACAGGGGCTAAAATGTGTGAAATAAGAACTATCATGAATCCCACACCAAACCTTTCCCCAAACACTTTTGATATGGAAAATGTGGTGGTTCTTTAAGAAAGCAAACTGAATGTTCCATTTTTGGTTATATTTTTCCCCTCCTTAGTTGCCTTATATCACAGTCTCTCTTTAATCCAGGAGTCTGTGATCTTGTACGATCTTCTGTTCACAGCACCTCACGTCTCCTAACTAGGTCTTGAACAGGGAAAGTGAAGCAAACCCAACATAAATTAGTGGAGCCTGCACAGCAGCAGTGATATAGGGAACTGCATCTATGGCAAGGAGTGTGTTCTGAATAGTAAAAGGTTGCCATTAAAGCTAATGATAAACAAATCTTATAACTCCCTCTACCACCCTCAACAGCTCCAAATACTTCTGAGCTCAGTTAATCTTTAAACATCATGCAATTCTAAGCAAAAGAGCTATTTCTAATGTTCCACACTCCTGAACCAGTGCTACGAAGGGGAAAATAAAATCTCACTGTGCATCTTTTCTCCTTAAGAAGGTGAAAAGGGGTGAGGTGTCCTACATTTAAACTTTTGGGTAAACACAAGAAAAATGCCATGCACCAGTTATCTCTCACTGAAAAATCTTGTACATAGGAAGTCAAGTAGGAAAGCCTGCAGCTATGAATGAAAAATATATGTGAGGTGATGCTTTCTGTGTGACAAGTGTATGTGATTATGAGAATATTCTTCTCACTGGGAGGAAAAAAAAGCTTTCTACTATTTAGCTGCTCAAATAAATAAATAAATAAATAATGACAGGCTTTCTACACAACAGTATATGATGCAGATAAGGTGCACTGTTTGTAATGTGCACCTACGATGACTTCCTTCCAGTAGCCTTCCTAATGGCCTTCTATACTTTGTGGAGATAGGACTCACTACAAAGTGTATGATATACTTCTTTAAAGCCTTGAAGAAAGGCCATTTCTGTGTGAAAGCCTCTAAGTAGGATGAAGAGATTCTCAAAACTGTGAGTTTTCTTCTCCGTACTGTGGTCAAAGCCAGTATTGCAATAGTTAGGACACATATGACCACTACACAGCACTGACTGTAGTTGACTCTTACATCTTGAATACCAGGGCACAATGCCACAGAAAACAGAACTTATTTTGGCCATAAGCCTCAAGATCCAAGCTAAGTATAAAGAGGGAAAGGGGCCCGGCATGTAATAGACTGGAAAAGGATCTCTAAAATTATGTTACTAACCAGGAAAAGTTCCTACAGGAAGTTCCTACAGGAAAAGCAAAGGTGTATCTTCAGTGGTGCTTTAAGGCCAGTATTCTGGGGCAAAAGTTAAAGGCTGCTCTCAGCAGAATGAATGGAAGGGCCTCCAAATGCAGCAGGGGTACCTTTTACCATATAAACAGGACTCCTTGTGAATGGCCATTAAGTCTAAAAAATACTTCAGTATCTATTATGCAAAAAGAGGGTGTGACTGAGGGGAGGAACATTCTCAACCCTCCCAGATTACATTCAGATTTTGTATTCACACACAAAATAGCTTTACTTTTAGATCATGTATTTTATGATGTAAACAGGAAGATTAGCTGCTAGCTGATTTGGATTATTTCTATAAAAGAGATGTCAAAATCTTTACAGTGGGAGTATTAGGGATGGTAATTCTAGTTTTTTACTGTACCAGTGGATGTTGGGAAAAATCCATCTGTTTTTCTTTCTGTGAGGTATGGGAATTTTTCCCCCCTGAGAAGACGGGAAGCTGTGCAGCTTTCTTTGGAAACGGCACAAACTTTTATCAAAAAGTGCACAGCTTTTCCAACTGACATGTACTGGGTACTGTTCTTCCACTTCTTCCCCTCCTTTCTCCCAGCGCTAAAGTTGTACAGAAACCATCAGCTGTGAAAGGATGTTATAGCTATCAAAGCAGCTGGGGACCGAAGGGCAGAAGAAATTACCAAAAAGTTGACAGTTCTCCCTTCAAGAGCTGCAGCCTCTAGTCAGAATTTCAGTGAAAGATGGGAGGAGGGAAAATTTGTGGAGGAAAATATGTGGGGGAGTTGTGGATGTTTGGTAGCTGACAATTTAGTTTCTGTTTTCCCACAACCTCCCTCTCTCCAAGCCCCCAGTCTTGACAAGAGGCTGCGAAAAGGCATTTAAGTTGTCAGACCAACTGGGGGAAGATGGGACTAAAATGTCTTTTCGTGGCCTCTAGTAAGGATTTCTGTGAAAGACAGGGGTTTGGAGGGAGGGACGTTGCAGGAAAAGTAGAAACTAGACTGTCAGCTGCTGAACACCCACAACTTCCCTCCTCCTCGATTCTCTCTCCAATCTTTCACAGAAATCCCCCACTAGAAGTGGCAGCTCACAAATGGGAGCTATCAACTTTTTGGCAACTTTCCTCCTCATCCCAGCCCCGCTACCTGGCTTGACAGCTGTAAATCTTTTCACAGCTGACAATTTGATCCAGAGGACAGGATCAAAATTCAAAGTGACCTGGATAGATTGGAGAGCTGGGCCAAGGCTAACAAAATGAAATTCAACAGGGAGAAGTGTAAGGTGTTACACTTAGGTAGGAAAAATGGAATACAGAAATATAGGATGGGGGACACGTGGCTGGACAGCAGTACGTGTGAAAGGGATCTAGGAGTCTCCATAGACCACAAGCTGAAATGAGTCAGCAGTGTGATGCGGCAGCCAAGAAAGCCAATGCAATTCTCAGCTGCATCAATAGGAGTATGGTGTCTAGATAAAGGGAGGTACTGGTACCACTCTACTCTGCTTTGGTTAGACCTCATCTTGAATACTGTGTCCAGTTCTGGGCACCCCAATTCAAGAAGGACATGGTCAAGCTGGAGCAAGTCCAAAGGAGGGCGACCAAAATGGTGAGAGGCCTGGAAGCCATGCCCTATGAGGATAGACTTAGAGAGCTGGGTATGTTTAGTCTGCAGAAGAGAAGGTTAAGTGGGAACATGATAGCCATGTTTAAATATTTGAAGGGATGCCACGTAGAGGAGGGAGAGGGCTTGTTTTCTGCTGCTCCAGAGACCAGGACAAGGAGCAATGGATTCAAGCTGCAGGAAAGGAGATTCCACCTGAACCTCAGGAAGAACTTCCTGACAGTCAGAGCTGTCCAGCAGTGGAATATGCTGCCTCTGAGTGTGGTGGAGTCTCCTTCTTTGGAGGTTTTTAAGCAGAGGCTGGATGGCCATCTGTCGGGAGTGCTTTGAGGGTGTTCCTGCATGGCAGGGGGTTGGACTGGATGGCCCGTGTGGTCTCTTCCAACTCTACAATTCTATGATTCTATTATTTTTGGGCAATTTTGGGGCTGTGGGGTAAGAATGGAGGGAAAATTGGGGGAAAACTGTATCCTATATGTGGCAGATGGAAAAACTGCGCACCTTACAATGAAAGCTGTGTGGTGTTGGGCCAGGAAGGGAAAAAAGGTCATAACAAAGCTGTGAGAGCTTTGCAGGGGCGAGGAGTGGGTGGGATTTCATACTCCAATTTCCAAAGGGATCAGGAACTCCAATTTCAACCCTATTTTGCAAATTGGCAAATTCCCCTCCCGCCCCTAGTGTGTATTCAATAAGAGGTTCAACAGTGACATTAGGATGTCTACGAGAGATAATCTGAGGGATTCCTATAGTTTAAAAGACCAGAAGTCGCTTAAAAATAACATCTTTCTCATACATACACACATTTTCTTGAATACATGTGTTCAAGAAATGTGTGCGCGCACACACACACAACACTGATTGCAGTGTTAGAACTTATGTTATTAAGGGTCTTTCCACCCTACACTGTTACAGTGCTATCATTCCACTTTCAACAGCCTGTGGAATCCCGGGGTTTGTTGTTTACTGAGGCCAAAGAGATCTCTGGCTGAGAATTCTAAAGGCCGCTCCCTAAACTCCAAACCCCAGGATTCCACAAGATGTTGAAAGTGGAATGATAGCACTGTAACAGTGTAGTGTGGAAAGGCCCTAAGATGGGAAGCCTGCTAGCACCTTTTGAATTAAATCAGTACTAAGACACTGAAGTGTATCCTCAGAATGGATGTTACAAGTTCTTGGTGATAGCTAGTACTGTTAAAGGTCAAAAAATTAACCATGAGGAATCCCTAACAGAGATTATATTTGCTTTCATTCTTTGGGTACCTCCTCACACTGTAGATCTTGCATAAGGGCAAGACGGACACATTGGTAGCTGGGAGCAGAAGTCTGGCACCTTCCTGCCCATGGAAAACATTGCTGGATCCAATTTTGTAGCATAGGAAGCCCCACAGTTTGCAGAATTTAAATTTAAAACATCTCTTTTCATTTTTATTAAAAACATATGTTGACAGGGTGCACCTAGCAGATGCTTACTTTCACAAATAATTACCACAGCATTCCCCACATTCAACCAGAGTGCCATACACTTTAAAAAGGTGAAAATGACAACAGAATGAAACAAAATTGAAGTTGAAAGAAGAGTTATCGTTCCAAAAACACCAAGCCCTTCCTAAAACAATAGAAAGGACATAAGATTGTATTCCTGATTTTGTTTCAACACTACTTACAATAAAGACAAACAGATGAACAAAGCAGGGTTATAAATCTCCCTCTTGATGTCCAAAATCTGTTTCTTAGTAGGCTAGGTCCAGAAGACCTTTAAGACTAGGAAACAGTTGGAAAAAAGGGAGTGAAGAACACAAAAAAAGAGGGAGAAGAACCCACTGGTTGACATTGGTTAGGTCACACACTATCAGCCCCCAGAAAACCCAAAGATAGGTTCACCTTAGGGTCATAAGTTGGTAATGACTTGAAGGCACACAATAACACACAACAACAAAGTGAGAGACTGAGGGGAGCGAGAAACCTTCAGGAGATGAAGTTGGCTGAAACCAAACCAAACCATACCACTACAGAAACAGAAAACACAAAAGGAGGAAAATGAGAGAAATGTCAACTCCTGATACTGTTCTGGTTTGATAGACAGTTGTCTCCCTGAAATATATGCTTCCAGTTTTCAATGTTTGTAACTAATTCCTCTGTTTCAAAAGCATTGTTCTGTGTGGCACAGGAAGCTGCCAAGTGGCACAGGAAGTGGTCAGTGGAACCTTGAAGAACTCATCCCTTGACTGAAAAATATAATTTGTAGAAGACCTAAGTGAGGCGCCACTCAAACACTGAAGTCTACAAATGATGTTGGTTGACTACCACTGTTCAATCACTGTGAGACAGGAGAAAAATGAAGATGTAAACAAAATGCTAGCGGGAAGGGAGGTTTCCATGTCCAAAATTCAAAGGTTAAAAAGCACTTCATTTACTTCATCATCTGGTTTGTTCCCAGTTTCCATATATAACACCAGGCAGTGTAAGTGTATAGCAGTCACTAAACTACTTTCAAAGCTCATTTTGGTTTTGAGGCATGAGTTTTGTACATTTTCTGGAAGATGAATGAAAGAATTACTACGTAGAATTGGCCTATGGAAAATCCCCTCCTTGGGGTCATTGGCATGTAAACATTCAAAAATTAAATAGAGCCCACACCATGGGGTAGTTTTCAATTGTAACTACCACGCTACCACATGAGATGGTAAACATGTGAACTGGCCAAAGGGGAATGAACTGAACGGAAAAGAACTGAGAACTGCAGAGCCCACGACCTGCTTCTCTGTGATAAGAAATGGTATAAATGTTTCATTTGTTTATTTTTAAATATTCCCCTTATCTTCCTATAAAATCCCTAAGGTGGCTTCCAGCACAGATGAGAACAAAAATACAGTTCCAAGAATTTATAATGTGTGGTCACGTGCCTTCACACTGCCACTTACCATAACTTATGGTGACCTCATGAATTTCATAGGGTTTTCTTAGGCAAGGACTACTCAAAGGTGGTTTTAGCAGTTCCCTCCTCTGAAACATAGCCTATAGCACCTGGTATTCCTTGGTGGTCTTCCATCCAAGCACTAACTAGAGCTGACCCTGCTTAGCTCCCAAGATCAGACAGGGTATGTAGGCCCAAATTTATAATAAAAAAGTTAAAGAAAGAAAGAACTTACTCAAACTTAAACATATACTAAGTCAAAAGAGTTGACAATAGCATTTAAAATATGTTAATGAAGATACAGTTACACTGTCTCCCCTGTCCCATTAAAGATGCTTCTGCAACAACCAGTTTCCAATGGTCAAAAGTCTGACAAAATAGGTCTGCCTGATGGTGGAAAGAGAGGAAAGAAGGGTGCAACGTGCACCCTAGGAATTACATATCCAGGAAGTAGCCACTGATAGGCTCTCTCTAGTTTCTCCACAAAATGTGCCTGTGATGGTAGTGGGACCAGGAGACAGATTCACTCGTTGTTGTTGTTTGCCTTCAAGTTGTTTCCAACTTATGACTATCCTAAGGCAAACTTATCATGGGGTTTCCTGTGGCTGAGAGTGTGTGATGTGCCGAAGGTCACCCAGTGGGTTTCCATGGCCAAACAGGGAATTAAAACCTTGTCTCCAGGGTCCTAGTCTAATGCTCAAACCACTACACAACAGTGGCTATCAGCACCTCATCCACTGCCCTATTTTAAATCTCAGGCAGGCTAACCGATTTTTAAAATAAACATATATCAGACTCAGATTACCCTCCTATTGTATCCAAGCAAACCATTATTTAAACACTATAAGATTTATATACTCGACATGGGAATTCTCAAGGATATAGATTAGAGTTCCCTAAAAATAGTTCAAAGGTGTATGTTTTGAAATATATACATTTGTTATACAACAGGATAAAAATCTCTAGGATTATGGAATTTTGCAGGTTGGTTGTGTAAATAAACTCCTAGACTCTGCTCAAGTCAGTCACAGAACATTTATTTTTTATTAAATAAAGAAAAAGAACCGAACACTCTCCTCACATCCCCATCCTCCCAACTTAGTAAATAAAAGAACCCTAAATTATGTTTCCAGTCTTTCAGACGCTTATCTAGGAATCAGCCAAACTGAAGGCAGCAGAACTTACTTCTGAGTAAACATGTGCAGTGAATTGTTAGATTTTGTTACCATGTATGAAAGTAGTGAATATAATTAATAACTATACACCACTATTTCTGATTTGTGCAGTGTCTGCTCAGGAAATTTTGTGAAATAATTATGATATTTCATAAACAAGGGCTTTTGTCGTCTCAGACCATGATTCACACTTGCAACTCCTATGAGCTTTCACAGAAATCAATTGTTCATTGATTACCATACTTCTTTGGAGGGGTCCCTTTATATTTGGAAACATCTTGCTTTATCATCCTTGATACTTTATCATCCTTGATACATTTGCTACTTTATCATCCAGTTTGAATTATTTTAATAGGTACAAAGTTCATTTTTTTCTCTAGATGATCTGTTCAGAGAAATCACCAGAAATGAACTACTGAAGACAATAAAATAACTCACGAGTCAACAGGAGTTCTTTCAGATTTTTCTTGGAATTGCATTCAATGAGCTTTTACTCTGGAGTAGATTGAAGTGAAATCTTTGAAACCTATGAACATGCTTTTGAAAACTAGGGACAAAAAAATAATTTCCATTATGAATTAGATCAGGGCTTTCCAAACAGTGTGCCACAACACATTAATGTGTCTCCTAAAGTGTGTAGGTGCTTTGCCTACAATCTTGGAAATATGTTATTATTTATAAATCATATGTTTTTTAAAATATATGAAAGGTTTTCATGAGATATGTTGTGTCCCCACACATTTTATTATTACAATTTATGTATATGTCTGTATCTCTTACAAGGGGTTAGTTTAAACTCTGGATTGCTAGAAAAACTGAATTACTGTGTTGCGAAATGATGCATGTCTAAAAAGTGCGTCACCAACATGAAAAATTTGGAAAGCTGAGTTAGATGAAGATAAAAGTACACACGTTCCTCTTCCAAACACAGATGTGTTTTTGGCTTAGTCATGTTCTCCTGGATCAGAATAATTGAGAATAGAAAGTGAGTACTTCACAGTAAGTATGTGTAGGTTGCAATCCAAAACTCTTGGCTGTCAATAATACAAGAACCATAAAAGTCTCAGAATAATTGTATAAAATTGCTTAACTGAAGGAGCAGTCATTTCTCCACATTCATTACTATCACAATTATTGTTTTTATGCACATGTTAAAGCCTTTCCCAACACAAGGCTTATCTTTTCTAGCTTATTCTACTGGACATGCAAAACTGAATATGTTCCTTCTGCATTTTCCATCAGGTTAACTTCCACTTATCCAAAGTGTTCTTGAACAATAACCTTGTACGTCTGCTACTTCAGCGAGTGCCAGCATTGTTACTGTTTAACTATAGTAATTCTGTTTAAAAGTTAATGGTCCTGGGGGTATGCTTTACTTCATATATTGGTTCCGACCTCAAAAGACAATGAGAACGACAGAGTTCCACAACATGACCTCAAAGAAACTTTATGAAGCAAAGCTATTCAAGCAAATTAAGTGGGAGAGAGGCATCACATCAGCATTTTCCATTAAATGTTAAAAAAGAGTTGTTGTCACCATGATAGCAGCCATCGTTTCTTCTATTTCCAAAGTTCAGAACTAAGTGTAATGCCAAACCACACTGCAGATGCACAGCAAGGAGGTATCAACAGATCTTGAAAATCCAGTGCTTTCCAGAAGTTCAAGAAAACTTCAGGGGAAAAAAATCTAAAGAGACAGAGGGGAGTGAGGGGCAGTAAAGCGAGTGAATTGCAGACTGGAATATCTTGGAAGAAAACATGGATGACAAACTTGAATCCTGATGAGGAACACTACAATATCAGCAGTTCCCAGTTGCTACAGCTGCAACTGTCTTCCCGTATGTATTGGCCAGACTGTGTACTACGATGTACAGTCACATCAGTGCTCAGTTATCAGGCTGAATTACAAGCAGCTACTGAGGCTGAAGCATGACAACACACTCAATGCAAAGAAGCAGTTTTCTGTAGAAGCAGTTATAATTCCCGACTATATCTGAGTTATTGCTCTGAGTTTTAAAAAAAATGCAGAAAAGTTACTAAACCACCATTTTTCCCCACCCTGCCAAAAGCCTACTGCCCTTACAAATACCATATTTGCTGGCATATTACACACACCGGCATACAAGACACACACCACTTTCAAGGGGTATTTTTCAGGGAAAAAAAATTAATTCCCTGGTGAGGGGAATGAAAGGAGTGCTGCACCAGGGGAGGAGGGGAATGAAAAGAATGCTGCACAAGGAGAGAAAGGGAATGAAAAGAATGCTGCACCAGGAGAGGAGGGGAATGACAACAGTGTTGCACCATGAGAGGAGGGGAATGACAAGAATGCTGCATCATGAGAGCAAGGGAATGAAAAGAATGCTGCACCAGGAGATGAGAGAAACAAAAAGAGTGCTTTACCTGGATTTCACTACCCCTTCCTCCCTGTTTGCTTGGGCAAGGAGAACTTTGGCTCCCAGTTCATTCCCTGTGGTTGTGGTGTTACCGTATTTGCTGGTGTATAAGACGCACCCCATTTTCAAAGGGCATTTTTTAAGAAAAAAGTGTATCCTATACGCCAGCAAATACGGTAGATATTGTTTGGGACATATTGATGTTTGAAGGTGGAGAATACCAACACTGCCACTAGGGATGTAAAAAATATTCCCATTTCACTAGGGATGTAAAAAATATTCCCATTTCCCTCCTTCTTCATGAGAAAGGGCCTCAGAAAATTCTATGAACTGCCATAGTTTTTGAGTTTTGGCCTTATGAGCGAATGAACAGACCAGTGCTGCTTTTTTCCTTCTTCTTTTTGCCATTTCATGGTTTCTGTGAAAATTTCAAGCAATTTTTTTGGTACAAAAAAAAAAAAAAGCCATGTTTTCCCCCAAGGAATCCTGTAATTTTTATAAAATCTTCACAGAAAATAGTCTGAAGTCTAAAGGATGTGCAAGAATGCACAAAAACTCTTGTAATATGATCTAGTGGGAAGAAAACTTTGCAACTGTTCATTCCTAAATGCAGGAACACAATAAGCAAAGGTTTACACCTATGTCTTCCAGTTTACAGAAGCTTTCATGCCTGCTCACCCAGATCTCATACCTGTCGTAAGGGAAGAGGTAAGTGCTTAGGGATAAGGCTGTATTACCCATGATGTTTCATAAATACAAGCAGAAGGATACAACCCACCAATTTCTGTCCCATGCAAGCTTTACTGTAATGAATATGGCTTGTGCTGGAATAGTACTTGGTAGATTAGACCCAGAGGGGTGTAAACTAAGTTGGAAACCAGATGCTTCTGAGCAGAGGTCAAGTGTCTTTCCAAGAGGCTTTCCAAAACAGTACTTTATTTTTATTTTTTAAAGGAGCCTCTTAAACATATACCTGCCACTTGAATACAGCTTGGAACGTCCTGCTTGTAGTTGATGTTTTGTCAAGCTGTTTTCATCTAAAAGCCAAGACTGGAGAGCAGTCATAAATACTCTTCCCAAGTTACTTTCCAATCTAAAAATAGTAATTTTTTGAACTAAATATGACTGGACTAAAACAGACATGTTGGCTCAATTCATTTACTGCATATGCAAACCTTGCTTATGAGAGGTTGAAATGTGCTGTAGTTTTGCATCTTTCCTCCAGCTCCACCTCTCCCATGACTTTTCACTCTTCCTTCCTTAGTTTTTATAGGCAATGGGACAATCCACATGAGGGTCATTTACTGTTGCTAGAGCATCATTCTTCAACTTTCAGCCAAAAGAGCAACTGTTAATTTACTTCCATGTAGCATTTAGGGTAGCCAGATTCAAATGTGGGCAGGGCTTTTCTGATCAGGGAAATTTCCTGACCAAGTGTACTGGTCATGTATGTCTCATTCACTGACATTCCTAGAGGTGCAAATGCCCCATGTTCTTTTGCATCTGGCCACTTAACAGCCTTTATTGTACCACCATATACTCATTCTCATCTTGTGATCACTACGACAAAGACAAAATGGTATCAGTACCCTGAGGGACTAACAATGTAAGTCAGAGTAAGCTCCATACAATGCAATGGGAACTTCACATCTTTAGAACAAATCAACAAGCTCTGTAGCTCCCATAGTGAAAATGGACCAGTGGGAATTGGCTTCTCCCTTCATGGGACACTGATGAGCTCAGGCAGGGCTTCTCCCATACAGATGCTTTGGCACAATATGTGAGGCTATGAAGGAGCCACTGAAGAAGAGGTCCTGGGGTGAATGTTCGTTGGGTCCCAGGGTACTAGCACACCAACTTGGGCTGGTCCCCTGGGACAACTAGTGCTAGTATGTTACATAGTGCTAGTACCATCTCACCTGGTTTTGGGAAGAAAAAGGAAAGCAAATAAGAACATACAGGAAACTGTTTTATACTGAATCATACCACTGGTTCATCTAGCCCATACTGTCAACTCTGAATGGCAGTGGCACTCTGAGATTTTATATAGAATTTTCTTCAAAGTTTTGCCGGGAGATCTCTAATATATTCTGTGGGTTTTCCATTCAAACACCAACAAGGTGCTACCTTCTTAGCTTCTGAAAGCATATGAGACATGTGCAAGTAACACAAAATATACTGAAAATGCCAGTTCACACATTAAGTGAAGATTACTTGCCATGTGCCTCAACAACCAGGAGAACAGAAATAATTAGGCAGAAGCAGGGAGAACTTCAAAAATAATAAAAGAGATTAAGATCATTCCATGTTCTAGACCAGTGAAGAGTGTTCTCCCATTCTTTGGTGTGTGTGTGTGTGTGTGTTTGTGTGCCTGTGTGAGGTTTCTTCATGGCCTGAGAAAAGATTACAGAAATGCTGGAAAAACATTGATATTCCAAAGCTAACAGTGCTATCAAATTACCCTGTAAAATTGCAGGTAGAAAGAACAGGAGTTCTGGAATAACCAGCTTAACAATAAGCAAGAATGCCACAAACTACGGTTTGCAAAATGTGATTTCAAGTCATGGTTTCGGGGCCATTTCTGGTCAATACTAACAATAGTTTGTTCACTTCAGACAATTTATCAAAATATCATTATCTCAATCATGGAAGGGGAAGGGAATCTAGAAAGCTGGAAAAGGAGACAAGGGAATGTGTGAGTTTACAATGTGTTTGCATTTTTCCCAGCCACGCTTACATGAGATAACATTTTTGTTGTTGTTGCCTGATGTCATTTCCAACTTATGGCAACTCTACAGCAAACCTATTACAGTGTTTTTTTGGTAAGATTTGTTCAGAAGGTGTTGCCTTTGCCTCCCTTTGAGGCTAAGAGAATGTGACTAAGTGGGCTTCCATGGCTGAGCAAGGATTTGAACGCTGGTCTCCAGAGTTGTAGTCAAATGCTAAAATCACAACATCATGCTGACACACAATAATTAAATTAATTCTAAAATAAGTTTCATGTATTGGTTAAAAAGAAGCTCTCTATTTATGACCTACGAGTAAATACTGGAAATACCAGATTTTACAGATGCCTTTATTAGAATACACAGTATGTTTGTGTACTTTTAATTTACTTTGCCTATATGAAAACTCAAATAGTCAATTCTTTTCAAAATCCAGCACTATTCAGGAGCCAATCAGGGTAAAATTTAAATCCTCCTCAGATTAAGCAAATTACCCAGACCAACAGATCAAGCACCAGTCAGGAAAGTCAATGACCCTTAAAAGCAGGCTTAAGCTTCCACTGGGCCACTTATTACAGACCACTTGCTAGGGATGCAAACAATGTCAGGTGTGCCCCTTTAACAGAAGAAAATCCCTTTATTAAAAAAATAATAATGAAAGAGCACTTGGTCCTTACTAGATGCTTTGATGTAAGATCAGTTATTCCTGTTTCCTAGCTGGCCTTGATTTTGAAAGGAGTTACATTTATTAGCATTCTATAATTTAACTAATTTCAATTAAATGTAAGACATGGCAGCCACATTCTCAACTAGACTAAGTGGCAAGTATTTTGTAATTAAATATGTCTTGAGGTGGACAAGAGGTATTTTAGAGTTTAAAAGATTAGAACACTAAACAGTTTATAAGAGTAGAGTTCAGCAGCATCAATCATTTTAGTTTTGGTTTCATTTTGATTATTTTCAAAAGCACCACTGTTTCAGGTGGGCTTTTGTGCTCTGCTTCCACATTTATTTGTTTTTCTTCTCAGTGCCAACACGGTCAAAAGGTTGATTTTTTTTTTTTTTTAACTTTAGGAAACAGCATACAGCTCAGGGAGTGTCTTCACTCTTGAAAGTAAAGGACATGGGTGATCCTTGAGGTTCAGACTAATTTAAAGAAAGCTGTTCCATCAATGACAATTTGGAAGCCCCTTGCATATTCTTTGTAAGGCCTTCTCTCTATGAATTCTTGAAGATATTACTAAGAATATAAAAGGGAACTTATATTCCCTACTTTTCAATGCAGTGTACTAAAGGTAACAGTTCCCATCTGATCTTGGAACTCAAGAAAACCTTATGACATTCACGGCATTACCATAAGTTGATAGGCCACTTGAAGGCACTTGTCCGTGTGTGCATGCACACCACGGGGAACATTTCTCTAAGTTGCAACGTTTGCAAAGACAAACTCAGGGACTGTATTATTTATTTGTTTGTTTATTTGTTTGTTTAGTTATTTATTTATTTGTATCCCGCCTCTCCGCATGGATCGAGGTGGCAAACAACTTACAAATAGCATGTATTTCTATACATGCCCCCAACAAGCTGGGTACTCATTTTACCAACCTGCAGAAGGATGGAAGGCTGAGTCAACCTTGGAGCCCGGCAGGATCAAACTCACAACCTTGTGGCTTGCAGTACTGGCATTTAACCACTGCACCACCAGGGCTCCCTTTTACAGGGCTCCTGTAGACCTCTAACATATGACAGCCTCCTCCATAGCTTGTTGCTGATGTGAGAATTTGAACAGTTATTTCCAAACTGTCCTTGGTGTCAAGGTATACACTGAACAGAATGCATATTCCCATGATTAACAGAATTTCTTCAGAGATCTGTGCTTCAACAAATTGAGCACATTAAGCCTGTTTCTAATACATCATCATAGAATAAATGCAAGATAGTTGAGGACAGGCATGTTCTATGACAAAAAGAGGTCTTATCACTTGTGAGAGTATCTGTTCAAATGCCCTCATATCCACTGAAATCAATAAAAAATAAAAGGTTAAAACAAACCACATAAGGTACCCTATTTTTAGAAAAAAAATTAAGAAGATTATTCACTTAGAGGACGTTTCTCTCCATTATAAAAATTATAAAGCTGGATACGATTGTTGATATTCTGTGAAGATTCAAATGGATGAATACTATTAAGATTTCTCCTCAGCTTATTTTTCTATAAGTTTAACAACACCAACTTTAACAATGTTTTCCATTCTACCAATTTACTTGGAACAGAATTTAGAGGGTGACGGCTCTTTTAATTTCCTGAATTGCTCTAGATCCCTTTAAAAAAAACACAACAATTTCCCTCAAGATTGGCTATCTTCCAATCTACTACTAAAAAGGTTAATTTTAGTATCAAGTTACATATTTTTAGTTAAATTAATTATGATTTCACATTAAGAACATTTGGGTTCTTAATAACTCTCAGGCAAATACCATATGGGCCTGGTTACATATTACTTTAATTGGTCAATTGTATTTAATATAAATTCCTTCGTTATCATATTATCTACTTCCCATTTAGTTCAGCTACACAACAGCTTCCTATAGAAATTGTTAAACCAATAAAATAAAATAATAGACAAGAACATCCAAATAATTCAGGTCATCCTTTGCACTGTGATCTATACCAGTGGTTCATGACCTTCTCTTTACCGGGAATGCCCTGTAAATATAATCTGTTGCCAGGCTCTTCTTTGATAGCAGAGGCCATTTTGTATCAAAGTTCAGAAACTTCAAGACCAGAAACTCTCAAACCATCATCCAGCAAACTGTCTGAAAGTACTTGGTCCAGAAATTTCTGAACTTGGATTCTAAACAGCCTCTGTCTAAGGCCTTAAAAATATACGCAGGATGAAACACACTGGGCTTCATTTTTAACTAATGAAACTAGCATCTTGGGACATTTCAGTTTCTTCGAGAAGAATTTAAGTCAGGGAAAATGTTAACCTCCTCATTTGACTGATTGATCACTGAAGACCTAATACAAATCCCCCTCCTCCCAAGACTACTATTTTTAACTAACAATAAATTGTTGGGAGATGTAAGCACAATAGGAAAAGAGTTCTTAAATCACGTAAGATAAGCGATATTATTTTGCTCTATTATTTTGTTCTATTCTCACTTCCAGTTCTGATATCCTCTCCTCAAGTGGGTGGTCAACTCTCTGCTTTATAGCCAATGCCTGATATTCAGCAGGAAGGGAGTGTGTAACTCTCTCAGAGTAGAGCTTCGTACCCTCTTGTTCCCTTGGGGGAGCTTCTCTGCCTTTTGAGACTCAATCATGTATCTACTTAAGGATCAAAGAATACAACATAGACCATAAAATCATTGCTGGTCATGATATAGGAGGAACAGTTCAAACATCTTGTAAACCTGAAATCCATAACTGGTAGTCAGACAAGGTAAACCTCAATTATTATCTAAAAACTCTCAGATTTTTTTGGGGGGGGGACTTAAATATTCAAATGAAAGGTCTAACAAAAGGACCAGAGAAGTACAAAATGTGTAAAGAAGAATCGAACACCACGTCCCTGTTACAAGCAGGCTAGAACGACTTGCTGTTTGCAGAGCCCAACAGACTGAATTTTGCATGCACAAGAATAACTCTTAACAAATTACTCTTGCTGGGGGTCAAGGTCAGAGTTCAAGCCTTTCTGAGTCAAGGGCCTTCCATTAAAACCCAGAGAAGCATGCAGTGTAGGAGTGCTCACTCCCAATTTGGCTTCATTTTCTTCATGCTTGGCTGAAACTTGACTTGGGACGCTACCTTGTAGGAGTGGCCAGCTTAAAGCACCAGCTAGTTAATCCTTCAAACAGCACAGCTACCACTTTCATGCCATCCAAAGCAAAGATTAAAATGCCTTGACGCTCTTTTTGAAGTTCAGATGAAACCAGTCACACACACACCCCACCAAAGGCCTGTAATTACTTGAGGGACTTGGAGAGAAACAAATACTGGGAACCTTGTAGATTTTATGGTTTCAGGTAAATACCAAGTGATTATTTAACAAGGATTATAGAAAGTATTAGATCAATACAGATAGTATCTCTATCACAATCGAAGCAACTGACAAAGAGAGCAAGAACGGCAGCCTGAGAATTGGACTTCTTTCTTCATTTAACATTTAGCATTTTAAATCAGTTGCAAGCCTGACTCATTTCCTCATTGCTTTTTTTCCCTCAATAAGAAAATATCCAAAAATGATGATTCCAGATTATCAGAGGCCTCAAATCCACACTCAAACCAGAGATGTGGGGTGGAAAATTTTCCACAGAAAGGTTTTAAAAAATATTCTGTAAAAATTTCCCATACTATGTATATATGCATACGTGTGTATCTGTGTACATGTACTTATGTACACAAATGTACACACACACACACATACTCTCATTTAACCAGACTTGTTTGGGCTGCCCTACTACAATCAATCCCTTAGTGAAATACAATGTTTAAGTAGTTGTACTGAACTAGATTTTCCTCAATGTGAAATAGAACTGGTGAGTTGCGCCAAGAGTGAGTAAGTGAGGCTGAAGGTACTATAGTTATATCTCAGCAAAAGAAAGTTAAACTGTTGATTTACCAGATGCAACTCTTTTCAGGTAAGTGTCCTAAAAATATAGTTCTTTCAGTTGTAGGCATCTTCTGTCAAATATAAGGAAAGTATATGCTATTCTTTTTGAACTATTATTAATATTCTTTTTTAAAAATTATTTTATTAAGAAGGAATTTTAAAAAATACATTAAAAATTGCAAAAATTACAGACTTACAGAAAACTGAAAGTTAAAAAGAAAACAGAGGGGGGGAAAAGAAAAAGAAATAAAAAGTGACTTCCAATCTTCCTTTTGATGGTTCTACATACATATAGTTATTCATACCTCTCTCACATTATTATTACTGTCTCAACAAAGTTATTACCATGCAAAGCTTTGAGTGGGTTTGAATATAACATTTGTGCTAAATCAAATAGCACTGGAAGAAAACTTGAACTTTCCCTCCCCCGGAAAACTTCGGTTTTATTTTTTCTGGAAAACCTAGACGATATTTGTAAATTTGTAATTTTGAGCCAACCTATATGATACGTATTAATACACCCCACTCTAAGAAGGAGAAAGAAAGAAATATCAACGTAAGAGAAAATGACTGGAAGAATTTGTATGGATGGTAGCACAGCCCCCTCCAAAATAGAGGGAAAGAGCCACTCCTTATAAGCAATCTACTGATTAAGCAGAATCCAAGCTAACAAAAACCTAAGCAGGCAGTCTGACACCATCATGCATTGGTTTTTGGAAAGATATGACAGCATTTTGAAACAGGGATGGTTGCTACTGGTGCGTACTTTTGGCTGCATCCAAACACTTTTGGTTCAATTCAACAGATTTTACAGGATTTTGCATGCTGTTACAAACTTCCAAACTGTGTATTTCCAGATGTGGCAGTAGGATTGAGGAAATAAATAGGGCCTAGAGATGGGGCAGGACCCAGGGGGTGCAAATGAACTGCCAAAAATGTTCTCCAAATGAAACACAAAACAAAATAGAAGTGGCAAAAAAGATTTCTTCTGGCTTTAAAAAAGTTTGTTTTTTGGTTAACGTTAATCAAAGCAGGAGCCCTGGGACCTACTTATAAGCTGAATCACCACTCTTGGAAGTTGAAAGAATGGCAATGGGAAAAGAGTGATCTGCTTTATTCAACACTCTTTCTTCTGTTCTGAACATCATTCTATGTGATTGTTCAAGTTTACAAACAAAGAGACGGAGGTATTATCTACCTATGCAAACTTCTTTGCTCAGAGTTCATAGTTTAATTATACTCCTGGGGATAACCTAGTGGACTTTGACCTAGGGAGTTTGAGGTTGACGCTCTAGGGCTCTGCAAGTTGCTATCAGCCAGTTTCAGATGCCATGAATAAATGGGATCCTCTAGCAAAATGAGCCAACTGTGGCTAAATAAGATTCAGTGAATCAGCTCCCTGAGCATTATTCTTTTCCACCCACTCTTGAGTCCTCTTTCTCTTGAAAACTTACATAGCAATTGAAAGCTGTTTGCACTGCAGGATACTGCCCTACTGAAAAGGCAAAGCGTCATGCCCAATTGTGCCCATTCCAAGGGGACTGGATGCTGTGTTTTGTGTGTGAGAGTGTGGGTGTTGTGCACGAGGAGGAAACATTGTGCTAACAGTCCACTCAAATAATCAGCAATATGTCTAACGGCACCCAATTTAATAAACTTTGTTCTTGAATGGATGTAAAATCACAATAAGGCAGAAGTTGTTCAGCTGGAAAGAAAATAAACAGAGAGGATTAATAAATCAACAGAAAGCAGCCACAGCAGGGGGGTGAATCCCAACAGCTGCACTGGAGTTGGCTAAGAACTTGCCACATCAGCACTAAATTTATCCCCCACCCCTTCTTATTCCTAGTTAAATAACAGTTGCTTAAATGAAGAGAGGAAAAAGCTCTAAAGACAATGATAAGAACTCAAAGGACATCATTCCCCCTGTGCCTGCAAGTCACTTTTCCACTTATGGTGACTGTATGAATTTCATTAGGGTTTTCTTAGGCAAGGAATATTAAGAGGAGGTTTGCCATTGCCTTCCTCTGAAATACAGCCCATAGGACCTGCTATTCCTTCTAGTAGTGAACTGACACAATTGAGTTCATGTAAGGAAAAGAAGGAGGTTCAAAAACACAACAGTGGTTTCTGCACATTCAAGGGGTATACATTAAGTACATACATTTCTAATTTAAACAAAAAAGAAAGTAAAATAATATAAGTTCCATCACCCCTCCCAAACCCCAGAACTTCCCGGCAGAAATCTGTTTGTTTACAGTGTTGATAACAGTTTAGCCAGCATAAAGAACATTCTTAGGATATGTAAATAAAGTTAGAATTCACCTACATGATAGTTTTATACTTCTTGTATTATAGGCTTCTTTCTGTCGCCTCTTACTATACTCTATAACACAAGCAGATGCTGCAGTTTAATAGTCATACCTTTAAAAGCATAAGTTGTCATTTAAGATTGCTCTCAAACATGGAATTACTACTGTAGTTTAGCTCACATAAAGCACTATATGGCCATTTCCGCACTAGACTGTTATAGCGCTATTACTCCACTTTCCACATCCTATGGAATCCTGGGGCCATAAGATGTTGAAAGTGGAATAACAGCGCTATAACAGTCTAGTGCAGAAATGGCTTATATTATATATGGCTAGTCATGAGACAAACTTCACGAGAAGTGGCCAAAATAAGATTTTGTTAATAGTAAGAAGCTGCAGGACATAATAAATTTGCAACTTAGTATAAATTACAAGAGGAAGCTTATTGATGAACACTTTACAGGTACTAAATAATAATTTCTTCACAGTCTACCTCATGGGCATCCTGATCTTTGTGAGCTGCATGGGAAACATTCCAGACTGTGGAATCCTCAGGTGTATATTAGTTTATCACAAAAAGTAGCAGTCTTACCTTATATATCAGCACACAAAAGGATCTTGTAGCAACTTGGACACTAACTAAAAAAGATGTTTGTAGCATAAGCTTTTGTAGTCTATTTTATCAGATATATAAAGTGAAGCATCTGTGGACAGACATTTATATGAATGTCTGAACGGTGTGTGTCTCTGTGTGTGAATGGTAACAGAAATGGAAAGCATGATAGGTAAGCTGATTCGGTGATAAGTTCATTTTCAACAATGGTTGATGGTCATAAAGTGTAGTCTGGGAACAAAGAAGGGGGCAGGATCTATATAAAGACAAGATTGACAGGTAAACATATGAATAGTGGAGGATGTTCCTGGTTTGGTGTGTAATATGGGCATAGGATTGGAAAAGAGATGTAATAAAGTCACCCTGACATCAATACCAGGAAACATCCTAGAGCAGATCACTAAACAGTCAGTTTGTATTACTTAGAAAGCAACGCTGTAATCACTAAAAGCCAGCATGGATTTCTCAAAAATAAGTCATGCCAGACCAATCTTATCTCTTTTTATGATAGGGTTACAAGCTTGATAGATGAAGGGAATGCTGTAGACATAGCATATCTTGATTTCAGTAAGGCCTTTGACAAAGTTCCCCATGATATTCTTGCAAAGAAGCCGGTAAAATGCAGGCTGGGGAGGGCTACTGTTAGGTGGATTTGTAATTGGTTAACCGACTGAACCAAAAGAGTGCTCACCAATGGCTGCTTTTCATCCTGGAGAGAAGTGACTAGTGTGGTGCCACAGGGTTCTGTCCCGGGCCCAGTGCTATTCAACGTCTTCATCAATGACTTGGATGAAGGAGTAGAGGGCACGTTTATCAAATTTGTAGATGATACCAAATTGGGAGAGGCTGCTAATACACCAGAGGACAGGATCAAAATTCAAAATGACCCTGACAGATTGGAGAGCTGGGCCAAAGCTAACAAAATGAGTTTCAACAGAGAGAAATGTAAGGTCTTACATTTAGGCAGAAAAAATGGAATGCACAAATCTAGGATGGGGGACATGTGGCTGGACAGCAGTACGTGCGAAAGGGATCTTGAAGTCTCGGTAGATCACAAGCTGGTAGATCACAAACATAAGTCAGCAGTGTGATGTGGCAGCCAAGAAAGCCAATGCAATTCCTGGTTGCATCAATAGGAGTATGGTGTCTGCCTCAAGGGTACCACTCTATTCTGCATTGATTAGACCTCATTTGGAATACTGTGTCCAGTTCTGGGCACCTCAATTCAAGAAGGATATCAACAATCTGGAGCTTGTCCAGAGGAGGGTGACCAAATGGTGAAGAGTCTGGAAGCTATGCTCTGTGAGAAGCAGCTTAGGGAGCTGGGTATGTTTAATCTGCAGAAAAGAAGGTTGAGAGGGGACATGATGGCCATGTTTAAATATTTGAAGGGATGACATGGTGAGGAGGGAACGGGCTTGTTTTCCACTGCTCCAGAGACTAGGACAAGGAGCAATGGATTCAAGTTGCAGGAAAGCAGATTCCACCTGAACTTCAGGAAGAACTTCCTGATGGTCAGAGCTGTCTTGCAGTGGAATATGCTGCCTCGAAGTGTGGTGAAGTCTCCTTCTTTGGAGGTTTTTAAGCAGAGGGTGGATGGCCATCTGTTGGGAATGCTTTGATGTGTGTTCCTGCATGACAGGAAGTTGGACTGGATAGTCCCTGTGGTCTCTTCCAGCTCTTATGATTCTGTGATTCTAAGTCAGCATGAGACCCTATTAGTGAGTGGAATGTCAACTAGTGTTATGATACATTTAATGTGCCAGGAAACCATTGTGTCTGTTCATACCAATGCTAATGGACTGGAGTTTGTTGATATACCTTAATGTAGCTGTAACAGAGGCTTATGCCAGCCTCTAGGTGTTGCTGAACTCCCAGAATTCTTCACCACTGACTGGCTCAGGCAACTGGGACTTGCAGTTCAAACACACTCACAGGAGTACATGATTTCCCTTCCTGAACTAATGGATTTTAGCTAAGGGAAAGAAAAAACTGCAGAACAACAGATTTCTCAGCATGTTTTGCTCATTTGTTAAAAGAAAAGTGCAAAATCTGAGGAAAAGTAGAGACACAATATCTTTGTAAGATAAAGGCAAAAATGGAGGGAAGAGTTGTTCACTGTCATCAGCACAATCCCAAACTCTCATGAGCTTCACTGAGTTGAATGCGACTTTCTCCCAGGACAGCAAGTAAAGGATTGCAGCTCACCTCAAATACACATGCTCAGAAACACAATGGTATGTAATTTCATCTAACATCTGTCCTAAATAATAAAAAAGACATTTTAATCAGAATGCATGTTAACTGCAGGGGAGAGATGTAAATGCCTGTGGAATATTCTGCATCTCTTGAGCTTTCAGTGTTTATTCTTCACTCCACATACAGAAAAAGTTTGTCCATCTGTATGTGGCATTCCAGCCTTGTGTCTTTGTTTGGATATTATCTAAAGAAGCTATCTGCATCATAGATAGGGTACATTTTTCCTATACCTTTGCCAAGAATTAAGGGACAATGCACCAAGGAAGCTGCAGTTTGCACAGCTGCCAGACATTAGATCTTAAAGGTGGGATACAGACCAAAAGCATAAAGATAGCAGAGCCTGTCCCATGTGCACCTTCGTCTCAGGTCAAAACAATGGGCTGTCATATCCAGTCTTCTAGTCTCACAAATACTGTGCGATACTACTGAGTAAAACCAGGTGAAGCGTGAAAGAAGAACTGACGGCTTATTAGACTAATAAGCTTTGCAATAGTGCTACTTTTTCCAGAAAAGCAGCCATGTTAATCAAACCTGGGTCCTAATGAATCTTTCTGTGACCTCACTCTTCATCGTAACAAGTTGCTTTTAATCCTATTACATTAACATCAAAGAGAATAAGATTCACTGGCAGAGTTAAATGAAGCAACAATGAAGGATTTATAAAAGTAAGGCCAATACCCCCGTCAGACCTTCTGTCTTAATTAAGCTTATGTTTTGCTGAACACTTTTTGGCAAGATTTAAAGTTTAGTGACCCAAATCAGAGCTAGCACATCGTGGGACAAGATTCTTTTTTATCTTCTTATTTCTTTCTTTGACTGAAACCTCAGGAACTGAAGGGATGTTACAGTGTAAAAGGCTTTCCTCTTGATTATTATGACTGTTTCAAAATTGTTATGCCTTCACCCACAGTCACACAGTTAGGTCACTGTTCATTTAACAGCAGTCTCTGAGAACTGCCGCTGTCAATGGGAACAACTTTATAGGCAGAACATAGGGCTAGTGAAGCTTTCCTTGACATGTGGAAAGCTTCCTCTGTTCCATCTTTTGCTTGTCATGCAGTCATTAAAAACACAGAGCATCTAGTCTATTTTTTTTAAATCCATGCAGTGGAACGATCTGATTGCAGGTATACATTTGTTGTTTTCTGCCATCAAGTCAATTCCAATTTTTGACAGCCCTGTCATAGGGTTTTCTTCGCAAGATTTATTCAAAAGAGGTTTGCCTTTGCCTTTCTTTGACGGCAAGAGAGCATGAGTTGCTCAAGATCACACTCTGGGTTTTCATGGCTGAGTAAGAGCATTCAACTCTTGGTCTGCTGGAGTCCTATTCTAACCTTTAAACCAGTACCCCACACTGGCTGTCACATGAACACAAAGAGACTGCCTCAAACTGGAAAATTTCTCAATCTTGCCTAGTATTATCTTCTCCGACTGGCAGTACCTCTCTGCAGGAAAAGCATGTGCTCTGAGTGGCGTCCATTATGAATAAACTTGTGGCCTTCTAAAATGCCTTACCATTCTCCATGCCTGGAAGAAAAAAAATCACGCACACAAATGTGAACCATATGATTAACATTAGATATTAACATCAGCCCTCAAACTGACACTTTGTCTATTGTACCAAGCATCTCATTCTCTTTTCTTAAGAAGTACACTTTGCACTATGTTCTTCAGTATTTTATTCATGGATACAACAACAATACTTTTTCTACGAGTCTTTTTTATTTATACACAAGAACCTGACATTGGAGTTATTTATTCATCAACTCTCTCTCCTTTGTGCCACACTGTCCACACTGCCCTCCTGGCCAAATAATTAAATTCTTTTAGATCACTACTGGTTGGGTAAATCAGAATTTGGGTGGTGGTAAATTCTGAAGTGCAGCCATTCATCTGCAAAAGAGATACCAAAATGCAGTCAGCAAACCAGTTCCACACATTCTCATAACTGACAATGAATTATAATTGCCCGGTCAAGACCAAACCTAATCAAAATATGTTGGATTATGGCGACAGCTCCTAAAGAAACATATTTTTGTTTTGAAAATCCCTCCTCCTCCACAATCACAGCTATTGTGGGGATTGCAACTAACCTTAGAAGGGATAGGAAAGATTGAGGGTACAGATGACTTCATAATTAACAGAGGACTTTTGTGAAGTTGTGAGAACTATTGAAATTCCCTCTCTATGGAGCTTTTACAAGTATTGGAAACTTGTCCAGTATTTCACCTTGTAACTCTAATAACAAAATCATCTGCTAATCAGAAAGTCCCAGCACTTTCACCCCATGAACATGGGTTCCACACCACATGAGAATGAGACAGTGCCAAAATTCTGCTTAAAAGCAATATCCTAACCAAGGCCTCATTTCATGAACCAGAGCAAGCTGCTGTTCCATCCCTACGCAGAAGGTCCATTGTCTGTACAATATTTTTGATTCTGCAATTGAAGCATCTGGTTTGTCCTTGACATCTGCCAGAGGAATGGCTGTTGATCATTCTGAATCCCCAAGCCAAGTGGAGACATGGTCACAGCTGAATATCTGGAATGTGAAGCTCAGTTTGGTTTTTCGTTCCTGGGAATTGACTTTAACTTACTGTCTTCTGCACAAATTAACAGCTTCCAGAGCAAGCATATGTCAACATTCCACAAGTGTGGCTGTATGTTTATATAAACAGTTAAGCCAGGCTTTCCTTCCAGCAACCACATACGTACAATTCCTGTTCATATATGGAACACTGCAAATTGGAATTGTGCAAGAGTGAGTGTGTATTGCGTGTCTGATGAACTAAGAAAAAAACGACTTCAAGAACAAAACCACTGTAATTCTCCACTTTTTTTTTTTCATTGCCAGCTATCCAAGGAAGAAATGCTGGCAAGAAGTAAAGAAGGTACATTTTGCTAGAATAATTTTATGCTATTATAGTGTGGAAAAGTACATGACAACACCTTTGCCAACAGCCTGACCCAGCAGAAGTGATTGTAAACTGGTACAGCTGTTTTTAACACTCAACAATACAATTCTCTGCCTACTCAGACGTAAGCTCCACTGAGTTCAATAGGGATTGCTCCCAGGAAAGCATGCATAGGCTTTCATGCCTAAATTAGCTTCTCTCCTCATTCTTGGCTGTAGTGAAAAATTTATTGTAATCTTTTAACACTCATCTGTCCTGAAAGGTTCCGAGCATAATCAAGTACAAACTCCATTCCACATCTACTTGTCAGCAAAAAGCTGGGATTTACCTTCTGAGGGTGAAATACAGATGGAGACAATATGCAAAGATAAATAAATAAATAGCACATTTCTCAAGTTATAAGAAATAGTGATGAGCAGAATCCTGGACTGACAAGCATCTTCACAGTTTGGGACTTATTCTTTGCTGAATTCACATGTGGTTATTTGTGCAGAAAACAACATTCTCTGAGCAGAAAACAATATTTCCACACAGAAAATAAGAGTTCTGAAAGATTCTTTTCTGCAGCGAAAATCCTGTTAACCTGTTCAGAAAATGCTGTTTTGGGGGGGGGGGAGTAGTGTAGAATTAAGTTTCCAAGCAGAATTTCTATGAAGGAAGCAGCATTTTTTGTGTGCAGAAAATTCTGTTTCTGTACAAAAATACCACATGCAGATTTTGTGCAGAATACGTCCCAAACTATGAATATCTTTGAAAAAATGCACAGTTTTTTAATACTTTCTTGCAGAAGGAAGAAAATTGTTATAATTAATCATTTCTTCCTTTGAGAAGAAAATTAGCAAAGAAGTACATCCCTACAGTGAAGTTTTCTGGGCAAACACAGCCATATACTGTATAACCTTGGAACAAAGTAGTTAGCCCATTCCTTCTTTATTACCACTTTGAGAAGATGGGGCTATGCTAACCAAAGCCCGTTATCATACAAGAATGCTGCAGAGGGACTGAAAGGTAGCAGAGTCATCACTGGCCAGGTAACTGATCCCACCATTATCAACCTCCTCCCTTTCTCAATTGCCACCTGGAAGCTGCTATAGACATTAACTGCCAAAGAAAACCACTAGCCACTAAGGGAGCACAGTGGCAACAGGAGAGGAAGGTTTGTTCATATTCCCATCATACCTCTGAGTATCCCAAATGCTGTTACAGTGGGAACAGAGCCAAGAGGCAGCTATCAAAAAGACCTCCACAAGGAAACAAAAGCTGAAAGCAGCTAGAGAACCCATCACAGAATGAAGACTGACCCCAACTTCTATGGAGAAGAGGAATACCAACCCTCAACAACAGTGTGGATATGCTTTAGAAGTGAAACAGAGCCATTATACATATATACAGATACATACACACACAATGAGAATAAGCTGCCTGAAGAAAAGAAAGAAAATTACACTGATTGAGCAATATGGGCCAGTATGTCCCCAGGAGTTGATCTTGCCATATTCGCTAGAGATTAGGTTTAGAGGAGAACCAGTCTAGATGAGTTACACAGTTTCTAAATTAGAGAGAGAAATGATTGCCATAGTTACGTAGGGATGGGCAGAAATGTTTTTGGGCATCCCGGCTCGTAGCCATGCCCCGCACTGCGGCCATGCCCCCACACATTGCGACCACACCCCCTGTACTGTAGCCTTGTCCCCCTCCCATCCCCACTCCACACACTCCAAGCTCTGCTGCTGGTTTGCCATCTCCCTTGCTCCTATTCTCAGTGTCCTCCTGTCTATTTTTTTGCCCCAAGAATGATAACCACAGAGGTGTCAGCTATTTTGGGGGGGGGGTTCTTTTTTTTTATTACAGGTCTCAGAATCCCTCAGACAGCAGATACAAGTTGTGCTGGCTGGTAGATACTGAGAGATATAGCCCCCCAAAAGTTTCTTTTCTAAGTTCTGATCTGTCTGCAGTGTATATATCCTTGGTTTATTATTGTTTTTGGATAAGCTAGGATATAGTTAAAGTTTGTGTTTTGTTTTGTTGCATTTTTGGCTTCAGTTTTAATTTGATTAATAAACACAAATATATTGCGCACCCAATATTGCTGCCCTCAGGCCTTACTCCACAGAAAGACGTGATTGTTCCTCATAATAGCCATATACTACACAAGTATTATGTTTCTTATTAAACAGGGACACAAAATATTAACATCATTGTCTTAATTCACAAAAGACAAATGTCTGCATTTATTGCCTATTCTGGCTCCAAAAACACATAAATCTAAACTCTTCCTAATGTGCAGCAGCTTAGTTCAAGATTCTATTATTCTGCTGAAGATGGAGCAGAAGACAGTGATGGCAAAAAGATGTGAGAAAATGGCAGGAAGGAAAAGGAAAAACACTGCTGTTGGCAGTGACAAAGGGAGAAGAAAGATGGCTTGGGGATGCCTGGCTGTGAGCTGTGGGGTACAGCATCTTTGGGTGATCACTTGTGCATTGGGAAAGACAACTCCCAAAGCGCCTATCTTGGAATGTCTTGTTTCCAAGGACCATGCCCTCTGAAGCCCAGGATTCAAGGAACAGGCAGCTCAGAGCTAGCTCTCTCTTTCTTCTTTTGCCACCACAGCTGCAACTGATAGCTATGAAACCTTGAAAATGTCAAACCCTTGCTCAATAGATCATTACACAAGGTCATTTTACGATCCTGGCCTTAGAAAGTGCAAACATTTTGACCAGTTCTTTATCATCCTCTGTTAAATGGCCCATGACAACACACTAACAATTATGTTACAATAAGAGATGTTGTTTCAATGATATCCACCAATGCCATTCTTTATCAACAGGGTTAGAACTGTCAATAAACCTCCCTTCATTTCTATAACTAGGAAGCACATCAAGGGCCTTTGAAGACCAGCCCTGAGACTACAAAAAAAGGTCAAATATACCTTACGCAAAGCATCCTACACAAGTGCCCAGCCTTTTCAAAATTCAAAAAGTGTGAATGTGGTGAGAGACTGGGGGAGCAAAGCTTAAAAATGTTGTTTTGGACTGTAATTCTATGGGTGGGGGTGACAGATCTGGGAGCTGTAGTCCTAGAAAGTAACTTCTCAGAGGTCTGGTAAGATCATGAGAACAGAGACGTCATTGTTAGAATATTCTGTACATTTCAGTACATTAAACTAGATCTCTATTGGCATGTTCTTATGGCATTCATACTTCTTTCTTTGACTACATGGAATCTTTGAAAATGTGCCTGTTCTCTTCCTATGCTGTGGCTGCACAACCCACAACTAACTCACAAAACAGACCTTCTGGTATGTATGGAGATGTACTGGGGCCCAACCACTGCTTGCTCTTTCTTGGGCTGCAGAAGACAAGGGTAGATGCTTTTGTCTAGTGCCTGGCAGTCATAATACATGGTCTGCACTCGGATTTTAAGTTGTATGGGTCTGTTCCAAACTAATCAAGACCAGTTCCCTTGTTTACCCATACAACTTGCTTCAGAATTCTCATTTTATCATTCTTGAGGCTTTCTTCAATGTTAACATCCTGAACTAAACACTGCCCTCCAAAAGAACTTTGATCAGCACCAAGCATTTTTTTAAAATAGTCTCATCCAGTTTATTCTTTAAAAACCTCAAGACAGCATGGAAGAGGTTCACATGCACTCTAATCTGCCCTCAATCCCAGCACTCAAGAGGCAGATGGCTAAATTACGCAAAACACAAGCACTCCTCTATTTCAGATGGAGGGGGTGATTGAGAATAAAAAAAGCAGCAGTAAGGGGACTTAACCCTTTCCCTGACTGCAATTTCCTTGCTCCAAATTAAACCCCTACAGAGGCTATCACCACCAGAACAATCTAATGTGTACCTGAAACCTCGATAGTGGAAAACCCAGTGAAAAGGCAGTGTAGTTTGGAGTATGTAAATGATGGGGATGGACAACGTTAAGCATCCTCCACTCTGACTGCTTTTTCATTGTTAATCAGCCTTTCCAAAACAGCATTTTGAATTACAAAAGATTGTCACATTGTGTGCGCATGTGTGTGTGCGTGTGCATGCACACATATTGTGTAAAACGTTTAATTTATTCTTACCTCCTGCTTGGGATTGATTTTATCTTGTTATTTGCTATCAAATCCACTTTTGTTCGCATGAATGAGAGAGACATCCAAGAGTCCTAGTCACTAAGTGTCCTGCACAGGTCTTGCAAACACAAATCTATGGCTTTCTCTACTGAATCAATCAA
Source organism: Ctenosaura bakeri (assembly GCA_948474755.1). Classification (NCBI taxonomy): domain Eukaryota; kingdom Metazoa; phylum Chordata; class Lepidosauria; order Squamata; family Iguanidae; genus Ctenosaura; species Ctenosaura bakeri. The sequence continues at coordinate 814,400 of CAOLHI010001240.1, forward strand.
TCCGTAGCATGGTCTTCCTCTTTTTCTACTGCCTTCCACTCTCCCAAGCACTATCATATTTTCCAATGAGTCACGTCATCTCATGATATATCCAAAGTATGACAGCCTCATTTTAGTTAGCTTCACTTCTAGAGAGAATTAAGGCCTGATTTGCTCTAGGACCCATTCATTTGTCTTTTTGACAGTCTATGGTATCCACAGAACTCTCCTCCAGCACTACATTTTGCATGAGTTGACTTTCTCCCTGTCAGCATTCTTCACTGTCTGGCTTTCACAGTCATAATGGTCATAAACACATTCCTACCTTCTGATGAAGTTTTTTTTTTAATGCCTAAAGTTGTGGTCCTGTGCTTTTATCACAATCTAAATGCAGAAAACAAGAAATAAGTGACTGTGTCAATGATAACTCCTGATGCGCAGGGATGATCATGGTAAAGCAAAAAACTCTAAATCCCATTAACTGTTTCCATAATAAGAACCCTTTGCTTCTTCTACCAAACGGGTGGGAAGATTCCCTTTTGGCATCGGTATTGCACGAACACAGCTTAAAAAAGGCTCATAAAATGGATATTCTTTCTTTCTTTGAAGTAATTTCAGACCTATATGGACTGTAAGGCAAACCTATCATAGGTTTTCTTGGCACAATTTATTCAGAGGGAGTTTGCCAGTGCCCTCCTCTGAGGGTGAGAGAGTGTGACTTGCTGAATATCATCCATGGCAGAGTGTTTCTAGAGTGCTACTCAAAAACTCAAACCACTGCACCACACTGGCTAAATGCTACAAAACACAGTTGGCCCTCCACATTTGGGGGTTTCACTTTTGCAAATTTGATTATTCATGGATTATCTGTTGTCACCTCTGCTGCCTCCCTATGCCATTTTTAATAAGGACTGCAAGCCTCATGAAACTGAGAAACTGTGAACAAGGCTTGTAAATCCCTATTAAAAATGGTGTGGGGCAGCAGTGAAGGTGACAGTAACCCCACCAGCCACCCATTTCTGCCTTGTGAAGGAGCCTAATGCCTCAAAGCAATCTATGGTGGGTTGAATAAGATGATCATACGTTTTGTGTGTGTTAAATATGGTTTGGGAGGGCCTAGAGTTATTCATGTATTATTCACTTTCATGGGGGTTCTGTACCCCTAACCCTAGCGAATGCAGAGGGATGACTGAACAGCTAAATACTGCTGTCTAAACTGAAATGCCAGGATTCCATAGGATTCAATCCTGCCACTTAAAATGGAATCACAGAGATATAAAGAGGTAGTGTGAAACTGCCCTCTAACTGTTTAGGTATCCAGATATTAGGGGCATGGGTCCGGGAAAAAAAATCCCATTGCTACCACATGTACACTGTAAATGTGGAGTGGAAAGGCATCAGTTGACTCGATCAAGATGCTGTGATGATACAAACCTCACACATCCGTACATGTGAGATTATCAGTCCCTTTCATCTTGGGAAACCACTATGTGAATGACAGAATTAAGAAAGAATCCCAGCAGAAGACGACTCTACTGCCCAAAGAGGAAGATCGGTAGACTGTGTGAGTAAACATTTTAAAAAACTGTTTAAACAACTAGAAGCCAGGGATGAGGGGGAGAATGAAAGAGCAACAAATAAATATGACAATGAGTGGAGGAAAGAAACACTGGGGAAAAAAATAAGGCTTTTAGTTTAAATATACCAGAGGAAACAAACAGGAAGTTGCTCCATTTGAAATTACACCTATTTGTTGCTATTGAGTAGGCTAAGCTTGAATTGTATTAAGGAAAAGCGGACATAAACACACCCAAGAATGACAGTAATGCACCAAAATTCTCTGTTTCTGAACCCTTCTGCCTATTTCACAGTTTTCAGCAGCATATTCATATACAAAATAGACATATTTTAAATAAATAAATGGGTGAGTTAGGGAATGTGCGATTATCATACAACAAATGTGCACTTGCTTGCATGGAAAAGACGCCTATGCAGTTACCTTATTGTGTGTCAGATGAGTTTATTCAAATTCTTGTTTCTCTGGACCGCTCTGCTAGGTGAGGGATGGGAAACCTGTGGCCCTCTTGATGTTGCTGGACTAAAACTCCCATTGTTATCATAATTATTTGCCACCAAGTTGACTTTAACGTATGATTTATGAATGTTAGGCTTCTAAGTAATCTTGCTGTCAATATCACTGCTCATGTCTTGCAAACCAGTTAAAAATATTGGGGCAGGAGGTGAATCACCCATTTCTGAGCTCTGAATTAGATTTTTATGTTGCTTTACTGTTGGGTATTGCATTTATCATGAGGTGGGCAACTGTGCAGTGATTTTATGAGGTTTCCTTGGAGTACTTCTATTTGTGCCAGGCCAGGAAGGCTGTAATGCTAGGGTGGACAGCTGCTTATCATCATCCCAAATTAGTTAAAATGAAATTTCAAGATGGGTGAGATTACAAATGTAAATAAGCTAAACATTTTGAAAAGATTTTTCCAACAGAAAGTCAGTATGCGCACACACAAAAACAAAACTGCACACATCTTCTAACAATTAAATGTTATTAGATGGGCCAAGATGTTATGATGGACTGAAAAGCAATAGCTAAATATTTTAAATAAACAAAAAATAAAGTACAGTTGTGAACTGTGTTTTATTGTTCTATAAGCACAAAGCAATCTAAGGGGGCTCCCCCACACAAAGTAATCAAGTGGGGGTTCACTCTGTCACCCCAAGTGAACTTCCATGTTTGGCACATGAGTAGCCTTTTCCTTTCTGCAAGCTTAGTGCAAAGTCCTCCTGAAAATCTCTGCTTTGCTGTTGCAAATGGAGGCATCTCAAAGATACCATCACCATTTTATTCGCAAAACCATTTCAAGAAGGGAGAAGAGGTGAAGAAACAACCCAAAGCCTTCCCTGACTGGCTCTCTGTTCTAAAGTGCCTCAGTGAGTGGAGTGCCAAGACAAACATGGCCCACAGCAGCAAGCGGTGGGGAGATCCTATTACAGCAGCTGAGCACGTCCAGAGACGTTGCTGGCCCCCCGGAGGGGCAAGGGGAAGGAGAGAGAGATAGAGCAGAACCACAGCCCTGCATATTTTCTAATATGGTTTCATTCTCAGAAGCATTTTAACAACAACAAAAAAGCCCTGGTTCCGGCAGCCTCTTGTTCCTACCAAGAAAGCAGTGGGGGCTGTATGAGTACAGACTGGAAAGCGGAATCTGTTCCATTCTCCCAACCAAGGCACTGAATGTTTCACTTTCTAAATGTGGCAAAGTTCTAAAAGATAACAACATCAAGGGCTTGTGGAAAGCTGCAAGAAAAGCTTCCAAAAACAAAGGATATGGTTAGAAATCAAAACGGGACTCCCTCCTGGCAATAATACTAGGAAATGCTTTGTCAGCTGCTGAAGATTTAGGCTTTTTGATGCACTAGAAAACAAGAATATTTCATTCAGTTTCTCCTTTGGTCACCACTGCTTGGATTGGTCCAAACTGTGAGCTTAATCATGCACAAGAGCAGCTCAGGTTAGTCTCTGGAGTGAAGAAACATGGGAATTAACTTGGTCACACACATATACAGACATGGCACTTTCTGCAGTGGACGGTGGTTGCAAGCAGAAAGACTTATGTAACAAGGGCAGAAGTTTGTGTTAGCTATATTTGAGTAAGGCCTACTTTGCATACTGGGCAAGTAATTGGTTGGATTTGCATTTCAATATGGAAACACCCATTTCTCACTTCTGAGCCTGCCAAGAGAATGGATTGCATTTCGCCTGGGGAAATCTGTATATTTGCAAGGGTATTTCATATGGGAAAACAACCAGAAATCACGTGTATATTTAAAAAAAGACACCAACTAAACATCTTCATTTGTGAAAAATGTGCACAGACTTTAACAGATGCGAAACTGCATTAAGTCGTTAGCAAAAAAAGAGGAATGCATACAAAAATGTGCACATTCTGAAAAAGAATGGTTTAAAAAAATGCCCATTTTTTCACTTGAGGGGGAAAAGAGAGCCTTGCAACCCAATATGGAAACAGGTTGGAATGAGAACGGTAGCTGAAAGCTGAGAAATTCAACAAGAATAAGATTGGCAGATTATCACATCCCTTATGACAGGTAGATGCACAGCTGAGGTCAAGGCATGGTTCTTTTCAGGTAGGGGAAATGGTGAGAACTTCCTTTTCTGCTACAGAACAGCATTTTTTCCCCAAAGGTAGGTAGCATTAAATTTACAAATGCACAGCTACTTAGCTGTTTTAGCCAGCTCCCTTGAACTGTTCAGTCTTACTGAAGTCTATGGATTTAGCAAACATTGCAGTTTTCATTGTCCGTGCATGGCAGTATAAATATACTCCCTGGAGGCAAGTATGGGATTTTGGCATTGATGGCTAAGTGCCTAAGATGTGCCTTGAAAGGCCCCTGCATCAGCTGTCAAGAGGAACAGCGGGGCTCCAGCAGGCTTCTGTAGCTGTCTGGCCTGAGACTTCTCATTCCCACTGCTATTAACTGAGATTCTCTGCATTTGTCATCATGAGCCTCCCCATATGTAATTAAGACCAAGCAAAACTAAACTGACTGGCACAATCCAGGTAGATGAACAGTAAATGAATGAAGTAGGATAGCATGTGTTCAAGGCAAGTTCTATAGGCCCCAAAGGAGCTTTCAGTAACAGTATAAAAAGGAAGGAGGCAGAAATAGGAAATATACGTAACTTTGGAAGGCACACAATTATTACTATTTTCTGGCACGACTGGAGTCCTTCTCACTGACACAATAAGTTTCAACTACCCTGCGTTGTTGAAAGGAAACACCAGGTAATGACAAATGACTGTCTCCACCCACTGCTTGTATAAACTGGGTTGAGCTTCTCCTTTTCTCTCTTCTTCCAGGGCTTTGCGGAAACAAGCTATCCTGTGAGGAAGACCAGCAGTTTCCAACTGGGGTGCTAGGCTGATCTTCCTCCTTGTTTATTTAATTACTATCTATTAAAATATTTCTATCCCACTCTCAGGACACTTACAACAAAATCTCAGGGCCACTTACAACAAGATCAATTTAAAACATTTATATAACAATAATTTGAAAAGACTGAAAACTTATTAAACAGATTATCAATTAAAAACCAGACAATTTAAAACTGGTTAAAACAATGTTAAATAATGTAACCACTGGACATGTGCAGTCTAGGTAAAACCAGTTATGCCCAAAAGCTTTAATAAAAAGCCAGGTTTTGACTGGGAGCTGAAATGATCCCAAAATTGGTGCCAATTGGGTCTCCAAGGGGAGAGAATTCCACAACTGGTGTGCCTCTACAGAGAAGGCCCTCTCTCATGTTCTCCCACAATGTATTTTCTCCACAGAGGAGGGCCTCTCCAAGTGGATCTCAAGTATGTATGTATGTATGTATATATGTAAAGGAAATCACTCTCAAGTATTGAGGTCCCAAGCCATTAAGTGTTGTACTTCTGTGTGCAAGTGGAGATCTTTGTATTCTGACAAGGTTTGGATAATTGACTGGTTTATAAGAAAAGAGCTCTTATTAGTGCTAGTTTGAGTCTAATGCTGGGACAGAGACAGAGCATTAAATAAATAGATGGAGGGATGGAAACAGTGTACTGTACTGTACTATTTTGATTTCTTGTCTCTCATTGGGCATGCTTTTTAATTCTGTGTGTTTGATAGCATTTTAAAAATATTTTTGCATGTATTTATCTAGAATTTTTTTTATCTCTACCTGTTTTAACTTTTGAAAGTTGCCTTGAGTCTCAACTTTGGGGGAAAAGGTGTAGTTTAAGTAATTAAAATTGACAAAAGTATCTTGTCCCATAATAATGTTCAAAGCTCTCCATCTCAACCTTATAGGTTTTCAGCACTGAGAAAAAAGCTCCCTTAATGGATACTCCTCAAACTCAACAGAGGTTACACTTACCACTCCTCTGGCAAAACCTGGCCTCTTGTTTCTTTCCTTCTTTATTTCTTTCTTTTGAACACACACTTTTTCTTTCAAAGAAAATCCAAGCCATACAGCTTACAAACAGCTTCTCTGGCAGGTCAGAAGCACTCTGGAAAGTCTCTAAGAAGTGATAATGCTGTAATTTCTGGACCAATCTAGAGATTCAGTTCTGGGAGGCCCTCACCCTCAATTATAGTGTCATGGTGCTCTAGAGATATAACTCGAGAGAGAGAGATGGGATGGGATGGGGGCACTATAAGCAGCAATACGGGAAGATGCTGCATCCTCTTTTTCTTGTGAGGAAAAAGAAAGTCTGAGAAACTTTGTTCCTTCTGTAAAAAAGTAACGTTGTTTGGCTGCTGTTACTATCAAAAGGAACTAACTACAAGCAATGAGCTGAAAAGTAACTTGTTGCAAGCCAGACTTGATCCTCTAGTCCAGAGTTTTGCAAGAGGTTGCTAGAGGTTCTATGAGAGACTATGATTAAAAAAATAAACTTTTTTTTTTGAGCTGTAGATATAATTATTTCTATGCAGGGGTTTACTTCAAGGGTTCCTCTAGAGAGAAAAGGTTGAGAAAAGCTGCTATAGTTATTACAGTCTAAGGCAATTTCCACATTACACTGTTGTAATGCTATTATTCCACCTTCAGCATCCTGTTTACTGAAGCCAAAGAGCTCTCTGGCTGAGAATTCTACACGTCCTTTCCTAAACTGCAAAATCCAGGATTCCACAGGACAGTGAAAGTGGAATAATAGCACTATAACAGTGTAGAGTGGAAATGGCTTAAGATAACAAGTTTCTCCTTGTACAGATTTCTATTTCACTCACCAAGTGCCCATGCCCCACTAAGCAAAGCTTCAAACAGCTTAATGCGATGATGTAACATATGACAATTCATGCCATAAAGACATACAAAGCACAGAAAGAGCTTTGAAAATAAGCAATTCCTGTTTCTGATCATCATCAATTGAGCTTCTGCCTTTGATGGGACTGCATCATGTTTCCCCTTTGGACTGCACATGTTAGTAGGGGAAGAAGTCTCTCGAATACCTTGAGCCCAAGCCACTTTTGACTTTTTTTTTTTTTAAATTTGAGATGGCGAACGTATGTATACAGAAGTCCTGCTGCATACTGAGGCTGTGTATACTGATATCACTAGATGCTAATATCAAGATTGTCCATCCCATCATATTTCCAATTACTATGTATGGTGCTAAAAGATGGACAGTGAAGAAAGCTGTTAAGAAGAGAACTCACTGGAAATGTGCCGGAGAAAAGTTCTCCAGATACCCTGCACTGCCAAAAAGACAAAGAAATGCTTCCTAGAGCAAATCAAGCCTGAATTCTCCCTAGAAACCAAGCTGAGACTGTTGCTCTTTGGACAGATCATGAGAAGATGTGACTTATTAGAAAAACGATAGAAAAGACAATAAGGCTTGGTAAGATAGAAGGCAGTAGGAAAAGAGGAAGACCACATTACAGGTAGGTGGACTCAATCAAGGAAGCTACATCCCTGAGTCTACAAGACCTGAGCAGGACCACTGCAAACAAGTTGACCTGAAGGCCTCGAATGCATAAGATCATCCTATTGCAAAATTAACTTGATAGTGATTAACAGCCACCAACACTGACAACGAATAATCCTCTGGCTGAGGGACTGTAGGAATTGTTCTCCAAACATCAAAAATCTGGATGGTGGAAGGGGACGGAAGACTAAGATAGAGAATGGCATAACTGGGAGCCCAGAAGATTTTTCTTCTTTAAGATGTATTCCGGCCTCAGAGTAGTACAGGTTTTGTAAAATAGGAAGAGGCCCCGTATTACTGCTGCCTAGTGTTTTTACTTTTCTCATCAAAGTCATCTTTTAATTGTAGCAGGTCAAGTATTGCTTTCTTTTGCTGACTATCTTTGTGTGCAATGGCATCATGCCCATAAGTTAATTGTGGCCTCATGGGTCTGCTCATTAGGGGAGGACTAGTAACTGACATGGACACGATGGGAGGTTTCACATTTCAGTGTGATGAAAGAAGTTGCTTTTTGGATCTGGGCCAGAGATACATATACAGTTGTATTAACCAGACAAATCTTTTTATGCAAGATCCCCTCCCACTGTAGTTTTTTCTTTTTAAGACTCGATTTCAACAGAATCACCAGATCACACTCTCACTGGCTAAGTAGACAGTTTGCAAAGCATATGGTATTCTATTCAATCTGCAATATTTCTAGTTATAAGATTTCAGGTTGCATGACTGAGAATCCTTTGGCCAGAGAGGCTGGATGGTTGCCTGAGATATGCTTGCCATCTTCAGCCAAAATATAATACTATATTGATGTTCATAGACTGCCTTTCAAGGCAAAAAGCAGCACCATTAACAGGGTTTGTTTGTTTGTTTTTTTAAAAAAGCCCAACAAAATAAAACTATAATAGACATTAAAACAATGCCATTGTAATTAGGGATAGACAAATCCAGAATTTTCCAAATCTGAATCTGGATCCAAATTCCTGAAAGATTCTGGGAATCCATGAATCTCGAATCTTTCAAATCTTTTTTAAAAAAAGGGTTAAAAAGCAAATGAAAGAAAGATAATTTTGGGCAAGACACACTCTCTCAGCCTTAGCAAAAGCCAAGGAAAAGGCAAACCTCCCTCTGAAGAAATCTGACCAGGACAATCATCATAGTTTTGCCTCAGGATTTCCCCAGACTGAAAATGACATGAAGGCCCTTTCTACACAGGCAGGAAAATGTGGATTAATCCCACATTTTCCTGCCTGTGTAAAAAGGACCACTACAGTACAGAGATAATCCAGGTCAAACCTGGATTTTCTTTGCATAGCTCCTTATGGCATCCTGGGGTTTGTAGTTTGACGATGCATCAGCACACTTTGGCAGAGAAGGCTGTGACGCAGAAACCCCAGAATTGTGTATGAAGGAGCTTTGCAAGGGAGCTATGCAAAGGAATCTTTCAGCTGTCCTTGAAATCTCCAGCCTGTACCTTCCAGTCAAGTGCTGAACTTAAATATTAAATGTTCACTTTAGATATATTAGAATACAACCCTAAATGTAAGTTCTGAAATTGTTAGCAGAGGCCATTATTACTCTAAGGGGAAAAAGTTCACTTACTTGCCATCTTCCTTTGTGTGTCTGATCTCCCAGGTTTTCAGGCATCCTGGTCTCCAACAAACTATTTGGTTGGTGGATTTAAAAGGTTCAGTTTGCTTATTTTGGCCCAAAGATTCGGATTCATGAATCTAGAATCCTTGCCCAGGATTCAAGGATTCAGTTGGCCCATCTCTAATTATAACAGAGCAGAACAATTGACAAATACAAAGTTCCAGCCAAGACCACAGACATCAACAGTATTGATTGGGAATACCTGGCTCTGCAGTCAAAAAATAAATTTTCAAGGAAAGAAGTTATAAGGCAGCACTTCCTTCTGGAACATATCATATTCCAATTTTGGGTCTTTCTGCACTACAGAACTAATGCACTATGATTCCACTTTAACTGCCATAGTTCTGTTCTATGGAATCATAGGATTTGCATTTTAGGGAGGGATATTTAGAATTCTTAGCCAGAGAGCTCCAGTACCTCCCAAGACTACAAAGCCCAGGATTCCACAGGAGGCAGCCATGGTAGTTAAAGTAGAATCATAGTGCAATATTTTTGTAGTGTGGACAGACCCTTTGTATTGTATTTAATACCGCTTTGCATACCACGGTGTTCTGCATTTGTTGTATTTTGAATAGGGATGGGCCAACAAAATCCGTGAATCCTTGAATCCTGGATAAGGATTTGAGATTTGCGAATCTGAATCCCTGTACCAAAATAGGCAACCCAAATCTTTTGAATCCGCCAACCAGTTTGTTGGAGACCAGGACGCCTGAAAACCTAGGAGACCAGGACACCTGAAAACCTGGGAGACCAGGCATACAAGAGGAGATGACAAGTAGGTTACTTTTCCCTTGGAGTAATAATGACCTTTGCTAACAATTTCAGAAATTACATCTGGGGTTGTATGCTAAGATATTTAAATTGAACATTTAATACTTAAGTTCAGCAATTCACTGGAAGGTACAGGCTTGAGATTTCAAGGACAGCTGAAAGATTCCTTTGCATAACTCCCTTACAAAGCTCTTTCAGACACAATTCTGTGTGATATAGTTTTACAAGGTATCACAGCCTTCTCTGCCAAAGTGTGCAAACTACAAACCCCAGGATGCCAATTAGGAGCTATGCAAAGAAAATCTAGTTTTGACTTGGATTATCTCTGTACTGTAGTATGTGGCCCTGTTTACACAAGCAGAAAAGTATGGGATTAATCCACATTTTCCTGCCTGTGCCTTCATGTCATTTTCAATCTGGCGAAATCCTGAGGCAAAACTATGATAATTGTCCTGGCCAGATATCTTCAGAGGGAGGTTTGCCTTTGCCTCGGCTTTTGCTAAGGCTGAGAGAGTGTGTCTTGCCCAAGATTATCCTCCTTTCCCTTGCTTTTTAAACCCCTTTTTAAAAAAGGATTCGAAAGATTCGAGATTGATGAGATTCGTGGACTCCCAGAACCTTCCAGGGATTCGGATCCGGATTCAGAAAATTCTGGATTCGTCCCATCCCTAGTTTTGAACTTTTTATGTGTTGGTCTGTGACAAAATAAAGAGACAATTTGGTGTTGTGATTTGAATGCTGGACAAGGACTCTAGCGGGCCAGAGTCTGAATTAACGCTTGGTCATGGAAACCCACTAGGTCATCTTGGGCAAGTCATACTCTCCCAGCCTTAGAGGAAGGCAATAACAAACTTCTTCTGAAGAAATATTGCCACGAAAACCCTAGAGCATGATTGCCATAACCTGGAATTGACTTGAAAGCATATAGCAACAGCAAGACAACCACAATTGAAATAAACTTTATTCATTCATTCTAACTACTGTATTTTTCATATTATAATCACCACTATCCTCTCATCAATCCAAATGTACATGTCAGCAACATGTTACACACAAAACAGAAAAACAGGAGATTTGCTAGGGCTTAGTCCTAACACCTTAATTCAGAGACCACGTGAAAGAAATAACAAAACGGTGGCTGCCTTTGGGAATGTGTAAAGTACATCTCCTACACCTTTGTGCAACCAGATCCCACACCTCTGGGATTAAAGTGCAGAAATTCCAGTCAAGCCCTGTGACTCCCTAGGCAGGCTTCAGTTCAAGGGCCTCTCATTGTAGAGATTATGCACTGCAATACACAGATGTCATAGGGTCCCTGCCAAAAAGTCTTACACTGTCAGCTCAGCTTTGTTGAAGAGCACAACTGTTAAGACTATATGGAAGCATCTAGCGGTGTCTGCAGATTACTAAATCCTCTTACCATCCTGTTCAGTTTCAAGGAAACGGATGTAGGCAGAAACCATAATGTTTGTGCAAAAGGCACGGGATGTTATTAGTGCTTGAGATGTGTACACACAGCTGCCTGTAGATAGAGTAAAAGGAAGTTTCTTTTGGAAAAATCTGGACCGCACAACCAACATTCAGAATTGTTAATTTAACACCTGTCCTCTTCTCTCCCAGCCAAATTAAAGAGGGAGGTGAAAATGTTCCTTACTTGAACCTAACAGAGCAAAACGGAAGGTACAACCCATCGTGGGAAGCACTGTAATGATAAATACAATATGATTCATGTAAACTGTTTAGGTAACAATTTACAGGATTTTACATTTTTATAGGATACATTTCAAATATTTAACATGCTTCACATACTTTATCCAACATATCCCAAACTGCTATCTGCTTATGGAGAACATAAAGGAAGAGGGTATATAAAGCACAAGGGAAGACGTTTCTGTACAGAAAAGTACTGAGACAGAGATCCTCTTCTTCCTCTTCTGGTCTTGTTTGCCAAGACTTGTATGTTTTCCATATTCATGGCTAAACAATGTTTTTATTCAGAAGATGGTATCATTTCTGGGGAATATGTACACTGTAAAGTCAATTAGCTAAAGGACCTTTCTCAATAATTTCTCACAACTAAGAATTAGGAAGATAAAGAACAGCTGATTTGCCCCCATTCAAGAATTTTCTTCTTCTTTCCCAAGTTAAGATGGCAACCCCATTTTTAAGAAAAAAAATATTATTCTGTTTTAAAGAAAACCAGCTGGTCTGAGTTTATGAAACTTGAATTATCTTTTCTTGGAACGTGATCACCAGGAGACTGGAAACATTTCACTGAACAGTTCTGATCCAATTTCCTCCAGCATGTTTCCCGATTGTGACTTCAGTAATAAAAATTGAGCATGTGGTCACAATTTGGCCTTAATTCCCATTAGCAGCAGTGAATACTGAAACCAGGACTTTAGCTGACAAGCAATGACAGGACTTGCAAATACCTGTGATGGCAGAAAAGTTTTTTTGAACAGACGATCTCAAGTCACCTTCTCCATTATCCCATTCATACTCCTCAAAGAAAAAATCCAATGCAAATCAAACCAAATTAAAAAAAGGTTTAAATTTTCTGTGCTGAAAATCTTTCATCTATGTGCATGTTTCCCTGGAAAATCATCCATGAGAGACCATGGCCCACCAGATTCACTTACCTAAACATTCTTGTCATGGAACAATAGGTGAAAATGTGGTTTATTACTGTGCAATCCTATATCTACTCACCTTGGGAGTAGGTCCTATTGAACTCAATGGAACTTTCTTCTGAGTAGAAAGGTATAGGATTACAGAGACGATTTGCAATCTATATCCACTCACCATGGAAGTAAGTTCTATCAAGCTCAGTGGGACTTCCTTTTGAATAACAGAGGGCTTTTGTTTTGTTTTGTTTAGCTATAACACTGTTGTGTTTCCACTATGTTAGCCATTAGTCAGTTTCAGTGGAAATACAGCACCGAGAGCCAATGTAAGTAATATAGCATCCTGTGCCAGCTGTTGCCTGGGCACATTTATGAGGTGCAATCAAATAAAAGTCAGCACTTACAATGTTTACACTTTTTATTTAAAAATAATCAAGTGCCAATTTCCCCAGGGGAAGGAGACAATGAAACGTAATAATTAAACGAAAGAACACAGCAACAGTTGTGTATCTTAAGGCTGCGATTTCACCAGTTTTGAGACATGCAGACCATAGCAAATGCATGACCACTGATTTGAGAGATACAGGCAGGATCCTCAAACACTCAGTGGTGTCTTAATGCAATCACCATGCTGACATCCTGGTAGCTATTTTGGAACATTGCCACGCCATATTACGATTCTAGGCCTTAAAAACTGAACAGCATAATCTAAGAGTGAAGACAGACATATATTTTGAGTGTGGTGAAAGTGGTCTGAATACATATTCTGTGCACTGAAAACAAATGCCTAGGAATGTAGCTAATGTGTGTCCAAACCATTTTCTCAATGTCTTCTAAGATCTGTATGGCTTCAGTGTCGCCAACACTCTGCAGGCAGCCCATGTAAAGGATTCAATGTAGTCATAATATATTGGGCTACTTCCAGTCCATGGATCTTCCTATCTTGACACCTGCCCTGAGACATGATATTTACGTCTAAGAATTTCAACAAATGTTTTCCCACTTTATTCTTTAAAACCTCAAAATAGGAACACGAGAAAAGTTCCTCTAGCCTATTTAGTCCAGCATTCTGTTCCCACAGTGGCCAATCAAAAGCCTCAGAAAAGCTCACAAAATCAGAACAGGAGCAAAATCTCGGTTGGATTCCCCAGCAGCTGGTACTGAGAGACATAACTTTAAAAGACAACCATCATGACTCATAGCCTTCAATAATCTTATCCTTCATGAATTTGCCTGGTCACCTTTCAAAGCCACCCAAGTTGACAACCATCAATACATGTGGTGTTAGCAAATTCCATAGTTTAGTGACATACTGTGAGAAGAACTTCCTTGAATTTCCTATCATTCCATTTCGTTGGCTGATCCAGGATTCTACAGAGAAAGGGGGGGGGATCCTGTCTTCCTCTTTTCATTTTCCCAATCATCTCCCCATCCTCCTATTGCATTCCTTTAATTCTCTTGTCATCCAATGATCCAGCTTCCTCTTTAGGAAGACCACTGTCCATCAGCACCCCAATAGAAGACTGAACTGCCCCCTCAATTCCTGGACCAAATAAACCCTTATGTGCACATTTGGGTTCATATTTTGCTTCATTATTGTATCCAAATAGCCGCTTCCCTTCCCTACAGCACAAGAAAGGGAGAATTAATGTGTTAATTAACAGGATGAAGAGAAGAAATGACAGCCATCCCATCGCCAAAAGTACGCATTATGCTGAGTTTATAGGTCTGCCAACATTTCCTGAATTAATCTCACAAGGACTGGGAGAGGAAGGAACTCATAAATTCAAAGAGCAAAATATAAACAACATATTTCATTCTTCATGTGTTCTAAAGCAGGAATCAGATGAAAAATACATTTACAAAAAGCATATTGGAATTTGTTATCTGCCAAAAGAAAAACACAGAATGGGATGTGGTTATCTTACTGTTTTAAGAAGAATCAGAACTGGCTTGTGAATGGAACCACTCTTCCATATTCCTCCATCACTATTCATCTATTTTGGTATATATTTAGTACCAGCAACGTGATAGACATGACACAAAACAGAAGAAAGTGCTGTGCACAAAGCACCTAATTACAATTAGTGCTCAAGATGAAGATAAGCAAGAAATGCTCCAAGACAGACACTTTTCATTTTCAGCAATAAGAAAGATAACCACATTCACAGAAAACAATCTGTAGCAACCATAGTTAGGAAATCTTATATCTAAGCATAAACAAGCTACACCGAATATATAGCAGAGAAGTTTAAGCAGAAGCACAGTATAATGCTTGGATTTTACCAGTCTACAGAATTTTTTTTTAAAATGGGTCCTCTGTTACAGCTGGCATAATATAATTAGCCTAGAGGGTGAATTGTTCATTTCAATGCCTTTTGTAACAGCATACATGATCAGCCATACAGTATTGCATTTCTGTGCATTTGGCTGAAATGCGGTCCTTGCTTTACAAATTTGCTCAGCATACATATTGGATACAGTATGGAAATCTGAATTTAGCACACTAAACTGAGAGCATTGAGAATGCATGAACTGGACAAAAAGTTCTACAAGAACAAGGCAACTTTCAGTAGAACCAACTTGAGGTAGTCTGCACTAAGTAGAGAAATACATTTTGTAGGACTGTCCCATTAAACATTATGCCAAGAGAACTTATTCAATGAGAATACTGTGGATACTAAAACTGCCTATTTTATAAACATGTCCTGAATATGTATTTCTTCTACCTAAATTTTAGAAGGCATTGTTCTGCTGCCACAGGAATGCTGAAACTGAGCCTGTTTTTCTTAAAATGTTTCATGCAAGAGCCAGGCAAGCGCTCCCAAGATTACTCTTTATTGGCACAAGTGACTATATAGGCTAATAAAAAGCATCTGAGCTTGAGGGGAGGCAATGGAGAGAGAACTTAATGTTTTGACTCCCAGGAGATGTTATGAACCAAATAGTGACATTTTCCCTTTTCTTCTAGAATGATCCAAGAAACTTGTTGGTAGGCCAAGCACATGTTAAAAGACATCACGTCATATGCTAATACATATATAGGCACTGTCACAAGTACAGATGGCTGATTAATTTAATAGGATCCATTAGAGTCTTAATTAAATTTGAGGAATTCTTCGTGTGAGATCCACACTTGCTAGATACAAGAAAAGGAATATATCCCAAAGTTTCAAGGTCCATTTCTTGTTTTTCCTTTTATTGTTTAAACTTCCATCTTGCCTCTCCACCACATGGGTCTCACATTCTAGCATGAACATGAGAAGAAAGATTAAACTATTAAGAGTCATTAGGTCACAACCCAGAGCATATCCTTTTCTTAAAAGTCATGCTATGGCAAACTTTTAAAAAAATGCAAGCCATGGCTTCTCCCCATCTCCAGCTGTTCATCTTCCATGCCCACCTGCTGAACAAAGTAGTATTAAGTCTGGCAGGTAGGCAAGTGGGGATAAAGAAGGAGCTCCAGCCAGAGAGGAAAGACCATTTCCATGGTGCAACTTGGCAACCTTATTTACAGCAAACTATATTATTCATGACAAGTCCTCTCTCATTTTGCATGATATTAAAGCCATTTATGTGGCCAAGGTGGAAAGGAATGAAAGATAGAGGTCATTTCTGACCTCAGTCACACAATCTAAATTGCACCCTCTAGATAGGAGTGGAATCAGCAGAACACAGTGCCTTATCCTCCTGTTCTGCAGAACTGGTCATTAAGATACCATGACTAGTTTTATCCAAAGCTGCTGAGAGATTTAGACAATCAACAGAGTAACAGTCCTGTATCTATCACCTGGAGCAGGTCATCAGTCAGGGCAGCTAAGATTGTTTCAGTACCCCACTATAGCTAGAAACCAGACTGAAACCTAAATTATGCTCCCCAGGATGGGATAATTTATTTTTTCATGTTCACATAAAGTTTAAGTAAAAGCACATGCTAAACTTGAGAATGGCTACATTATTTCATCTATGTACTGTTTATTACACAAGTCTTTGTACCAAAACCACATCAAACAGGTCACAAGTATTAAGGAGAATGTATCAGATGTAATACTGTTTAACCAAGCAGCATGGATGGTGAATTTCACAACACTGACAGCCAAAGATTCAATATGTCCATGAAATATTAATTGTATACATTCTTCCTTTTCACAAACTAAGCTGTAGTTCTTATTCAGAAAAGACAATTCAACTGTAATTTCAGAGTTTGCAAGGGACTTTTTGACTGAGAAGTTTTATAACTGATTACACTTCCAGGACAAGCTAATTCTGAATGTATTTTCCCCACATTGATGTAAAAGGCATCTCCATCTAGCATCTTGACAACAACACAAATAGCAGAACTTGCCAAAGGCTAGAAATGAACAGTAAAATCCCTGCCTTAATGCTTCATATGTTCCTGGTCATGTAAATACGTCTTAGGTTTCTTAAATTCCCCTCTATTCAGTTTCAACTAAAGCTTTGGATATTTTTTTTAAAAAGGCCTTCCTTACCCATATAAGAATCCTAAATATATTTTTAACCCATATTTCCTAGCAGGATTTTAAAGCATAAAACATGGCATTCCCACTGTGATGCTATTTTCTTTAGCTAGTTAAGGTACACTTGCCTGCGTTCTGCTACTATTCAATGGAGCACTGATTCTCAGTTCGATAAAGGAAATAGATCTGTCTGCTCCTTTCCAGAAACATATGAGAAGCTCCTACATGTAGACACAAATCTTTGAACTGAAGCAATTATTGTCCTGGGGATCACAGGCCTGATCCACAATGTTAGGTGCACGCTCATGCTTGTTTTCATCTACAAAAGAAAATGTTCCACATATCTGCAGCAATTACTGAACATAAGGGGTGGTCTTCTCTTCTAAAGCCAAAGCTGTGAGAACTCTGTCTTATTGGTCACAAGAGGAGTCCTGGGTCATCCTGCCCAATCACTCTCATTGACCTCAGGAGCAGCTCAACCAATCCCAGAGCTTTGTTTTGTGGTTTGTCTATCTTGTCACCCAAACACAAGCCCCTTCTCTTCCCTTGTTTGTTTTTCTTCTAAAAAGCCAGAGGAGTAATTCAAGGTAGGTTTGCTTCTCTGGTTTGTTGAGACAAACACACCAGAGAAGTGGAAAGCATTCCTCCCCACCAGATGTGAGGAATAAACCATGGAGCAAAGATGGTGGTTTGTTTAGCTGCTCCTGCCGCAAGTAGGGTTGATTAGTGTGTTCACCACTGCTTGAAACCAATAATCCAGAGTTCCTGTATCATGTGACTATAACCATGGGGATGCGGTATAAGAATTCCCCACCAAACCCAGAACTAGATAAATCATGGCTGAATTTTAAATATCTCTTTCTTAAAGGACTGTGGCACGTGTTCTTTTAATCTGCTTGTAACAGTGGATTATTCCTTTGCTGTATACTTTCAAAATTAGCCACGCTGCTAACAGAACAGGGAAAATCAAGACTGATCATGGCTGTCTCCCCTCTCACACTGCTGATCTATTTCAGACATCAGACAGAAGAAGCCCTTGGCTATGGAAGTTCATGACACAAGAAACATGTTCATCTCTAAAAGTTCAGCAAAACCCCTCCCTACTGTGGCCGTAGCAGGCATGCTATCCTTCTGGAACATGACCTCTGAAAGAGTTATCTCCTATGACACCCTAATGGAAATTCAACATACAGAGCAATTGGAGGATCACATATTAAGTGGGCATTTTCCATAAAGCAATGAAGTGCACAAAGCCCTTGAAAAATTCTTTCATTTTTCTATTTTGATGAAAATAACTGTAGGGTGGCCAATTAATCTTCTATTAGTCTGAGTGAGGAGAAATAGCATTCTTTAGTGATTATAATTAATGAGATCAGTAGAAACTTCAAGTCAAGCACCCAATAATATCTCAGCAGTGCGTTTCATCACAGGGTATTTCAATATCCTTTTAAAATACCCTCTTCTTTGGCCATTAGATGCAGACTCATTTGTCACATTTTAAAATGTGACTGCTTTGAACTCTGCAGACCTAACAGAAACTCCAAAAGCATTTTAAGGAGACTGCCTCTTTGAGTATATCTTTCTCCTCCAAGGTTATCCAATCAAGCAAGACACTTTCAGCCCCACAACTCAACTCTGCTGGTTTAGGGCCCTTGCTATCAGTTCAGTTACCAGTCAGTTACTACTTTAGATGAGTTTATCCTTTACTAGTAAGCACACTCAAATGGACTTTATGCTTTCTATCAAGTAGGGATAGCAGCAAATGTTTCAGGTCAACTTTCACAGTAAGGAAAAAGCAGGTACATCAAGATATGCAGGAAAACCTAAGGATATCAGCTTTGATGGTATAAATACCTGGAATTTTAAAGGGCCATACATGAGTATTGCTTTCTTTACATTTGTTGTTGCAGTTTATTTCTATTTTTATATTCTTCATGTCTGTTACTGCATGTCTTTAACTTACATAATGCTACTTTTTCTTTGAAGTCTTCTGTGGAGTGTGTGTGTATATGTGCCCTCAAGTAGCCTGTCGACTTGTGCAGACCCCATGAATTTCATAGGGTTTTCTTAGGCAAGGAATACTCAGAGGTGGTTCTGCCAGCTCCTTCCTCTGAAATACAGCCTGCAGCACCTGGTATTCATTGGTGGTCTCCCATCCAAGTACTTACCAGGGCTGCCTGGCTTAGCTTCCAAGATTCTGTTTCTAATAAAAGCTTTGCCTTTATGAGTTATAGAGGTCTCAGAATGGTCTCAGAATCTCAATATTATATTGTGACCATGAAGAACAATAACAGGCCCATACACTCTGAGTGCACTGTTCAACTCAAACATAGGCCCTTTCCGCACGCGGCGAGGGAAACGCTCCCTGCTGCTACTCACCGGCTTTTTGGTGGGGCTGGGCGAGTCCGTCGGGACGAGGAGCAGTGCGAGCTCATCGCTCCGCACCGCTCTGGCGTCCAAAATGGCAGCTTCCGGTTGGTGGAGGCTCTCCACCAACTGGAGAAGCTCGCCAGCCTAAAGCCTGCCCCCAGCAGATCTGCAGGCACACACTAGTGCACGCCTGTAAATCTGCACCGGAGCGCAGGGATGGAGTGACACGGGGTCATGCGCTCCGTGCTTTTTAAAAACCTCTAAAAAGAGGTTTTTAAAAAACATGCTGCGCGACCAGCTGCAGTTGCTACAGAGCGGTCTGAGGTGTGGAACTACAAAAAGTAGTCCGCCCCAGTCCACTCCACAGTGCAAAAGACCTCCACTGGAGGTCGCTCTGCACCATTTTAATAGCCCGGTGCAGAAAAGTCTATAGTTTCCTTTCTAGTCTAAAGTATAATTGCTTTGAGAATCTTGCCTTGATACTCAGCCTTAGTAAAAAGGAAGATAAATAACAAGAACAAGAACAACAACAACAACAACAACAATAGAAAGCTTTCTGTGGAAAAGTTCTGACTTCCTTCTCTTTTCTTATGAGGGCCCTCTAGTAACTTTATTTCTTTTTTAAAAAATATTATGCTAGTTTCTAGGCCAACTCTGTTCAATGGGCAACAACCTGACTAAATCTATACAGGGTTTATGAGTGTTTAGAGTAATTGTGGTAACAACAATAACTATAGAAAAGTAGTTCCCTATCCTTATCTTGAGAATCTCCTTTGTTGGTACAAGGAATTTTTTTTTTTTTTTGCAAAGGTTGGACACCAATCAATCACTATCCTATTTCATTCCCCGGCCTTCCATCAATATTAAATACTTCTTTTAATACAGGGCAGGAAAGGACAAAGAGATCAGTGCAAAAGGCTTTCAGAAACTCTCATTTTCATCTGAAGAATTCAATGCAATGTCTTGACAGAAGGCCAAGTTTTCCAAAAGCTCCAAAGAAATTTGCTGAGTTTAGCATGAGAGCTAAGTGACATTTTTCTACAAGTTTTTTTTTAAAAAAATCATTTTCTCTTGTTGTTGTTTTAAAAATGAAGTATTGACTGTAATAATCACTGGCAGCCTGATACTGAAATCTGTTTTTGTTTCTAAAGGCATGCACATTTGTTAGTTATTTAGAAGAATCTCATGCAGGCTGGAGTAATGAACAGAGCAATGTTTGTTTAAAATATAAAGAAGTATATATAGTGAATATTCAGGGGAAGGGGAAGGGTGGAGGTTTAAAATACCAGACCTTTCCAGATCTGAAGCAAGTCTTTTTTCTCTTGCTGTAAAATTATATTCTTCACTTCCCCACCCAAATATATAACCTAATTCTTCTGCTTAGACTGTACCAGTCCAGCAAGCAAGTCTAGAAAGATATACATCACAATGTAGGCAACTTGTTACAGGTTGCTCTTGGAACTATGCAACATTTTCTATCAACATTTTTCTACTAACACAAATCCCCATTAAAATCTTTGTTTCTGTTTTATACACTTAACACAAAGTTGATATAAATGATTCAAGTCTTACTTCACAGAGTGCCAGTATCCATTTCTGTGCATTCTACCAACATTCCTTCAGAAATGTTTACTCCAGATTTTCTGGCCTTCTTTTAGAGAATGGTGCTCTCTGAGAAAGACAATTGTCTTACAGCTATTCAAAGTGATAGCCCACGGACCAGTGCCAGTCCCTGAATCACTGGCTGCCAGTCCCTCGGAAGTGTCCAGGGATGAAAGAAATAATCGTAGCCAGTGGATGCAAATATTCTGTTAGTCCTTGGCACACTATGAAAAAAAATAACTTTTTACCATGTAGTATAAGAAGAAGTTTATTCAGAAGCCCAACTATGACCAGATTTTGGAATCGTTACTTTTTTGGATTACAAGTCCTGTATCTCCCTGCCAGCATAGCCTATATCTGTGTTCTCTGGCATGGGAGCTTCAGGCCTCAAATATAGGTTGATGGCATAACCTCTCCAAAAAGGCCCACCTTGCACCAATGTCATTATTTAGTAGGCAAAGGCACTGTTTAATTCACCTAGGAACTCAAAATTGTGATATTGTTGCTCTTAGTGCATTTTAATATTTTATCAGTTGCTAACACATTGGATGTGTTGAAACACTGTGTTATTAAGCTGTGTTGTAAACCACCTTGGGATCTTTTAGGATGAAAGGCAATGTATAAATATTTCAAACAAATAAAAGTGCTCTATTACTTTCCGGAGAAACATGTTGCTACCAAAAGCTAAACAGGAACTACTATCATGCTATCGTTATATTCCACTTCTTAAGACATGTGGCGAGGCATATGAAATCTTATTCCCAGAGCAGTCATGAGTGAAACTGAGAGGCTCTTGACTGGGCCAAGAGTGAGCCAGGATCTATTCCCAGCACTCTCTGTAGCACCTTCTTCAGTTGCTTCTCTGCTAATGGTTTATTTTGTACTCGTGCCAGGGTAACAGTTGAACATTTATGAGTTGTTCTCTTGTGGTAGATCCCTCTACACAAAACAACCATACAGTATTAAGTATTTAACAGCATCTAGTTCACTTTTGTGCAAAATAGCGTATGTTTTCAATATTAGCCTAATAAACAACAAATGCAGCAATGTACAACTCTACCGACTCTGTCAGAACATGAAAAGTCTTATTTATGGCTTGTTCTTAATGATGAACAGTGGCTTTCTCCACAAGCCTTTCCCAGTAAACCCAAATCTCAACGCACAGCTAATGCATATAACTACTGTAATGTATATTAACCCAAATGCTCCAATCTATATGATTGTGGAATGCTAGTTTGTTTAATCATACAAATTAGAATAAGGCATGATTTAAGATGTTGCAGTTAGTGTAAACTAACGGAACCTGACTCATTCACTGTTTTGAATGGCCAAGAGAACCACTGGTATAAAAGCATTAGAAAAATTAAGTCAAGGAATGTACCCAAGTTATGAATTCAGCATTAAGGATGAAAAGACTATTAGAAAATATTCAAAAATTGACTGGAAAACATGTTATTTGAATGTAGAGAAATTCTGATGAGAAGAATTCTGGGCTGACAAGAGGCTTTGCAGATCAGGACTTAATTCTGCACAAAATTTGCACATTTGTTTTGCACAGAAAACAGCGTATCTGTGCAGGAATTAATATTTTGGTGCTAAAACAGTATTTTCTATATCTTGAACTATGAATGTAGCCTTTGAAACCTGAATGGTTTTGAAAGACTTTTTTGCAGTTGGGGGCAATCATAACACTATTTGGTACTTCCATTACAATGAAACACCCTAATTTCAATATCTGATTCACAATTCTCACAACCCCCTTCTTTTGTTGCTGTCTTCTCTTGCAGCCCCTGCTTTAAGAGCCTTACGTTGGCAGGGACCACAAATGGAGGGAGTTGTGAGTCATGTGGCAATGATCATCCTGGAGGCCACCCTTCTGTCATTCCTTCAAAGTAGATCAGAGTATATTTTTCCACCAGAAATAATACCGCTGAATGGGTGAGTATGGTTAGAAACAGAGAAATAATGACAACAGCCATGACCGCTCTTACCACAAAACAATGCTAGATAGATGCAGAAAATATACAGACAAATGGCATTGCATCAATCTATTTTATTTTAAATGGTCAGGTTTCCACAGCAGATGAAAACTACATGTGAGGTTGGGAAATGAAAGCACATCATCCCAAGCACAAATAATCTGTAGTGCATGACAATATCCCTCCCTGGTTTTTCTCTGAAGACCCAATAAAGAGGGTGTTTGCATAATACCATTTCACAATTGGTGGACTTTCTTTTCTTTTCCTTTTGTGTTATCATTTTTGATGAAAAAGGGAAAATGATACTGCTCTAAAAATAGCTGAACAGCCAGAAATTAGATGGCCACCATTTGTTACCGTGAGATCTGCTGAAAAGGGGCAAGTCACTCATGTGGACTGTCAGCATGCTTCATTTCTAAAATCAGCTTAATTCATTTTGCTATAAATGGAAACCATGCTTTCAGTGTATGTTGTAGAAGTTAGTTAAATACGTGCAAGGACTTGCCAAATGGTACTTTCTATAAAAGAGGGGAAAGAGTCTCATGAATTGAAAGCAGTGTTTTGGTTGAAAAAAGTAGGCTTTCAGAATGAAAACGCTTCTTGTAATTACATATCAAAAGTCTAATATCATTCATAAAAAAACAGAAACTACTTTGTGAAACTGATTGTGTTTACAGTTTGGAGCCCAAAGTCTGCCCTCCTATAGCTACTGTTTTATGTAACTGTATTTATGGCCTGCAACAGAGCTACTTCCTACTCAGAGCTAAACTCTGGATTATGCATTTATCAAGGGAACGTTGAACAGAGTATCTTCCTCCTTGGTTACTCTTTGCAGCAACAGTAGACTTACGCAGAAAAGAGTCACAAACAGTCCAAAAGGGGAATCCATCAGTATCACACAGGATCCTGTAGAGATCAACAGATCAATACTTTCAAAAAGATCACCAAATCACAGGGCTCAAAGGTGCCTCAACAATTGTCTTCTCTGGCACTCAGCCAGTGCAAGAAATCCATTGCCAAAGCACTCTTAATAGGTGGTTGCATTAGATCCCCCTATTTCTAATAAAAGAGATCCCACTACCTTTCAAAGCAGTAACTTCTTCAGGCATACAAACCTTAACATTAAGAGGTTCTTTGCAATGTTTTGTCAAATGCCTTGTGTTATAATTTGAAGTTGCTGGTTTAGGAACTATCCTCCAGAGAAACACAAAACTTCCTCCAACATCTATGGCCATTTCCGCATGAGACTGTTATAGCACTATGATTTCACTGTCAGCATCCTACAGAATCCTGGGATTTGCAGTTTTGGGAGGGGCCAGCCAGCCCCTCCCAAAACTGTAAACCCCAGGATTCCATAGGATGTTGAAAGTGGATATAACAGTCTCGTGCGGAAATGGCCTACGTGACTACCCTTCAAAAGCTATCATATCACCACTTTTTTCTTCTTCTCCAGGCTCTTCAGTATTTTTACTGCCCTTCTCTAGCCACTTTCCAATTTGTCAGTATCATTCCTAAACTGTGTTATCCAAAACTGGGCATGATACTCCAATGAGGTGTGATCCAAGCAGAATGGACCAGTACTGTTATTTCTCATGGTCTGGACAATGTGCTTTTGTTCATGCACCTTAGAGCTTCATTAGCTTTTACACAGTTCAATCATACTCCTGACTCTTTTTTAGCTTGTGGTTTACTAACACTTCTAGACCTCTTTGCCATGTACTGCTGTCATTCTAGATGCCATTCACCCTGGGTTTGCCTATCTGATTCTTCCTAAGTAAATGCAAAATCTTTTCATTTCAGATCTGCTTGAATAGTTGTCAAATTTGCAAGCGCTTTCCAGTTTTCCACTTGTTGCACTTCGGAATTGCACTTTAATGGCTGGTGAAAGAATATTATGCTTTATACTACCCATCAGCAACGTCTTTAAACCAGGGATGGGCAACAGATGATCCTCCAGGTATTTTTGGGCTGCATCTTTCATCATTCGCTATGCTGGCTTAGGTTGTTGTTGCAGTGCAGGAAGACGTGGAGGCTTACAAATTGCCTAACCGTGCTTTAAAGTCAGAATCATAAGAGTTTTATTCAAAAAAACCAGAAAGAAAATAGAAAATGCATACTATGTGCCACAAGCAAAGACCAAGAGATAAAAGATGTGAACAGGTTATTAGATGGCCATCCAGCCTGTGCTTAAAAACCTCCAAAGAAGGAGACTCCACCACACCCCGAGGCAGCATATTCCACTGCCGGACAGCTCTGACCATCAGGAAGTTCTTCCTGAAGTTCAGGTGGAATCTCCTTTCCTGCAGCTTGAATCCATTGCTCCTTGTCCTAGTCTCTGGAGTGGCAGAGAATAAGCCCACTCCCTCCTCAACATGACATCCCTTCAAATATTTAAACATGGCTATTATGTCCCCTTTTAACCTTCTCTTTTGCAGACTAAACATACCCAGCTCCCTAAACTGTTCTTCACCATTTTGGTCGCCCTCCTCTGGACACGTTCCAGCTTGTCGACATCTTTCTTGAACCGAGGTGCCCAGAACTGGACAGTATTCCAAATGAGGCCTAATCAAGGCAGAATAGAGTGGTACCATTACCTCCCTCAATCTAGACACCGTACTCCTATTGATGCAATCAACAATCGTGTTAGCTTTCTTGGCTGCCACATCATACTGCTGACTCATGTTCAGCTTGTGATCTACCAAGACTCCTAGATCCCTTTCACACGTACTGCTATCCAGCCATGCATCCCCCATCCTATACTTGTGCCTTCCATTTTTTCTGCCTAAGTGTAGGAGCTTACATTTCTGTCTGTTGAAATTCGTTTTGTTAGCTTTGGCCCAGTTCTTCAATCTGTCAAGTTCATTTTGAAATTTGATCCTATCCTCTGGTGTGTTAGCAACCCCTCCCAATTTGGTATCATCTGCAAATTTGATGAGCATGCCCTCCGCTCCTTCATCCAAGTTATTGATGAAGATGTTGAACAGCACTGGGCCCAGAACAGAACCCTGTGGCACCTCATTAGTCACTTCTCTCCAGGATGAAAAGCAGCCATTGGTGAGCACCCTTTGGGTTCGGTCGGTCAACCAATCCACCTAACAATAGCCCTGTCTAGTCCGCATTTTACTATCTTCTTTGCAAAAATGTCATGGGGAACTTTGTCAACGGCCCTACTGAGGTCAAGATATGCTACGTCTACAGCATTCCCTTCATCTATCAAGCTTGTAACTCTATCATAAAAAGAGATAAGATTAGTCTAGCATGACTTATTTTTGAGAAATCCATGCTGGCTTTTAGTGATTACAGCATTGCTTTCTAAGTAATTACAAATTGACTGTTTAATGATCTGCTCTAGGATTTTTCCTGGAATTGATGTCAGGCTGACCAGGCAATAATTACTTGGGTCCTCTTTTTTTCCCTTCTTGAGGATGGGGATGACATTTGCCTTCTCCTGTCTGCTGGGACTTCTCTCATTCTCCAAGAGTTCTGAAAGATTATTGCAAGTGGTCAGAAATGACTTCTGCCAGTTCTTTTAATATCCTTGGATATAATTCATCTGGCCCATGGGTCTTCAGTATACTAATTTCTTATTACCTTTTAAAACTCACTGCCACATGTTGTAACAATGAAATGCAATACAGGCTTGTCTACAAGTTAACAAAGCCTCTGACAAATAAGCTCCTTTTTAGAGTCTTTTTATGCCTTGCCCAGCTCCATTTTCTTCCTTGTCCTCTGTCTAGCTCTTTCTAGTAGCATTGGCGTTGGGAGGATGGTGAAAGACAGCGTCAGAAACACTCAGTGCTAGGTCTGAAGTAAACCATGCAATATAATGTTTGAGCTGGGGAAAAACATGATTCTGCTCTAAGTGAGCCCTCAGTAGCTATGTTTGTCTATCTACAGCAGGCAATGAGAACAGCTGCTTCCAGAATCCTTTGTTGAGCATGAGTGAACAGCAAAACAGAAAGAAAATGGGAGGGCGGATTTACTTGCCTCACCAGCTATGCTGGGACGTTTTTCCTATGCTTAGAATTTTTTGCTTACTTATGCAAGGCTAACCTGACCTGGTTGTTTTATTTCACATGTGCACAATGTTACTTTTGAATAAAAAGTTTGCTGAAACACATTGATCTTCTCTTCCCTTTTGCGGTGCAGGAACTTAATTATTTCCATGATATTTTTAGCTCTGGCACCAACTTTTCTCTTAAAGTAATACCCAGGAATACATCTACTTCATTAATTGATGTATGCCTGTTCAAATGGTTTTCAAAAAGGCTGACCATCTTTCTGAGGTCCACTTGCCAGGCAGTTTTCCAAAGATGAAAGTGACTAGCAGGGACTATAGCTATCTCTTTGTTTTATTTCCTAAGTTGTAATCATGATACAGTCCTTAATGGTTGGAACAATGTTCCTGTTTACATCATGCGACTCCTATTTGTGGGAAAATCATAGTTCTTCCCTGTGATCTCAATTCATACAGTGTTTTGTTGAGGAAATCAGGACATATGTGTCTAAAGAGAACACAATCTCTTTGTCAAAATGTGGTGTTTCACAAGATTTGGAAGAGAAAGAAAGGAGAATAAGAGAAGCCAAGCTATTCTCTAAAACCAGTCACCAGTGGCTCATAAAAACATGCATTTTTAAGTTTACTTAACAGGATTCACTTTCAAATCCTGGGAGAAAAAAGTCTGCTGCGTTGCTCTGTGCAAGATACTTGCAAAGGTTAAGACGTGAGCTGTCACCATTCTGCTATACATCCCATTACTAGTGGGGGAGGGGAGGCCTGGCTACTCTAATTTTCCATCTCTGCAGCCAGACTCCCTCTAAACAATTTCCTGTGCCCGTTTTACGTTAGAGACTAAATTGTTGCTAATGCAAGGATTCAGTTAACCGCAACCGATAGACAAATACCTTTACTTATCACTAATGGATTACAACACTTGACTGCAAAAGCCATTTAAACCTTAAACAAAAGCACATTCTGCAATGTACATTTACATCCACAGAGTCAGACAGCTGCTGCTACAGCACATTTTTATTATGCCTGTGAGAGGAGGGAAAAACCTACATGAATGGCTGGAACTTGATTTTCGTTGCATGCTTGCACACTTAAATAACTGGGATAGTTGACTTTGCGAGTCCTAAAATGTAACACAGCAAAAATAATAACTTGCAACATAAACAGATGCATGCGAGAAAAACACATTAATTAGTCTGGTATTTAAATATAAGTATGCATATACATTAGTCATACATACTTATATTAGAAATGCATGGAGTATTTTCCAACAAGAATAAACAGTTGTAACTACAATTTCATTAGGCAAAGTTCAAGAAAACAATTGTGACACTTAATACAAAACACTGCACTGCATCACCAATAAAAATTCATATGCATGTGTATTATCATACAATCCTATCATGAATATTTATATGCAGTAATAGACTTAAGACAGCATCATACATATGTGTTGTGCACAAGATTTGAACCATAAATGCAAATTGGTCAGCAGGTATTAGCCAGGTTCAGGAGACCTGGTCAGCAACTGTATATGCGTTCTATATTATGCTTCTCAATCCCCAGCTAACAAGTGGAACCAAGACAGCTTCCAGTTCCATTAAGAAATAGTTCTTTGGTGGGTCATTTGAAAACTACTGCTGTCTTTGTTCCCCACACTACAAACATAGAAATATACAAATATAATATTAAATTGTTACACAATGTGCCACAAAATCCATACTTAAAGCAATATTTTGGTAAATACTTAAATAATATCTAAATAAATTTAACACACTCAACCCTTCATATGTGTGGGTTTAACTTTCACGGATTTGATTTTTTGCAAGTTTCTCCAACCTGTGCCCCCTGCCGGAGCTTCTTTTCTAGGAGAACATTCTCTCTTGGAGGCTCTGGGCAAGTTACACAGACCGTTAAAAACCCACTCCAGACCTCGTCTTCCACAAGCCACTGCCTAATCAGCTAAGGTTGGCTTGCAGCCTGATTTCTCAGTACCACAAACCCTCTCCCAATGACCCCCCCACACCTAAAGAAGGAAATGGGTATAAGAGAGGAAGTATAGGGCCACTATGCCAATCCACCCCCTCTCCCTCTCCTTTTCCTGACCTGGTTTGGACCCTGGGTACCCATTCTCCACACCATGCCTCAGCCCCCTGAGGCACACATTTTGATATTTGAAATTTTTCCACTTTTGGTAGGGTCCCGCAGCCCTAACCTTAGTGAATGTGGAGGGCTGACTGTAAAGTATACTGTATTGTCTGCATAATTTTAAAGGAAGGTGTGCAGAGAGAACTAATGTGGTAGAGTGGCTTGAATCTTAAGCAAGGACCCTGGGAGACCAGAGTGTGAATCCCTGCTCCACTACAGAAACCCACTAGCTAACCTAGGGCAAGTGACACTCTCTCAGCCTAAGAGGAAGCCAATGACAGGCCTCTTCTCACTAAATCTTGCTAAGAAAATCTTAGGAAGAGGTTGCCATATGTTGAGAGTTGATTTGGAGGCACATATGAACAACATATTGCAAAGACAAAGCTTCTGTTGGTTGATAGGCATATTTGCTTCCAAAAACAGCTCAGTCTTTTGCTCAGTCTGGCCCTAACACTGGTTTCCCTTGAGGGTGATTTTTGTGAAATATAATTGGATGAAATGCTGTGACATCTGAAATGAGTGTTCTTTAATTTCTTTACCTTTACCTATGCTTTTTTCCTTTGCTGTCCCACTCGCCTTTTCTCCATCTTCTCAAGCACAGTAAACTTGGAGCATATGGGGTAGCTTTCTGTTTCCTTGCTTGTTTGTTTTGCTAGTGATGTATGCAGGGAGACATCCAAAATCCAACAAGAATAAATTACAGCTGTACAGCATCTACCAGATCCAATACATTGTAAAAGTACTTTCTTTAAGATCAGGCAGAGCTCCTTTCTAAATGGAATTTTCCAAAGCAACAGCAGAGATGGACATTACTGAGGATAATAATGGAATAATGCAGGATCCCCTCTAGTGCATCAATCAGTGAGAGCCTCAATCCAAAACCTGCAGGAGCTGATCCTGCATTGTGCTTCCAAATTTCCCACTCGCTCTCTTTGGAGCCCTCTGTGTGTGGGTGGGGGTGTGTGGCTGGGCACACATATTTGGGAAAAATGCCTGAGCAAGGCAATAACAAGCAAAGAATACAGGGTATGCTTTTGTACTGCCTATTTTTCTCACACCACTTGGACAGTCCAGGCACTGAAAAATTCAGTGTGAACCATTTGATATGGCAACATGTGGTGGAAGCCTGGAATCTGTTGGCAACAAATCAAATGCTGTTTTTGGTAAATTGCTTCACTGATCTTCCTTCTCCAAGTCATAATTCCAACCATCCCCCGTGAGCATTCTCTGTAGAACTGAATGGCAGCCATGAAGTAAGATGCAGGTCCACAAGGTTTGCAAACTCTCCATCTATCTAGATAGAGATATGTCCAAAATAAACTTTTTAATTATTTTTAGAAAATATGTTTTTAATAGGATATAAATTAGCACAGTAATTGTTTCTCAGTTTATAATTTTTATTTTAATATATAAGGTTCCTGGAAGGAATTATTTATTATCCTTCCGGCAGTTGCCTTTGTCATCTTAAAAATTCTGCCTGAAGAATCCTGAGAAATATGGGATGGAGCACAGGGGCTGCTGGAGGAGAAGGAAAACAGACGGAAGCACCAGCCTTTGAGTTCATCGCTGTTATGCGATTACAGCACATGTTGCTTTTTTGACTGGCTTGCCGATGCCTGGGTCATTTTGTAAAAGAAAAATGAATTCCTTTTAACTTATGCAGCAAAGTATAAACCTATATAAAACATCTCACTGTAATCTTCAATATGTAGCACTCA
Source organism: Ctenosaura bakeri (assembly GCA_948474755.1). NCBI lineage: Eukaryota > Metazoa > Chordata > Lepidosauria > Squamata > Iguanidae > Ctenosaura > Ctenosaura bakeri. The sequence goes on from CAOLHI010001240.1 coordinate 845,218, forward strand.
GAGGATCAGAGAACAACAACCTATACTAGTCTATCCAGCTCAGTATTGTCTACTCTACTCCATCTGCCCAGTAACTCTCTAGGGTTTCTGGTAGGAATTTTTCCTACCGCTACCCCATAATGATACAAGAGATTGAGTCTTCAACTATCTGCATGTAGATTGCACATTCTACCACTGTCCCTCCTTACTATATCAATGAAGGAGCCAATAGGACATCATGGGAGATTTTAGTCTCACCAGTTCTATGTTACATTTGCTGCAGATGGAGGAGTAAGAAGAGCAGCCATACATTACAAAAGCAGAATTGTTAGGTTGTGTTTTAATACTGCAATGTTGCTGTGTGGCACAGTTTTAGAGTTTGGTTATTTCTAAAATTCTCTTTTTAGAGATGGAAATTGTTTGTCCACTTTCTGTACATAACCCCAAAAGAAGGCCTTTTGGGCTGAAATGTTCCAAATATATAAACTACAGGAATGTGGGAAGTGGTCTCTCTTTTCAAATGTGTTTTAGTTGAAATTTTTTTGAGTGTGTGTGAGTATAAAATTCATACTCTACTATGTCTTCCTAACAAAAATACGTTATCTGAGCTTATCTGGCTTTTATTGATACACTTTTCCTCCTCTAAGGCATAAAGGGCAACAATTTGTTAGATATATTTAGCATGCTTGTATGTCATTCACTGAACAGAGCAACTTCTGTGAAATGAATGGCTTTCTCCATTATTGTCCTCAGCTGTTCTAACTATCATCAAGGGAAATAGCTAAGAGTTCCCATAACTCAGGCCCATGCTATTTATATTTCAGTGTCCAGATGGGACGTCTAGTTCCAACAGGTGCTTAATAGGAAAGCTAAGGCTACAGGTCAGCTTCTGGAGTTTCCTTTGGCTGCAAAATCAAATAACCTATTTGCTCTCTGACCCTTTTATGGACCATGAAAATAGAAGAGTGAAAATGCAAAATTCAAGTAGCAACATGAAATTCTGAACTATCACAGTCACAGAAATTCATCATTTCAGATTCTTTCATTTGACTCAAATCTTTTCCAACAGGAATCAATGGCAAAGCCACCCCAGGCACAAGCCATCAAACTAGTCACTATCTCCTTGTTTTAGTGAGAACTCTCTGATGAAAAGAATGATGGGGATTTCTTTGAACCTACCTATTCATCCAACTATTTTAAAAATATTGGACAGTTTAAGCTTACCCCACTATTTAGACAACCCCAATGTAACAATACTTGGGGCTGGTCTGAGATATAGGGAAGTTTTTTCTGTGCTATATTTAAAATCCCATGCTTAAGCCCAGTTTTAATTCCAACTAGAATAAATTCCCACTGATTCAGTAGGTCTGCTCTAGCTGAGATTCTCAGCTGGATTTAGTCCAAAGTTGAACTAACTTCCAGTCAAAGCAATCAGACAGTCAGTTAGTTAGTAAGTAACCACAGAGTTCAAGAGCAACTAGTCTGGATCTAACCCTGTGGAGGCGGAGAGTGAATCAAGGTGTGAAGACAAAAGTGGTGTGATTTAGGAAATAGCAAGGGCATCATGTGCATTGGGAACATTCACACAAATAATTCACTGTGTGTAAATTCACCTTGAAAACGATTTTTTGTTTGTTTGTTATTCTGAGACAAAGCATCAACCCACATACAAATATAAGCCTCAAAGGATTAAGCCTCGAAGGATTCTTCGGTTTCCATAATTTTTCTTCATCCTACATACTTCAATTCTTCCTTTTCTGGTTACCCAGAAAACATAATGGATGGAGGGAAGTCATAGGCCCTTTTCACACGGGGTTAAAAAAACGGTGTAGAGCGACCTCTGACGTAGGTTGTCTACACCGTAACATGGATTGGGGCGGACTACTTTTGTGTAGTTCCACACCCCAATCCGCGCAGGGGCGACCAGAAGTGGCGGCACCACGTGCTTTTTGAAAATCACTTTTCAAGTGGTTTTTAAAAAGCACAGGGCGTGCAGCCCCGTTGCAGTGCCCAGTGTGGATTTGCGGGCGTGCGCAAGTGCGCACCTGCAGATTGGCCGGGGGGCAGGCTTCTGGCTGGCAAGCTTCTCCAGTTGGCGGAGAGCCTCCGCCAGCTGGAAGCTGCCAGTTTGGACACCGCGGGATGCCGCAGGATGCCGCCGCGTGTGGAGCAGCGAACTTGCATTGCTCCACGTTGCGACGGCTCCAGGTAAGCTCTGTTTTGGCATGTTTTTGGGCGTGGCTTCCTCCGCGTGTGAAAAAAGCCTATATAGTATGTGAGAGAAGGAGGCAACACATGAGACTAGAATTCCTACAAGCCTTGTTTGTATAGGCCTAGATCCAACATGACACTACTGGAATGAAAAATACTATGACCACAGATGCTCCCAAATAACCTTTGCACAAATGACTGTGCAGGAGGAAGTGTATACATTGCAGCACTCTTGTATAATAGGGCTAAGAAGCATACATGCTGTTTGCATACTACCAATGCAGGCAGGCAGGCAGGAAGGGGCTGAGATCCTACTTCACTTTGGTAGAGCATAGCATTCTCTCCCAGGCATAGTTTGTGATCCCTTCTCCTCTCTCTGGTTGGCTGAGTCCATTGTCCACTTGTAGTGCTGCAGCTGGACGCACAAAGATGACATCTTGGATCTCCAGAGGTCAAGGAAAATTCTTCTTTCTTTATGAGTCTAGTTGCAGGAACAAAGCCAAATGTCTTGGACACCCCCTGTGATTTGCCAGCCACTATATGGATGCAAGGAGTAATGCCCAGCCAGCACAGAGTTAGGTGGCAGAGGATGGGCATTGTTGTGGGTGGAGAATGGATGCTTCTGTCTGCAGTGACCAAAAAAGGATATACACAGGCATAGTTTGCTGCATCAACATATGTCACCAGCAGGACTTTAGCCAAGGAGAGAGCATTAAGTGACCATTAAAATGTTTCATTCACAATATAAATAAATCAGTTATTACAAAATAAATAAACAGCACTTTTTATCACGCTAACTATAGAAATTTCCACTTGTAAAATGGGTCTGGCTAGCACCGTGACACCACTGGATTAAGGTCACAGTGGCAAAACACAGTTTGTATCACGAAGAATGAAATATAAAGAGAGTAAAGCTCTGGACGATGCCATAATCCTTTGTCAATTTGAGAGGGAATGGGTGAAGAGGGGTCCCAACACTGTGTAAATGGATGGGGGGAAATGGTTGAGGGCAAGGAAGTAGAATGAATCAAGAGAATGCATGACCTTTCCCATCTCCCTTATTTGTGTTATTTAGATTGCTGACAGCCTGATAAGTACCATACCTACTGAAACATGTAGCAAAACCTTGGATCTAGCTTTACCTCTACAGATTTCTAAACATTCAGTCTGGACTGAAACTATCCAGCACTTCGCTTTGTAAATGTGCCTTAGAACTAAGCACTCCCAATGTTAGGATTTAATAGAAATGCACTGATAGTTTACAGCTTAAGACCAAAGGAGACTTCTGATGTGCAAATAGCTGAAGCCTACAATATCTCTCTGCACCATCTTCAGATAATTCAAAGAGCATGTTAGAAGGAACATGCAGATGAAATATATCCAAAAAGCCTTAGTATCCCAGCCTTCACTGTAAATCCTCAAAGATTATGCAATTTCTCCTCCTTTTTGGGAAACTACTCAGTTTCCATACTTATTGTTAAAAACATATTTTTAAAAATATGGTATATGTAAGGCTTTGGGGTTGATTCTGCTGAAAGGATACCCCCTCCTCCTTCAGAAGTTGCAGCCATTTGTTACAAAACTTGTCCTGAGCTGTCAAGCATACCTTTTCAATCAAAGCAACAGCTGCCAGACTGATATAGAACTGCCCCAGATTGAGAATGCTTGAATGGTTACATTCCCTGGTTTCTCTCAAAAGCAGCTTCAGTCTTGGTATCAAAACAGCAGAGAAAGCAACAGAAATGAAGGGACTTAACATTCATGCTATGAAATGGAGCAATGGCATAGCGTTTTCAGAATTTAATTGTGTATATTCCTGGAAGTGGACAGGTATGCTTAAAATTTATTCCTTTTACATCTGAGATATCTGTTTACCATACTACCCATCATAGATATAATGCTGCTTCTCGTTTCAGCCCAGTTGGAAGACTAGGAGTAAGCTATTAGGTAACAAACATCATGATCTTTTTTGTCCTGTCATACAGTTAATCTCAGCTAAGTCTACCCCGGATCCCAAAGTCAACAGGGATTTAAAAGCAAACTTAAACCATTATTTAATTAAATTAGGATTGTAATTATTTGTGCTTTCATATCACCCACACAAACCACAATAGTCAACTGAGCAGAATACTGGGCAAGTTCCTAATATAAAGGGTATACAATCTGGTTTGTTCAGTTACTTGAAGGAAGAAAGTGTTCCAGGTACACAATACAAATTAATATTTATTTGTATGTTTGATTTATATCCCACCCTTCCTCATAAGAGTTTGAGATGGCTGGCAAGCTACAACAAAACACGATTAAAATCATAAACTGCAAACACCTAAGATAACAGATATCTGCTAAAATTAAATGAAAGTGACACAAACAATAAGTGTTTAAAGATAGTTGATGTATTTATTCCATGAGAACTTGCACAAATAGATGTTTTTAAATGGCACTGGAAAGACAAGAGTGTGGGAGACAACTGGATTATGCTGAAGGACAACTGAAGGACTTCTACAGTTAGGATGTCACCACTATGAAATCCCTGCAAATCCCATCCCTACAAGCCCTCCTACTTGGCTGATCTTAAATCCAAGATCCACTAGTGTAGGTGAAGGCAGTTCTTTAAGCATCTAATTCCTGAGCCATTCAAGGCTTTGTACCTTAACACCTTGAACTGGACCCAACAATACAAACATCTTGAATAGACCTTTCATTAACAGTGCTAAATTTCAGTTGGCTTCAGGGCAGAAATCACATTCACATTCTGACACAGACATTGGACAACTTTTTAAAAAAAACTTCTTAGTTTGAAAGATACATATCACTAGCATGTTGTGTTACATTTTCAAAGAACCTGATTTCTGGTAAAAAGGAGTATGAAAAAAAAAGGTAGTTATATTAGAAAGGAATGGTTAACAAAATGTCCATTAAGGTATTGCTCAGAGGCATATCTAGAGCGAGGCAGGTAGGGCACATGCCCTGGGTGCTAACGCTAAGGGGGCACAAAAAAAGCCATGCTGGAAGATTTAGCAGTGAGGCAGGAAGAAGCAATCCCAGAGGTAAGGGTGCAACTTCCACACTTGCCCTAGGTACGGTTCATGCTAGATACGACTCTGATATTGCTCCTTTGTACTTAAAACTATCTAAATAAAAAGGTTTTTTTTTTCAGATAAAGAAAACTTTGTTCAATTAAAAATGGCCATTCTGTTCCAAATATTTTTTCCAAATTATTTCACACAAACTCATATTATCAATATTGCTAATAGGGTACTTTTCTTCAGAACACTCAAATGTGTCATATATTTGAAAAACTTCTTGTTTTCTGATTTATAACCTTTCTATTAGATTTCACGATACATCTACTAAAAATTCTTTTTTCCATCCTGCATTAGAAATACACATATATAATGTTTACAAATGGGTATTTACTGAGTTCACAGTTTCCTAGGGAAATATCCATTTTGCCCCTCTCAAAGCTGACAATGTAAAGGACTGCTTCTTGCATCAGAAATCCTGACATTTCTGAAGTTTATGGTCTACTCTGGAGGGGTACTGTGTGAGGAATGTGACTAAAAATACACTGAACTAAAAAGGTGCACTTCTGAAAAGTGCAAAGAAGTGAAATCAATTTTTGGAAGTACTGAAATTATGTGAATTGTGTAACTTACATATATACCTTAGCCAATGGGGACAATGCACATAAAATGTATACTTTACAAAAAATGTCTACAAAAATGTGTGCATTTCATATATAGAAAAATTAAAAATACACACAGATTTCCATGCAGGGGGGAAAGTATCACAATTAGATATAGAAGCTGAACAGAATGAGAATGGTGGTAGGAATATGAAATGCAAACACGTCTGGCTGATTTTCATCTCTTTAATGTTCCCCTAGAATCCAAAGTACCATAAAATTAGTACCAGGAGCTCTAGGAGCTTTAGACTGACTTACTTATTTATTGTGACCAGTAATCTCCAGCCCATGCTATAGGGAAATGGCTTTTGAAACCCTAAAGAATTTCTAATTCAACTATTCTCTACACATCTACAAAGAATCCAGTGATTTCAATAGAGCTTATTTCCAGGTAGGTGGGACTGCAGCCTAACCATTCATGATTTGCACTGGAAGTCTGTGGCTCAAAGCAAAAATATCAACTGTAACACTGGCTTGGTACAGCTCCCTGAATACACCTAAGCAGCTCTTGCATCACATCCACTCACTGCGGGTGATACTATTGTTTTAATTTGAAATTGACGAGAGATTCAGCTGTGCAAAACCCATGTAGACAAGCAAGGCTTGTCCACAGGCAATTTAAGCATATTTATCATATAACTCTAGGGAACTCCAGTAAAAAGTACATTCATTGCTGACTTTCAGCTTCAAAACCAAGACATTTACAGATATGAACAAAATAATTTTAAGGCTGGCATACCTCATATAGTGTTTGTGGAAACAAGCCCCCTGCCATCAAGAAATGCATGCTTTATGAACATTTCTCCATCTCCTTTACCTCTTTCCACTTCTTTTCCTTTAATTTGAATAAACATTCATGCAGTTCTGCAATCTGATATATAAGAGTCAAAGTCTGTCTGTTTGTCTGTGTCAGGCAAAGGCCGCATATGATTGGCTGCTTAAGACGATTCTTGGAATCCTGGAGTTTGCAGTTTAGGGAGGGGCCTTTCGAATTCTCAGCCAGAGAACTCTTGGGCCTCAGTCAACTGTGTCTGTCTCGAGTAGGCTGGCTGCTATGGAGATGAGGCCTAGCAGCAAGGAGGAGGGTAGCATATTCCTCAGGAACCCAACTTGTGTAAGTTAATAACTCTGAATACAGATTAGATTGGGGAATACGGGGAAACGTTACAGATACTGGGCAAGACAGTTCGGGGAACTGGAGACACAGGATCTCAAATCTTTCTAACAAGTATAACCTATGAGAAAATAAAATCCCTGGTAATGCCAGGTACATACGCTAGTATTATATAAAAACTGACTTCATTAGAGTGTCAAAGCAGTGGTTAGTCAAATGCTGGTTGAACCAGAGTTTAAAACTTAAACCATGTTTGAGCTTCCAAATCTACAACATACTTTAGAGATGTGTATCTATTTTCATTTTCCATTCTCTTGGAATGTAGCTTTGCATCATCAGAAATTCTCTTCCATCTCCATGTTGCTAAATTCCAGAAGTATAATGGAGACATGAATTACAGTATGGCAAACCAGGTATTGCAGCAAACCATGGTGAAGCTTTATCGGCAAGGAGAATGTGGTGTGTAATCTGAATGGAGATTGTCTTTTATGGCTTTGGTCATACCAGAGACAAACACATCTGCATTTCCGGAATAAGGTACCACTACTTGGTAGCATATTCTAGTCATATGTGAAAAAACAAAACTCAAAATGAGAAGAGCAAATGTTCTTGATTCTAATACTACAGTTGCTGAAAATAACAAGCCAGTTGCAGAGCTGTCAGACATTCGACACTTCCCACAAGCCAGAGAGAGTTTACATTAGCTACTGTGTGATGGTGTGGTCTAAGCTATGCACATATTGCTTGTACTTCTCCTCATCACTACGAATTAGGATCCTGTTGATCTAAGCATGAGTACTAATTTTAAAAGTAAACACTGGTAAACTTTTACTATTACAAATATTTCTCTCTTCACTTACTCACATTAGACAATTAGTATCCTACGAACAACATGCTTTCTTTTTGTTGAAATTAAAAATACAGTTTGGGAAAAGAAAACAGATACCTGAATAAAAATCAAGAAAATGTTGTGTTGCAACAACCAGAGTTTGTGACTCAATGTGTTAAAAACCAAAACTTGCCGTTTTATGTTGCTCATTGGATCAAATATTAATTGAAACTTGTGTATTATTATTACACTCGTGGTACGCAAGTCTTGACAATAAGCTGACGACCTGATGGAAAATTGATCTGGGATTACTTAATTGTTTTAGTTTGGACTGAAAACGACACAAAAGCACCAGCTTTCCTCTGCAGCTGTTTTGTAATTTTTTTCTCCTAACTTCTGCCATTTTAAATGTGACTCCAGCCAACCTGGATCATGTAAAACTGAATTTTTATCAGTCCATTCAGAGTAAAGGCTGCTTTGTGTTCCTGTTCTGAATTAGCATTAAGACTATATATCCACTTAGGAATATTGTGACAATATTATGAGAAAGTCACTGCAGTAAATACTAATGGTAAATGATAAATGGAAAATATTTTCCTCATTCTGAATTAATACTGAGAGGAAAAAATATAAATAGACTACGTTTGGGAAGATGGATATGGGTGACCACCCACAGAACTATCAAAGGGGGCCACATATCAAAATCTAACTCTGCCTGGTAATTTGTTTCAGCTTCACCTTCTATACTGCCCACAGTCATAACAGTTACCCACAGTCACAGCACAGGACTGGGCCTTAAATCTACAGCAGGGCTGGGAATCAGGCAGCCCTCCAGATGTTGCATTTGAAATCCTAGCAATCCTCACCACAGGCTATGCTGGTGAAGGCTGCTAGGAGCTACAGCCCTAAAACATCTGGATGAGTACACAATTCCCACCTCTGGTCTACAGGGATCATATCTCATTGCATGGTTAGAACAGCAACAGACCATGTGATACACAGTTGTTGGCTAATGGAAATATTATCTGCAATTGGTTATTACATAAAGCACTATGTATCTGACTTTCTGGAGTTCCCACCTAACTAAATTAAACATTTGTGCAGCTCAAAGGGAAACGCTGGAAAGCTTGAGAGTTTTATGAACTGCAGATTGATTCCTACCACCTGCTGCATGGAATCACAAATAGACTCAATAGCCTTTCCATAGCTGCCAATAAAGGGGAAATGCATTCCAGAGAGTAATACTCTCAGCCCCACCTGGAAATAGCACAGCTTCTTACTGAGAATATGCAGACAGTCCAGTTCTGTGACAAATCCTCCTCTGTCGTTTATGACAGTAGCACACACATTCTTGGCAGTAAAACAAATCTGAAGATGACATTGAACCTCCTTTGCCACTGTTGCCCATCCCCTCATACTCCAACCCCCGTCTGTAAAGGAAATATGAAGAGGAATTGTGAAGACTAAGTGTCAAAGTGCTGTGTCCAGCCGAGCCAGGCAGAAACTGAACACTCAACACTTTCAAATACCAGTCCCAACAGATGGTTTCAGTGCCGTGGTACAAGGCAGCCCACTGGGAGGACAGGTAAACAGAAAATTGTGCCCAGTGCAATTGTCCATCCCTATCCTACACGAATTCTGCAAACCACCTTCATCCCTCAAACACATTTTTTATCTTTATTCTCAGTCTCTGGCCCTCTACTGTATAAGTTTTGGACCTTGGTTGCAAGAATACTTGACCATTGGCCAAGCTGCCTGGGCCTTCTCAGAGCTGGAGCCCAAAACAGCTGGAAGATCAGACGTTGAGAATTACTAATCTAAGAATACAGGACCAAAAGTAGCACTGAAAAACCAAAGAAAGATACCAAAACATGTAGTAGCAAAATTTGGGATAGCCCCCTGCTTTGAAACTTAATTACCATTAATTACCAGTTAATTTCCCACTATTGCCTTTAATTAAGATCTTTTACATCTTCAGATGAAATTCCTAAGAATCATTGTAAATTGTTTGCTTAATGGCTTGATGGATCAAAAAGGATCTGTTTGGAATCACTCATGATCTATCCCAAGACACTAGCTTTTAAAAGGGAGACACAACAGCAACAACAACACCTCCTCTTACTCTTTGGCTATGTAGCCTGCAAAACACAATTCAACCAATTTTTTGTAGATTTTCACTCACCAAGGAAATTCTGTTTGTATATGGCCATTCAGCCGCAATATTGCTTCATCCCTGCCCTGCCCTGAAAAATCAGTGGGCTGCCCAGCTGGCTTCTTGAGTCAGGCCAGCCTTGGGGGCAAAGCAAAGAATGGAGTATTTCTCTCTGGTCTAGTCTTAGAACAAAGAGAAACAGTACAGTCTGTACATGGCACGTAGCATTACAGCAAAGGAAGCTGGGCAGGAAAGTTGGTGAATACACTCTTGAAGCCACAAAGCAGGGCTCTCTGGTTCAGTCTTAGACCAGAGAGGTCTGTTTTTTGGCTTCAGGAGTGTATTCACTGACTTCCCTCCTCAGCCTCCATTGTCTGATTTGGAGACTGAAATTAGCCACATTTGATAGGCTGGAACAATTTTTTTTTTTTACGATCCTGAAGTTTATAATTCTAAAATGTGACAACAACAAAAAACATTTTTCAGTACCATTTTGAGACATTTGAGTCTTACTTGTTTTTATATAGTCAATCAATGGCTGGTTCCAAGGGGTGGGGAAATTTGACACTCTGGACTTCAAGGTATTGTCCACCTCTAGTTTAGACTATACATTCCAAACATACCAGACCTATTTACTTATTTAAAACCATAAAAACTCTTTAGGCGGTGTACAATGTAGTAACTGGTAATAAAGTAGTCAAGGAGTTAAAGTGTATCACTTAACTGCCTTGACTTAACATAAAGAAATAGAGGTCCTCTACTATTTTTGTCTTTTTTTAATGGCAACAGTATTTTGTAAAACTATGCATATTTGTTCTTCTTTTAGCTTCTATTCTAGTTAGAGAAATTCTCCTTTATGGAACTTTAATGTGGTTTGAGCTTTGGACTATGGCTTTGGAGAATGGGGTTCAAATCCCCACTCAGCCATGGAGGCCCACTGGGTGACCTTGGGCAAGTCACACTCTCTCAGCTTCACAGGAGGGCAAAGGCAACCCCCCTCTGAACAAATCTTGCCAAGAAAACCCGGTGACAGGCTTGCCTTAGGGTTACCATAAGTCAGAAACAACATGAAGGCACATAGCAACAAAAATGATATTTCAATCACACTTAAGAATTCCTATTCTCTGCAGAGAAGGTGGTCTGAAACAGACATCCACCATTAGGTTGACTATCTCTTTTACAATGCCAGTGTTTGTGCTGACAGGCATTAGGCATCCTTTCTCTCTCGCACAGTAAATTACATAAGAAAACAAAAACAAGCCCATTTGTCATTATAACAGATGCACTTCAATTCTTCTAATGCTTGTAAGTGCATACAGCTATATATTATAAGGCAAAGCCAATGAACTGACAGATAGAAATACTTGCCAAGAAACACAGAATTTAAAACCAAGGCTACACTCCAAAATCTTGCTTTACCGTTGACCTTGGCTCTAAAACTTTGCTCACCTAACCAAAAGAAATGTTTAACCATGGGCCTAGGCTATTAATTCTCATGAAATTAAGAAGACAAACTTCATCAAACTAATTATGTTACCCAAGAAAGCATTTATGCTTTTCAGAGAAAGCAACTGATTAGAGGGAAATAAAGAACACAGTCAGAAGGCCAAGGTATAGATCTCTTGGAGGAATTTTGCAAGGGAGAGTAGGAAAGGTCAGCATCTCCCAGTTTCCAATAATTGTTAAGCAGCAAAATGGCCTTGAATCAATATCATCAATAAAAGCAAAGACATGACACTGGTCAACAAAGCAAGACCATTCTGAAGGTAAAGGCTTTACTATTAATAGACATAAAGGTTGCAAATAAAATATGTAACTGAGAAACACAGTTAAGAAATCTTCACATTCCTAGAGAAGATATAGAAAATGTTTGTGGGCACAGTCAAAGAGAGACAAGCCGCATCTGTGGAAATCAGAGTGCCAACAGGGGAAGAAAAAAGATAAGCCTGAGAGTAACTAGTGTTTACAAAGCAGAACTCACAGGATACCCCTTCTGTGCATATGCGATTGAAATGAATTGTAATACAAATCCAAAATTTGAGTTATTTTGAGTAGGAAGTGATCGTATTCAGTGGAAATACAACCATTAGGTAGCTGATCTGGAGTGTCAAGAAAAGGTAACAAATTGTTAGTTATGTCATTATTACCTATTTCATGATCTACCAGACATTACAGAATTAGACCATGTGCAATTCAGATTCTACCCAAGAATCTATGAAACAGTGAGGAATTGTTTAATAATGTGGCACATTCCAAGCAGTGTAATTTTTTAAAATTGTGCTACTGGGATAATATGTATGGTGATTTCATTTTCAGATTTTGTAAGCTGATTTAGATTACTTCCAAAGAACTTGTCATTACTGGAACCACAATTTTTTTCTTTTCCCAAAGGCACTGAGTCTCACTTGTAGGTCTTAGTTTTTCATAATCTATTCCGTCCCTTTGCTTTCAATGTTACTACTCTACAGGATTAACTAAACCTTTCCTCTTCTCAATCACAGTTAGTTTGAATCTTAAATCCCATAGGATTTTTATTTTCCATTATCAGTAACCTTTTCAGATGGTAGCTGCTTTTTTATTATTTTGTATCCCGCCTCTCCATATGGATCGAGGCGGCAAACAACTTACAAATAAGCATGTATTTAGAAACATTTCTATACATGCCTCCAACAAGCTGGGTACTCATTTTACCGACCTGCGAAAGGATGGAAGGTTGAGTCAACCTTGGAGCCCAGCAGGATCGAACTCACAACCTTATTGCTTGCAGTACTGGCATTTAACCACTGTGCCATCAGGGCTCTTTCTGCTTCTTTCTGTGCTTCCTCTTCTATCTTCACTTCCATGGAGAGAGGCCTTTTGGGATTTTCTGCCACAGGAGCTAATATAAGTTGGTCAGCCTTTACTACTGTGCACTTTGATGGTATGTCAGGGAAGAGCATTTGCTGTCCCTGACAGGGCAGCAAAATGTCTGGGATGAGCCCTGACCAAAGGGAGTTCTGGGTTGGTTCTACTTTGACCAAGAGATATTTCAGCTACAGACACCTTTATCACCTGACAATAACCAGTCAATCTATGTTTCTGAGTTAAGAGACGTGCTACTGTTTCCAGCAGAAGGGTGGACATAATGTCACTCTCTGGTTTGTTACAACCATCTCCCTTACCTATCTGTATGGGTGGGATGGGCACTCACCCTCATTTACTAAAAAGGATCATGGGTTGGTTATTTTTTAGAGTACCAACTGGACACTCAAAAATGGCCAAACAACTTACCTTGGAACAGAAGTTGGCAAGTGCTCCTAGCCTCCTGTATGTCTTTTTCTGTCAGAGACTGGGTATAGTTAGCCCTATCATTAGGTACACTGAAAAAGACAGCTCTGGTATCATTAAAAACACAATAAATTGCTTATTATTTACTTTGTCATTATTGTATTTTTACTGCCAAAGATGGGAAGACATTCTTTTTTCCTTCTTCCTATCCCAAAATAACTTGGCTACCTTTGGGTACTATGAACTTTGGCTGGGAGTGAGGGCATCATGTACTCTTCTGCCTCTGGCAGTTGAATGTTTAAGGCTCGCTTTGAGACTGAATCTGCATATCCTAAAACCACTGGAAGGAAACCACTCCTTCCATAAGTCAATCCCAGGCACCTTGAGGAAAACATACCGTACCAGAGACTGGAAGATCTAATGTTTGCCTATGCCCATGCCACTTTCTCTGGCCCTAAGGCACATTTTTGGTTCCAAGTGTAGGGAAAATGGTTTATTTGCTCCACAGAAAAGGGGTGATGAGATATTTGGTTTATCTGAAGCTATAGTGAAGATCAAACTAAGATGGTTTTTGACAGGCAGAAATTAGCCTTCTACCACCTACTACCTTCCAGATGTATTCCACTACCGTTCCCAAAGGACCTGGCAGTGGTGATTATGGGAATTTCTGAAAGTGTCAGTTAGCAAAGCCTGTTTATCAGAATGGAATCAGCTTGGCCTTCATGTACATTTTGATACACACTGACTCTGCAAATGCTGTAGGACCTCTCCTTCAAGTACATCCTGCTTCAATGAACTTTCTCAGGATTTTGCAGATGGCAGTTTATTTGAAACCATACAGGAACTTTCACAGGGCTTGCCAAAACCAATGAAAAAAGTAAGTGATGCATATATACCATATTACAAAATACAGTTAATAGCATATGTACGACTAGTAGGTAGACTTGAAAAAAAAATGAAATCAAGGTGTGTACTTGAAGTCAAGAAAGCTCCATAAATTGCACACACCAATGATCTAAGTCAGAGATGGGGAACATGGAGATGTTGTTGTCAGGCCTAATCAACGTAGCCAATAGACACAGATAACAAGGTTGCACTCCAATATCTGGAAGGTCCTACATTTCCTACCTCTGAACTGTCAGATAAGGAGCCTTTTCTCACAATGCAACCAAAGCACAATGATTCCACTTATTTCCCATGTCAAAATTGCATAGAATACTGGGATTTGCAGTTTAGGAAGGAGTTTTTGAAATGTTCAGCCAAACAACTCTACTACTTCACCTGTTACAAACCACAGGATTCCATACGATTCTGCCATGGCAGCTAAAGTTAAATAATAGTACTATAATTGTGTTGTGTGAAAGGGCCTCTATGTTTTTAAATTGCTTAAATCCCAGTTTTAAAAAACCAACAACACTGAGGTATCTGCAACTTGCGTTAAATTATCAGCCTGCAGGTTTAAAACATACTGGCTGATAAGAAAATAATAGAGAAGGGCTGAATAACATAACCTACCAATCTTCCTTTCCCCTTTAGTATTTGTTTAACAGTTTAGTTCCATGAGCACTTTCACATTTGGAAGATGATCCTCCTTAATTCACTATGAATATGAATGAACTTTGGTGATAACTGAACTGGCAAAAGCCATCAAGACCTTTCCCAAGACCTCACTTTATGGCTTAAGATTTGCATTCTGCTCCCAAGTGAATTCTGCCATGGTTTATCGCCTCATTGACAGCTCAGTTTAATTAAGCATATGTGATAAAGGCAAGACTTCCTGAAAATGGTATGGAATTTTTTACAGAGTGGAATGGGGGTGAATTTTAATGAAAGAGTGATAAATCCTCAATGTCTCATTTTAATGAAATGAAGGCAATGTTCTGAAACACAGGTGATGACCAGTAACAATAAAGAGATTCTATTATCTTCACAAATGATGGACATTTGTAATTTTTTTCAGAAAAAAAAACCCTACTACATGTAAAACACTCCAGTCTTCAATACTGAATTCAGCTCTAACTCAGTAAGCAAAACTTATTTCTTCTTATGATCATGTTCCAACAAGCTAGTCTTGTGTACATATGAGGATCTTCTTAGAAATGTTTGTAAATATGTTAAATTGTTGTAAGAAGATACTACCACTATACGTTGTATTACTAAAAGATGTATATATTTGTTTTTATTTATTATTTCTTTTTTTTGGAAAATTAATAAAATTATTAAAATTAAAAAAAAATTAAAGAAATGACCAAAATAAAATAAAATAAAATAAAATAGGAAGCCTTAGGAGTTCATGGAGTTCCATTAAATATATTAGGCACTGGGAGATCCATACATGTTCCAGATTATAGGTTTTATATATTCTGCTGCCCATTAAGATTTAAGGCACCAGATAGGAAAGGAAATAGGAATTACAGTATAGGACTCTGGAAAATGGCATAAGGTTATTGTAATATGACATGAATATACCAAATCAAAAGCAGGATTCTTGTGCCAAAGAGACCTAAGTGCGGCTGGAGCAGTAGGAAGAATATGCTCCCAGCTGAGGGACATCAAACAAAAATGGCACTTTAGCTTGTCCCTGGACTTGGAGCAATGTGTCAGATCCTGGAACTAACCAGTTACAAACAACTAGTTAGATACTTCCCCAGTAGTAAACGTGTAGCTCAATCGTATCACTATTGCAATGTATCGAGGGATAACATCACTCTTTTTGCAGCGCAAATGAAACTTTTTAGTTACTTTTCCAGTTACAGGGCTGCAGTCTTACTAAATGTTACAGCAGGAATACGGCAGGAATATATCATTTTGGTGCCTCATGTTCCAGCATTCAGATTTTTGAAGATGCTAAAAGTAATTATTTAATTACTTTTGAAAAGTGGGAAGGTGAACTTTCATTTTTATTGCTGGTATCCAATAGTATCAAAGTGCACATGCCACTGGTGGTTGTGTGAATGGTTTAACAGTCTCCGGTCATTCACAGATGTATCTAAGAACCCTTGGTTCCAAGAACTGCAGAGTCAGCACTGACAGAGTGATAGAAGCAACAGACAGCCCTAGGGTCAGCCTCTCTCAGTGATCTGTCATAACAAAGTGGTAGGTGGGATCTTCCACTCTGAGGGAATTAAATAAGATGGCAATCTAAAAATACAACTATAATTGTAACTAACTCCTTTGGGAGCTCTGCAATTATAACTGTAACTGGTTACTTTCTAAAAATACACCTCCACATTCTGAACATGCTATCCCAGATTCCATAAATCAATGGCTAGATAGTAAGTTAACAGTTATATAAGTTTTGCTGATTCAACAGATCTACTCTAATTGATAGCAGCAACTGGATCCGGGCCCCTGCCTCTTAAATTACCAGGTTATTGTGAGTTGTATCAATAAGGAACAAAGAAGCAAGCAAAAGAGAGAAGAAAAGCTGAGAATACTGTAAAACTGAGTGCACAATATTAAAATACACAAGCTGAGAAAAAACAGCTTTAATAGTCTATAAACTTAAAGATGTATTTCATTCTATAGGGGACTAATATTTTATCTATCTGGTTTTGACACCTTTGTATGCATTCCTCTCCTTTCTTCCCCTTGGCCTTTTTTTTTAAACTCTGAAGCTTCTAAGTGTTCTAAAGAATGCCCATGCCCAATTAAATGCACCATCCCTATGGCAGCAAAAAAATGTACTTCAAAGAGTGGACAAAATGGAAAACGAATGTAACAGTTCACCAGACGGTTGAAACTAGTAGAGATTTAAGAAAGGTGGTCCCACTTATTGGAAAAAAAGTTTGTGGAAGAAGGAGCCAGTAACTCCCCTGCTGTAAGCAGACTGTACCTTCAAAGCTTTCAGCAGCAGCAAAAAAGTCACTGTGATGGAAAACAATAGGGTATGCATGAAATGGGCAATATCCCATCCATGTGTGGAAATACTTTAAAATAAAACAAGATGTTTTTTGTCGAAGGCAGTTGTTAATTTACCCCTCAGCTGTGCTTTTCTTCTTCTTTGAAGGGACAGGGATTATTAGAACAAATATCGAAAGATTACTAGGAGGAGGAGAAGGATATCTGTAGAACTAGATCCATAGACGTGTGGCTCCCAATAGGCCACTGGCGTTGTTAAGGTAAGCAGTGGGACAGTTCAGGCCTGTACATTTCCTTCCACTGAACACATTTTCTTACACACACAGTTAAATGTTCATAGTTGGCAAGCATGCAAAACTGCTTCAGCAGGATAGGGGGATTCTTCAGAACAGCATCCAACATGGCATGGGGGTCTACCAATGAAAAGGAAAGAATGATATTTCATCATACCACTATGGAAGTGCTCAGCCCACCACATGGTCCATGGGCCTCTTCAGATCCTAGCCTTTATTTTCAGGATTGAAACTACCTATGTGCATGCAGTTCTGTGAATTACATCAGTGGAGATGTTAGTTTAAGATACAGATATTGCTCTGAAGCCAAAACATTCGAAGTACATTCAAGGGCTTGCACATAACCAGTCAATGGCCCTTTCCACATCCTACATTTTCTCGGCGCTGGGGTGCGGTGATCGCGCGAGCAGCCTCTTGTGAGAGGCTCTCCCTTCCCTGCTTCTTCAGCTCCGCATGAGTTTCCTGCTCGCACGTGAGACCCACCTCTTCCTTTTGCAGTGCAGCCTGAGACCTTCCTAGGCTGCACTGAGACAGGAAGCATGACCGGACCGGCTCCCGAGGCTCCACACGCCAGGTAAGTGCGCACGGGGCCTGGGAGCAATGCGTGATCGTGCAGCATTTTTGGCTGAAAGCCGAAAATGCAAAGGTGTGTGATCATTGCCTGCTGGCCTCTGGAGCCTTGCGCAATTGTGAGGGCATCATGCAGATCGCTCCTCGCAATCGCATGAGGCTCCATGCCCTCTTTCACACGGCAGATGCCGTGCGAAAAGAGCCCACGTTTCAAAAGCCCCTTTTCCTTCATCACAAAACTGTTAATTTTCTTTCCATATCTCCAATTGTTTTCTGAATCTCTGGTCTGTTTCAAAAGCAGTTTGCCATATGGCCTGGAGTTACTGTCGAAAAACAACAAATCCAAATTCTCTTTTGGAGTGTGTAGCCTTTATATTATATCTTTGGATCCTAGTTGCAGCTGAAGTGGGGAGGATTGGGTATGCTTTTAATGTCTTTTAATGTATAATGTATTTCATGTTGTTCGCCGCCTTGATCCATGTGGAGAGGCGGGATACAAATAAATATTATGATTATGATTATTATATAACCATTTCAAGGACCTGTCACCTTTACTCTCTCCTGGACCTTGAGAGAGCAATCTGCTGTAAACAATTGATTACAAACAACATATTTCACATTCACCTCCCTCCAACCTGGATGGTTATTTTGTGAGATTGTGGGACACAAGTAACTAATCCCATACACTCTATGCATCTGAAGAAATGGGCTGAAGGCAATGGAAATTTACATTGACTTATTTTATTTTTACACTGTGTTATCCAACTTTTTCAATCACAGGGTTGAAGTTTCAGAAGTTAAAGGATACATGCCAATTTCTTACTGTTTCCGTTTTTACCCTGCTCCTAATCTCCAAAGGCACTCAAAGGCACTTTGTTCTTATGGTGTGCCTACAAGTAATTTTCAATTTATGATGACTCCAAGGCAAATCTAAGGATTTTCTTGACAAAGTTTCTTAAGAGGGGTTTTGCCATTGCCTTCCTGCGAGGCTGAGTGTTACTTGTCCAAGGTCACGTAGTGAGTTTCCATGGCCAAGAAGTCCAAAATTGAGGCTCAGCACTCAAACCACTACACTATACTGACTTTCTTTCAAAGGCACTTCAGTATACTAGATAGATCATAGAAACATTACCACAAAGGTTCTAAGGTGAGATGATTGACTTTTGGGAGTGTTTAAGTTGATTGCCAATTCCATGGCATTGACCTAAAGTTTCAGGGGCCTCACCATTCCCAGCCTTCCTATCCTTTCCTTCCCAACCACCATGATTGGTGAAGTTCCCACTGAAATTCTGGGCATCCTCTAGCTTCTTTCTATACCTTCTACACTGTGAGACCACAGGACTGAGTGTTTAGCAGAATTCCACAATCAAAGTAACTGTCAGAAAGCCAGAGAAGTAAAGGAAAATCAGTGTAATTTTTGCTGTCAGCATGGGTTGAGGAGCTGCATTCAGCCAATAAACCACATGTTGACCACCCGTGCTCTTGCTACTGAAGTTCTCAGATTTTCTAAACTGCTGCATGTTTGGCATAGTCCTTGGTCAACTCTTCCTTAAAGGTTAATTTGACAAAGGTTTACACCCAGCAAGGCAGATGATGGTGCTGCTCTGAAGACTGTTAAGTATCAGTGTGATGAAAGGCGCCAAAAGGCTGTGCTATAACCAGTCTACTGCAGATATTTTTTGTACCATCCCATGAAGCTTGAATTATATATTTATAATCAGAGATGAAAGTGAAGACTACAGTAAACTTGCTTTGGATACCCATATATGATCTCAAAGCAATCATTCCATTGCTGTACAGCAGTGGTTCTCAGACTTTAGTCCTCCAGGTATTTTGAACTTCCACTCCCAAAAGCCCCAGCCAACTTGGACAAAGGTCAGCAGTTCTGATAAATGAAGACCAAAACATCTGGAGGACCAACATTTGAGAACCACTGCTGTACAACATTTGAAAGCCCCTAAACTAATATCAGTCCCTTACCTATAGCTTGTAATGTACGTATTGTCCACCTGTTACCATTTATATTTATGGAGATCTAACAAGTTTACAAGCTTTAGTTATGAAAGATGCTGCACTAAACCACATTGCACTATTCGAACGTGATCAAAGTGTTCTGCTTTGCAGTGACATACAAAACAAGACCATTGTGAATAATTACACATGAAGCTTAACAGGAAGTCTTAATTTTGCTTGTATGTCAGTGAATTGTGGTAACTTCTGAGCTGCTTCAAAGTTTTCAAAGCGCTGATTCAGATGTTCAAAGGATATCTCAAAACAGGTGTTGAACAGATGAACTCAAACATGTAGTTATTGCATAATGCATAGATACAGAATGTATAGGCAATGAGTGTCTTTATTTCCATCTGTGACAATGATTTCTATGAAACAGAAAATCTTATTTATCATCAGTTCAAAAGTTTATCTAACAAAATCAAAAGCAGTGCAAGTTATTTCGAATGTTCCTACACTACACCTTTATAGCAGTTGAACTATTATGGCTCCACCTTATGGACTTTTGGGATTTGTAGTTTGCTGAGGTACTCATAATTTTTTGCTGGAGAGCCTAAGTCCATTCATCCTGAACCACAGCACAAGAGCTCCCTAGCAAATAATTTTGAATACTTCAAGAAACTACTGATCCCAAGATTCTGCAGAGCAGAGCCCTTTAAATTAAAATGCTATCAAACTGACACAATTGTGCAATGTATGTACACTTTTAATTGGTTGAGAAGAGAGAGGCCTTTGGCTTTAACAACACTGGAACAGAAGACTATTTCCTGAGGTTCCTTGCCCTAGCACTGCTTTATTTAATTTCTCCTCCTTTCTTTCTTCCACCAGGAGAAAATTTTCGTGCTTCCTGCCCTGATGATGCCACATATTACAATCTAATAAATAATCCAATGTCCTGAAAAGGAGCGTGAGAGAAAGCGAGAGACTGAAACCGTAAAATGTAGAAGTGTTCTCTTTTTTTTAAAAAAAAAGGGGGGAGGGGCTTGGGGAGCCAAAACCATCCCAAGACATTTTGCTGCCTCAAGCCTTCCCTAGACTGGTAAATGTTGGGGCTTTCAATTCCAGGTTTTCACAGTTTGTTAACAACTGCTTCTGCTCCCACATCAGTCTGTGCCCTAAATACATCAAGGCTTTGGCTCTGGTTTGCTGCTAGTTCTAGCATAGTTAAGATCTAGTCCTGATCTGTACATTTCTCTTCAACTACTCTTTTCTCCATTTGAGGTGTGTTTAAAGCTGTGGTGTGGATGTTGCTTCACTCCATTGGCCTCCTATCCCCTCAAAGAACTCAACACCTACCCCCCCGCCGCTCCTCCCCTGGGATCCACATTCTCCCTCTCATACATTTGTGTTGTTGTTATATTCACAGTGCTAAATTGCTATATTTAGCACTATAATTTTAAAAGAAAGGGTAAAAGAAGGGGAAGGAGAGGGGAAGGGCAAGAAAGATCATTCTGTCTGCCTACCAGAAGTGTAATGAGGCAAGAAAGGTCAGCAGAACACTTCCATAGCAAAGGCCACTAGCCCATCGAAAATGTCTTTGCTGGGACAACTCACAAGCACAGTGGGAGCATCTGAGACAATGGATTCAGAAGTGTGACATTTACTCTGCACTGGACTGAAAACTCAGCTCATGGCACAGGAAAACATTCACACACACACATATCAGTGGGCTTAAAAAGTTGCTGCTATTACTGGAGATTTATTAGGAAAATATTAGGACAGGAAGATCACTGTACAGATAGCAGAAAAGATCCTGATAACCACAGCTATAGCTCCAGGCAAATCCTGAGGCTTTTAACTAATCTGCAGGAGACCTCAAGCAGATCTTATCTCCTAAACAAGCAAACCAGTATTCATAAAAAAAAAAAAAATTCCCACAAAGAACTCCCAATTCCTGGCACTAAAACTACAATAACAACAAAGTAAGTAAGAAAGAATGCAAAGAATTAAGACATCAAGAATCTGTTGCTTCAGACATATGTCCAATGTTAGGACTGGGCCTACAGAGAGCTCCTCATGATACTTTTTAATGGCACGAATGCTTTACTAGGAAACTTTCAGCACCTTTGCTACTCATTGACTTCACCTGCCAAAAGTCTGGTAGCCTAATCTTTACATTTTCCTTGCCTCTGCCAATGCCACTGGTATCATGCTGATTCTTGAAAAGAAGTTCACAGTTGGCCACTTTGTTAGGGTTGCTTGAAAATCATGGACGGGCAGGACTATTTTGGCCCACACGGCTGAAAACTCAGGGAGCCCTCTTAGACCTTAGAAACAGAATTTTGAAATCCATGGCATCCTAATAGGAAACATAAGGCTGATTAGGCAGCTTGGGACACTTTGCAGGACTCAGCTAACTTCAAATGGCCTTTATAAAAAATCCTTTCAGATCTCTGATAACAGTGGTCATCCCCTTCTTGAGATGCAATAGGAAGAAAAGGCAACAGGAGAGACAAAAAAAGAAGAAGCTGCAGCAAAAGGATGCAAAAGGGGCAGACTGGACCCACTTTTGACTCTGGCTCTACCTATCTTTCTGGTTGAAGACTTAGCCATCATACACACACAATCCTGGACAGGACAAAAAATACCTGACTTAAAGAACATACCAGTCAGGAAGCTAGGCTAATACTGAAAAATAGATCAGTAACAGGCAACTCTATAGTTTATTTGCATACCACTAAGTCCCATGCCATATACAGAACATACAATATAAAGGTAATTCAATTTATTTCAGTTAATTTATTGTGCTAACTGAAGGCCATGACAAATAAATTGAAAGTACATCATCATGACTGTTTAATGACACTGTGGATACTGAGTTAAATGCTTGTGAATCCTTTAGCTGGGAAAAAAGCAGACAAAATGCATGCTCACGATTAGACAAACTGTTGTTCATGCTTTTAGACCTCTCAGCAGCATTCGATACCATCAATCACTGCATCCTTCTGGAATGCCTGTGGAGTTCAGAATTAGAGGTACTCTGTTGCAGGTGTTCTGGTCTTACCTCTCAGGCAGGTTCCAGATGGTGATGCTTGGAGATAGCTGCTCCTCAGAAAGGAGCTGCTATATGACATACCACAAGATGCCCTTCTATCCCCAATGGTTTTTTAAAATACCTATATGAAACCATTAGGAGAGATCATCTGGAGGCATGGGGCAGGGTGCCCTCAGTATGGTGATGGCACCCAAATATATTTTTCCATGACTTCAAAAACAATCTTAGCTAAGGATAGTACATCTGTTCTAAATGAATGCTTGGAGGGGATAATGGGCTGGATAAAGAAAAACAAATTGAAGCTGAATCCACGCAAGTTAGAGGTGCTTACTATTAAGGGTCCTACTCTGGGGTTGGAAGTATGTCAACCTGTTCTGGACGGGGTCACATCCTCCTAAAAGACTGTGTTGGTAGCTTGGGAGCACTCCAGGATCTGTCCCTCCAAATGTCTGCTCAGATAGGTGCAGCAATCAGGAGTGCTTATCATGAGCTTCAACTTATACACCAACTGCGCCCCTTCTTAGAATTTGAAGACCTAAAAGTGATAGTGCAGATGCTGCTAACCTCAAGGTTGGACTTCTACAATGCACTGTACATTGGGCTACCTTTGTAGCAAGTTTGGAAAGTCCAACTGGTCCAAAATATGGCAGCCAGACTGGTTACAGGTACACTGAGGAGTGAGCATATCACACCAATATTAAAATCACTCCAGTGGGTGCCACTGGGTTATTATTAAAGATATAACCAACCAAAGCATTGGTTATTATCTTTAAAGTCATACATGGCTTGGGTCCAAGTTACCTGCAGAATCACTTCCTCCCATACAATCCTCCCCATACACTCAGGTCCTCTGGGGACCATTTACTTAAACTGGCCAGGACTAGACTGGCAACAACCACCAAGAGGAACTTTTTGTCAACAGCCCCTAGACCTGTGGAAGAGATCTGACAGCAAAATAGGCTGTCTGAATTTTGAAAAGTACTAAAGATTTATCTTTTCCAGCAGGCCTGCCCAGTCAATTTTAAACTATGAATTAGATGTATTTTAACCTATGTTGTACCCCACCTTGACCCTTGACAGTATGTGGCTAAGAAAGAAAAAAAAATATGATTATGATTTGCCTTATCGTCACCCTAATAACGAGAGATATTCAAGACACTCTGTCATCAACAGCACTGCTCAGGTCTTGCAAACTCAAGGCTGTGGTTTCCTTGACTGACTCTATGCACCAGTAATGTGGTATTTGTCTTTTCCTACAGCTTTCCACTTTACCAGGCATTATTAGACAAACTGAACATCTCCTGACTTGGCAGGTGTTAAAACTGGATGACCTTGGGTTTGTTTTCAGCTCTGCAATTCTATGACTCTAGTAAAGATGCAATATGTTTCAGAACAGAGAAATATAACAAGGACCAAAATCTATATATAAGAGTGGAGCAAACTAAAAAGCATCTTTACACTAGTAATTCTAATTTATCTCATTGATCTTACTGCACATGTTGAGATTGTACATGGTCCCAATTTTCAAAATAAAATGAAAGAGCATTGGTTCTATCTCAATGCTTTTTAATACCAAAGCTCTAAATATTCAACAGCTTTTTAGCTGATCTATGCTAATTCTATTCCTATCTTTTCATACAATTGACATAGTAATTTACTGCACGTGTAGTAAATTAAGCCTGATTGTGCTTGATTGCCCAATTATTGTGATATGCATGAACTCCAAAATAATACTATAGATATGGAAAGTCCTCTGTAGTGTTTGCTCTGTAAAGTCTCAAAAAGAGTGTTCTGACCTACAAATTAAAATCCTGCAGTGAAATCATGATGCTTTTGGCTTCAAATGTGGAAAATTGAACAGGGAATTACATAAAGCTGAAGGAACTAATCCAGATGTGGGAGAAAATTAAATCCTTACTTTTTAACAAACTCAGTTATCTCAGATGTCTATAAATGCAATTTACCAGAATTTAAGCAGACAGTAACAGCTTTGCTGGATCAAGGACTATGTAGTCCAGCATTCTGTTCATGTGGTAAGCCAACAAATAGCCCATAGCAAGATAGCACCCAGCATCCTTGTGGTTCTGATCCCCAGCAACTGCCGCTAAGGCCTACGGCTCCTGATCCTGGATGTAACATGTAGTCATCATGATTACGAACCATTGGTACCCTCACCCTCCATGAATCTGGTTAATCTCTTAAAGCTATCCAAATTGGTGGCCATCACTACAACCTGTGGTAGCAAATTCCACAGCTTAACCATGCACCGTGTGAAACTGTGTCTTCTGTCTGTCTTCAATCTTTCCACAGTCAGCATCAATAGATGACCCTGAACATTAGTGTTGTGGGAATGGAAGAAAAGAAAATTCTCTCTATCCACTATCTTCTCCCATTTCAAACCCTTCCTTCCCTCTAAACCAACCAGCCACAAATGTTGTAAACTGCTCTCATATGGGAGTTGATCCAGCCCCTTGACTATTTCCCCCCTTTTTTTTTACATCTACAAACATTACTGTCATTTAATAAACACTACCTGGGAGGTAAACATAGGCATCCTATCATAGATAAACTGTTGACCACATGAATCATGATGATTGTTCAATTCAAGTTTCAAGAGGTAGAGAGTTTAACCTCCAGAAGGTTTGGTACCTCTCCAGCTGTTTTTTGACTTCAACTTCTATAATTTTTCATTAATGTTTTGCTGATTGGGGCTGATGGAAGATACAAGCCAAAAACTACCTTAAGGGCCACAGTTGCCTGTACATGTGATAGATGAATTCTGATGGGTGAGGGGTTCTAATCAGCGGTGCCAAAGGGAGCAGAAACACAAAAAGTTCAGGCAGGAAGACTTGCCTAAACAGCTATTTACCAACTACTGTTTCTTAAGCAACACTGTTACTGTAATCTTCTAGGTTTGTATCATTTGTATTTCTATTCCTCCTCCCCATCTCCAAACATGTGTATAAATGCCTGCTGAGAGGTGCAACACTTCCCTGATCCAAAGAAATGGGTTCCAATCTGAAAGAAGCTTATACTAAATTAATGTGTTAGCTTTGAAGTACCCCTAGACTCTTTCTTGTTGCTTTCCATATGACAAACTAGCATGCCTACTCCACTGGAAATATCTTCCTTGCACAGCACTGCACTTTAAAAAGCTGAATGGGTTTTTTTCCTTTTCATTTATTAATATTTTTTTTCCAAAGATCAATTTGCTTCTTGCAGGTTAGTTCCTCAGACACTCTGGTTTAAATATGTTATTTCCAATTTATACTACTCTACAGTTTGGATGGAAGGAAGATTGTCACAATATTATAAAAAGGGGTTATACATTCTGATCAATTTACCCCAGGGCTTTTTGACCATTCTGAGGATACCTAATTGCATCTGTTCTTAATGAAATACATCCATGAGAGAAATTACTAAGCCTGTGTGGAAGAGAGATGCCCCTCATGCATAATGGGCAGACATATTGTGGGTAATGGTCATTAGATAGGATATTGCTAACCTGTAAAGATGCCCTGTTCAAGTTGATTCTCCTTACTCCATTTCACATCAGAGATGAACTAATATATAATAATGCAAGAGATGAAAAAAGAAAAAGCACAAAAAACTCAACTTTCTTTTGCCATTCATTCTTACTTTCCTTTCAGGTCAGCCTGAAGCAACACCTAGAGAATATATTTTTAGAAAGCAGGGGAAGCTCTTGTTTTCAGATTGTCCTACTAATTTTTCTCTTTATACATCTATCAACTTTTTTGTTTTATCATCTGCCAGTCTGCAACATTCAGAGTTAGGAGATACAAACATAGTGCTCTTTTTGCAGGTACTATTAATAGTTCAAGTGAAACCATCCCCACTGTGCCTTCTCATACTGTATTTCACATGATCCATTGCCACTTGTTTAATTACTGGCAATTTGTTTTTGACTTTTGAAACATAATTTGAGTCTTTTTGTTAATGGATAATGTTAACCAAAAATTGGGTTATCACATATTCAAATTTTATACGATCTGAGCTTGTTAATCTCAACTTGAGTAGACCCATTAAATCAACAGGATTTAAAAAACTGGTGGCTCAATATGCAACGATTGATTCCATGGGTCTACTCTACTTTGGACAACCAATAGGATTCAAGCTAGAATGTTTATTTTAAGTGATTTTAACTTAATCTCTTACGACTTGTTCTTGTGGTCTGCCTATCAGCAGATTTGGCTTTGTTTATGCAAGGAGGGAATCTCCAGATGTTTTAGCTTATAGCACTGCTAATTATCATTCAAAAGTCTCTATACATTCAGTGATGACAAAAAAAATCACAATTATGAATAAACCATCAAGGAGAAAAAACTGTTACTGTAGTTTACACGATCACTTACCCTGAAAGCAGGAGAAACGGAAGTCTTGATTTTTATTTACAGTGCAATCCAAACAAAGGGAGGCACTTTTAACTCTGTTTTATTTTGGGTGAAACATATAAGCACAAACTACAGGCAGTGTGGTATAGTGATTTGAGCACTGGACTAGAGCTCTAGAGTTTGAATCCCCACTCAGTCATGGAAACCTGCTTGGTGACATTGGGCAAATCATACTCTTTCAGTCTCACAGGGAGGCAAGGACAAACTCCCTCTGAATAAATCTTACCAAGAAAACCCTGTGATAGGTTTGTCTTAGGTTCTGCATGAACTCTTGTGGTGACATTCTTAAGCAACACAGTCATTTTAACAGCCAACAGGTTTGTGTTAAAAAAGCCCAACCAGGATGTATTTTCTTTCTTCTCAATCCCTATTCTGTGCATGTTTAGGCCTAAAACCAACTTCTAGTTCCAGTCAGAACCACTGAATAAATGGGAATTTCAACCAGAATTCTGTTAATCTAAAAAGCATTGTGCAAGCATACATATACCTGGCCCCTCTCTCACTTATGACTTGATTGGAGGGGAACTATTCACCAGTTGCACAACAAATTTTAACGAGGTTGTCATATCATTTGTACAATCAGTTCTGTCAATACAAGAACAAGTGTAACTGCATTGGCATAAATTTATGCTGCGCTAAAAGTGTAAAGGATCTTGTCCTTACTAAGTCACCACTTGTATACATTGCACTGTTTCCATGGGTCTACTCTAAATGGGACTAGCAATTTGATTTACAGTATAACACACCCTAGAGGGCCAGCTTAGTGTAGTGGTTAGAGTGTTGGGCTACAACTCTGGAGAGCAGGGTTCCAATCCCTGCTTGACCACGAGCGACCTTGGACAAGTCACACCCTTTCAGCCTCAGAGGAAAGCAAAGGCAAACTCCCTCTGAACAAATCTTGCCAAGAAAACCCCATGTTAAGTTCACCATAAATTGGAAATGACTTGAAGGCACACAACAACAAACAACAAATAACACAACCTGGCCTTAGTTGACCACCATATTAATGAAGCAGTTTTGCATATTTAAGGAAAGTTGTATTGTTGCTTTTCTCCTTAGGCAGATTGCCCTAGAATTATCCTAATGCCTGGGTTGATAAAAGGAGCAAAGATGCTGCCATGTATTCCTTTAAAAAGTCCTTAGCCTCCGAGCAGCTAGAGTATAATCCACAGGCATTTTTCCATATGATAATGACCACAAACCAAGAACTGCTGAGGCAGAACCTCCATTCATCCAATGGAACCCAGATTAATGGACATTGCTCAGCAATGGCACAGGGTAAATTGCACTTCATCAGGCTATTTAAAAGATAGCAATCCATATTACTGTTCAGCAGGGCAGATTGCTCTTTACCTTGCTACTTAGTCAGGGTGATAAAGCAGAGTCTGAGATCAATAAATATAAAATAATATGTTTCAATTGCTTAGCAGGAGATATTCTCTCTAACTGATTAATAACTCCAGTGACATCACTATTTGTCAGCTCCACATTCTTTCCAGCTGAACAAGGTCACCTTTGAAATGTATCTTCACCCTCAGACATTAGATTGGATTGTGTGAGGGAGTCCAGATAGCATTAATGTGTTTGGACATTAAAGAGATAAAACTCGGTTCAAACGTTCAACTATCACAAGCTCTCTCTTCCTGGGCTATCACAACGAACTGAAGATAACTTACACAGACATTATGAGCCTTTGAAGCTAGGAGATTCGCTCAGGCTGGACACACA
This sequence comes from Ctenosaura bakeri, assembly GCA_948474755.1. Classification (NCBI taxonomy): domain Eukaryota; kingdom Metazoa; phylum Chordata; class Lepidosauria; order Squamata; family Iguanidae; genus Ctenosaura; species Ctenosaura bakeri. The sequence continues at coordinate 874,324 of CAOLHI010001240.1, forward strand.
GGAAATCAATGATAATTGTAGGAAAATATGTCACTTGTTTTCTCCTAGGAGCTCTATGCTTTCATGTTTTGCTGCACATACACACAAATCTAAGACAACTGCCTATCCACTTTGGGTGCTAGGTATGGTTATATTGTAAAGGAACTGAATTGTACAGTAAATCTTGGGGACTTTTGACAAAATACTCCTTAGCTGTGCTCCAGGGAAGATATTCAATATCTCCATAATCTGTGAATATAAGATAATCCCTAGCTTGTTTGAAAAAAGATTCTTTTTTGGTTTAGGGAGTATAAGTAACTGATAAGAAGATGACACGTATGTTCTGAAAGTAAACAACACATGTAAAATTGAATAATGGCATGTCTGTTCCTTTGTAAAAATATAGAGTACTTGTACCATTGATGCCACAAACAGTGTGTTTTTCTCAGGCAACATACAGTCTAAATAAGGAAATGTTGTTCACCCCCCAGTTCTACCTCTATTGGACTTTTATTTATATTTATCAGTATGCATTTATTAACTACAATGAGAGTCAGTGTGGTATAGTATTTAAGCGTTGGACTATGACTCTGGAGCCTAATCTTCAAATCCCCTCTCTGACGTGGAACCCCACTGACTGACTTTGGTAAGTCACATTCTCTCAGCTTCAGAGGAAGGCATAGGCAAATCCGCTCTGAACAAATCTTGCCAAGAAACCCCTGTGACAGCGTTGCCACAGGTCATAAATGTCTTGAAGGCACACAACGACAACAGTAACTAGAAAGAAGCCCCCAAGGCAGTTTTGAATATTAACCTATCAATATGAAAAAAAGAGCACACAGAGTTAAATAAAACATGCAATATATAAACACAGCTAAATAAAGTCAAAATATATCAAATGCCTTGAACAAAAATGTTTCAACCGTCTACCTAAAGGAAAATAAAGGTGGGAACCAGAGTTAATCTTCTCTTCAGCAAATCTGACAACTGGGGTACTGGTGGCAAAAGGGCCTCTTCTCATGTCTATACCAATAGCACCTGCCTTGGTGGTAGAACTCAAAGCAGAGCCTTAGATGATAACAGATGTTAACAGGACGGTTCATACAGGAAGACGTGCTCTTTCAAAATGCCTGCCCTCAAGCTGTTAACATCTCAGCTCCCACCCAACAGGAAACTATTGCCTAAATCCTGTCCTTAGTCGCAACTAAAGTAGATGCAATGAATCAATGGGATTCACTGATCTTCTGACAACTGATTCAATAGGTCTTCTCCAGCTGAAACAACTTCCTACAGTAGAAACATGAAACCCCACTGAAATCAATGGGTCTCATTTCTAGTTACCATGCTTAAGGGTCACATTCCCATAAATTAGAAAACCATTTTCAAGAATGATGAAGGCGACACAATGAAGGTCATTGTTCCTGTAGTAGAAACAATGTTACTGTGGTTGATGACGATGACGACGTTGCTTTAACTTCATTATCGTCTCTGGTCAATATGGGCAGGTTTCTTAAAATATCCTGTAGGGCCTGTTCATAGTCAATATGAGTTTTACATAAAATGCATACTTGCAGTTGCATATTTATGACTTGCTTTTAAAAGGCAACTGTGAGGCCTTTTAACCTGGGTGTGGACGGGAGGAGGGAAGTCACTCTTTTAACCTGATGTAAATCTTCCCCACAGCAGGATTTACATTCAAGAATATATATATATATATATATATATATATATATGAATGTATGTATAGCATATAGTATAGACCATATAACAGTGGTCTTAAAGGAACTGTATTTTTTCACAATACACTTTCAGTCTGCACTCAAGGTGCTTGTGATGACATTCAAAGCCACCTAACAGCTTGGGATCTGAGTCTTTGAAGGTGTGTCTCTCCTTATATGTGCCTGCCTGAAGACTGAGTTCTGCCAGTGAGGCACTCTTTTGTGTCCCACTTGTAAGCGCAATACACTGTGGGATGATGCTGGAGAGCGAAGTACCTTGGATGGGTGAAAGTGTGTGTTATGGGGAGACGGAAGATAAAGGAAGACTTGCTTGGCAAAACTTGCTTGGACTAGGCTGGGGCACAGACAAACCAGGTTTGCTTTCTTTTCTCCCTCACTGAAGAAGTAGCACCCCTTTTAATATTATCACAACCTGGCTCCCTTTCCACACTTAATCACACCCCTGCTTTCCCCCAAACTCACAACCTCGGTGGAAAAAGGGCCAAGCTTTTTTTTTATGGTTGCTCCAACAGGGAACAGATAATCTGTGGTAGCATGTTATTAAAACTGAAGAAAACCCTCTATGGAGGCTTTACTTACAGAAAAATAGAATAAAATCTTTATTAAAAGAACCAACAAGGGAAAAGGCATTGAGGATTCAGCAAAATTTAAACAGAATAACACTTTCTCACAGATATTTAACTATTTTCTCCAAACCATCTCAGTGTTTTCTCAACAGAGCTTTCACTCATATACCCCTTTGGCTCTTCTAGGGCAAAGGTATAGTTCCCCACTCAGGGGTCCATTCACTGACCCTTTCAGAGGTGGCTTGGTTACTTCTCTGCCCCACACTAGGCCTCTGAGAAGCTAACTCTCTCCCAAAAAAACCCCTTTTGGTTTACTGGATGTTCTGATGTTCTCTTTATGAAACTCACTGAAGGACTGCAACAGATTCTAACCCACACTAACAGTATATATCCCTCACATCCCCTCCCTCTGGCTAGGGCTGGGTTCTTTTCAGTCAGAGAGCCAATTTGACTACATCACCCTCTGCTACTAAGACTGCTCTGTTAGCCACACTCCCAGGCTCTGTCACAGGAAGGTCCAGAAGGCTCAGCAGTGGTACCACAGTTGTGGAATGCCATCTCTTTAGAGGCCTGACTGGAGACAAAAATGGCTTCATACCTGCTCCAAGTTAAGTTTTTAAGGGATTCAGGCCTAATTGGATTATTTCATAATGCTACAACATGGTTTTAAACCATTTCAATTTTTGAAATCTGTTTTAACCTGTTAAATTGTTTAATATGTCTTTATGCTGTTTAATTTTTTTTCCTGTTTTAAATTTTAAATTGTTTTAAAAAGATTATGGCGATTTTGTTTGTATATCATCTCGAGGTCTCAAGATATGGTATGGGAGATAAATATTTTAATAAGTAAAATAAATAAATAAAGTAAAAATTCACAGATTAGAAATGCATTGTTCATGTATACACTCTATGCACCAATGCCTTTATCATTCTGGAATAAAAAGTCCACAAATATTTGCTATCCCTAGAAAAAAACTACAAAAAGCAACTATCAGCAAACAGTCCAGATTTATCCTACTCAAGATGTCTAATTCAGGGAAAGCAGAAGTACTTTCTTTTTTTAAAAAAAATTGCATTTATTTCAAGATTCCATCAGTAGAGAACATAGTTCTCAAATACGTTACTAAACATTGAAAATAAACATTTTATTTTCAGTGTTTAGAAGTACTTCCTAATTGTTGCTTCAGATACCCCTCTACTCCAACAATCACTTGTAGGCATGGCACACTCACATAACAGGATGATCACACATGGATTCTTTCTTACACATTCATAAAATGTGGTACAATAGTAGATTCAATGCTTTGGGAAAGAAGAGAGAGATGCTAAAGGCTTCTTGAGTTCTGCAGTTCAATAAAAGTCAAAACACAAAGGACTAAGTGAATGTTCCTGAAATAGTTGCCTGCAGCAGTGGTTGTGGTGGTGTTTAACAGACAATCTGCTTTGCTATTATTGCCGATGTACTGCATCACCTACTTAGTTAAGAAGAGGTAACTAAATAATGTCTCTGGTTCTGACCCCGTCAACCCACCTGGACAGCCAACAGCTTCATCACATGATGGAAGTCTGTTCTGATGGTGATTGAGTTGCAAGCAGGATGACATTTCAATTTTTCACCAGTAAGACACGCGGAGACAAAGAATTGGGACTGGGTCCTGCTTCTGATTGTCCCAGCCTTACTTGCTGATGGGACAAGAGCAGGCAACATCCTCCTCTTTGCATCCCAACTGACAGCTGAACAGATCTCTTTCATTTGATGAGGCTGCTGCTGGCTGCTAAGGTGGGTTGGGGGGTATTTATTACTACGGCAACACTGCCATGATCATGACTATGCAGTGTTACTGAATATGGAGCAGTAATAGATCTGAACCTCTAGGTTACAAATCCATAGCTGCAATAAAGGATGCCAGACAGTAACTTTAAATGATGTGATCATTTAAACAGTCTTTTCTCCCACCCCCACATTTGCATCTTCATACAGGATTTCTAGCACAAACTGTTCTCTATGCTACTTCCTGCATCTATCAAAAATTGTGAATGCAATTTATTTTACTCATGCAGAAAATAGCAATATATATTGCCCCTTGCCAATAGAAAATTCTTAACAGCTGTTTATTGCTTATTTGAAAAACATAAGAGCAAAGGAATTCTGTATCTTGCAAAAACTGGCTGTTCCATGCTATCTTTGGAATAAAAACAGCATTTATCTTTTTTTTTAAGTCCCTATCACTTTCCCACTTTTGCAACAATTAAAGAAAATGAGCACGTTTTAATCTGAAGATAGCCAACAATGGAATGTGATTTGCAATTAACTCCTCTTCATTCCGTAAATCAAACTTCTTCTTTAAGCATTGTTTTTTAAAAAAGAAAAACTTGACAAATTATTTTGAGGAAAGGAACTCAAGCACAGGAACTACTTTTTTCATGCAGTCAAAAGGCTAGGAAAATGGGAAGATATCCAGACAAAAAAAGAGTGCACAGTAACTTCAAGGAGTTTCTCAAGCAAGCTCGTCTTGATGTGCTGTAAGGCTCACTTAATGGAGGCTTCTGTCCTTTATCATCTGTTCAAAACATTTTGGTCCTCTTGAAAAAATGCCTTAGAAACCAAGCTAAATAAAGTTCCAGTTTTCACAACAGATACTTGCCTTCACATATGGTTTTAACTAAATAACTTGCACGTCTCCAACAGCTTCAGAAAGAAATAACTGCAGCATACCAAGTAGATGCTAGCTCCTCAAAATGCCAGGACCAGCACATACCTTCCATAATCTCATTTCTATATTTAGATAACAACTATACCTAAAGCCAGGAAGGTCAGCACTGAAGCAAGTCAAGCATAATTTAGCTGCTCTGTCTTCTTGCCTTTGCTACCCCTGTCACAACTCTCCCCCAAGCTGGAGACTTGCATTATACTTAATACAAAGGAACAGAAAGGGAAATCTGCCTGTTAAGAAGAGATCAGAGCAAGTGTTCTTACTTCAATAATCCTGTCATGAATCTGCAGTCCTCCTTCTTTGGCAGCAGGCCCACTGTCTGCTATTTTAGAGACAAAAATTCCTTCGCTGGATGGGCCATCTTGATTGTCCTTTAAGGAAACAAAACAAGAAGAGTGTAAACACTGCTCAAGAAGACTGAAGGCAGGTTAAAGTAGTGGAAACACTCACAATTTAAACACCGAATACCATGTGCATGCCTAAGTACACTGTTGTCTAGCACCATAGTGATGCAGTGCACACAACTGTCAATGAGTAAATGCCAAATGCAGCCACAGACAGGCTGGTGTTTATCTTCACACCATTCTAGGAGATGCTTTAGATGTTCCAAATAAATAAGAATGAAAGATTGCCTTCATCTCCAGTACAGGTAAACATCACCATTCCTTCATATGCCTTGCTGCTTTCAGCCTATAAACAAATCTTATTGGTTAAATAACCTCCTAACATTTTATGTATACTTAACTATCAAACAGATAGCCCATCTTTCTACATCCCTCCCCAAGGCAATATATCTATAATATACACAACAACCATACAAGATCCCTAACTGGATGAGAGTGGACATGGAAAACTTAAATAGAGGGAGTGAAATGCTAATGGCTTAAATCCACCTGCAAATCTCAACTAAGGCACACCTACTGAATCAACCGGATTTACACAAGTGTTGATTTGCCATTCAACAGACTAAGCCTACCTGGGACCAGAAACTAGATCTGGGCCAGTGAATCAACAGTAAAATTGATAATCAGTGACTACAAACAGTTGCAGAAGTCACTTTAAAGAGTAGGCTCTGCAGAAATTTGAGATAGTATCAGCATTCCTAAAATCATGAGTCTTAAAAGAAAAGAGTGTGTTATTTTACCTATAAGCACATTGACACCTCTCCCCCCTTCCCCCCTCCTCTTGGAGTTGTTTCTCTCCCTCTCCCTTTTTCTATAAAGAGAGAGAGAGAGAGAAACAACTCTTTTTTTTCAAAATCTGGGCTGGAAAAAAGAGTTCTACATGATCGTTGACTATGTTCACAGTAATTCATTGGACAGTCCATACTTTCATTTCCTGTATGATGAAGAGTCTAGTGAATAACACTTCACTAAGTATGTACTTAAAAAAAACTATTTACTTGTGGCTCAAGCTACAATCCTGTGCATGCATGCACATTCCACTGAGAGAAGTCAAACTTACTTCTCAGTAAAAAGACACAAAACTGGACTACTTACAAAAAATTCCCTGCCAACTACCATTTGCAACACTGCCAGTGAATGAAACATACTGAAGAGCTACTTTTGATCACTAAGCAAATATCTTTAGGGACTTTTTAACACCATCAGAGAGATTAAACAGAAGTGTCATTAAGACCTGTTCGTTACAAGAAAATGCTTTATTTAAATGTGTTGGTCATCAAGCTTAGCAAACTGAAGAAACCGTTTTACAAGAAAACTAACCTCCACGCTTTCATGTACTACCTAAGCAGCAGGAAGAGCCTGATTTTGCTTGGATAGCATGACAACAATGAATCAACATGAAGTATTTTGTTGCTTTTAACACTACAGGAGGCCGAAGCAGAACTCCACTTGAAATTATGGTGTTTTAAACAAAGTATCACCATATCTAGAGGCTTGTTGAGAAAAGAACAGAAAAATGCTTAGTATCTAGTCACACAGATGTTTTTAAACACAAAAGATATTTCCATTGCATCTGATTATTTACATTTTATATCTTTTTGCAGACCTGGAATTTAGCAAATTTGATTATGCCTTCTAAACTTTCTGTATTTTTTACAGCATGCCTGAGTAGTGCTATTACAATAGAAGGGTGGGGTATATGTTACCTTAATAAAGAAATGAATAAGCATTGCATGATACTGCTTAGGAATGTGAGATAATTTTCCAGACCTTAAAGATGCAGAGCGTTACTAAGAGCAATGGATCACAAGCTCCACTTTTGAGATATTTAGTTGAATAATCTAGACCCTAAAGAAGCTACACTATCAAAAGTATGAGATCTTAGCAGGCTAAATCAGAGATAGTAATTCTGTAGAAATCCAATGCTGCTGGGCTCCAATTGCCACCAGTGCTAGCCATCACAATCAAAGGTGAGGAATGCTGAGAGCTGCAGCTCAAAACACCTGGAGGGCCACGCAAATTCCCCCATCTGGACTACATCCAACTGTCAGTCGCAACTAGAGTACCAATAAGAAAGACAAATACACTACAGTGATTAACATACCATACATGGTCGGCCACCAATTATATTAAATCCAAGGGACCCAGAATCCCGATGAAGAACAAGAGTCAGGGCTTTAGTCTCTTCACCCTGTAAAAAGCAGGCAAAATCAGTTCAACTCTTCAGAAGATTCACAAACTTCACAAAAATATTTTAGAAGATCACATTTGATACAGTCACTCTACCACAAAGCAGTCATAAATGAATCTTGCTCACATACTTCAAGATTGTGACATGTCAAGAACAGATAAGAAAAACTTAAATTACAGTCATCCCTCCACATTTGCTGGGGTTAGGGGCATAGGACCCTGCGAAAGTGGGGAAAAAATGAATAACTCTAGGCCCTCCCAAACCATATTTAACACAAAAAAAAGTGTGATCATCATATTCAACCCCCCATGGATTCCTCTGAGGCATCAGGGTTCCTCCACAAGGCAGAAGTGGGTGGCTGGTGAGGCTGACTGCCACCTTCACTGCTGCCTCATACCATTTTTAATAGGGACTTACAAGCCTCATTTGCAGTTTCCCATTCTTATAAGGCTTGCAGTCCCTATTAAAAATGGCATAGGGAGGCAACAGAGGTGACAGCAAATAATCCGTGAATAACCAAATCCACAAAAGTGAAACCTGCAAATATGGAGGGCTAACTGTAAAGTAAAACTGTTGCCACCTTAAGAAAAAGAATCCTGCAAGTCTTTCCACTCCAAGACATGACAATATTTGATAGTTTGGAGTGAGAATTGTTAAGTTTGGAAAGAACTGTGGCTTGGAAGGGTCTTGTACATGGTAGGATTGTCCAGTGATACAGGGATCCAGGCAGGATATACAACCATAAATTGGCAGGAAGAAGGAAAACCATATCACCCTACATCCAGGATTGGCGCTACTACATTTACTTAGGGGTGAAAATAAAGAAATAATACTTAAGGATTTGCTTTCCTTTCTGCTATGAGCAGCCAGGCAAGTTATTGCCAGCAATTGGAAGAGTCCTATACTACTTAGTTTAGCTCTATGGTGTTAAAAGGTTTGGAATTTGGCACTATCAGAAAGACTTACACGGCACACAGGATAAGCAAAAGAACAGAAAGTTAATAATATCTTTGAGGAGACATGGTTCCCATTTATGTAAATCAAACTAATGAAGGAAGAAGCCATATTCCACTGAACCACGGGTCCATTTGGAAAGGATTAATCCAACAGAACAAATAATTACAAAGGGATTTACTTTGTATTTCAGGACCAAGAAAATATAACTAATGTTCTATGTAGCTGTTATCAATATATTTGTTTTATTGCTCTACTTTTTCATGTTATTTTTTAGAGGAATAAATGGTTTAATAACCATATTTGTTATAACTGTTAAGGGAAATACTGGGGTACTAGTGACAAGCAATTCTCTGCTAGGAGTAACAGACATCATTAGAACAGTCTGTCTTGGTGTATTGCAACAGTAATGCAGGGAATACAATATGTCATTCACAGACAGTCAAAAAGCTGGAACATCTTCATCAGCATCTGTTTCCTGACAGTATACCTTTTTAGCTGCTATTTATTGCAGGTGCATGGAAGGGGAAACTAACATGGCTTTGCATGGCCCTGCTCTGAAAAATGGTTATATCCCTTTTAAGTTATGTGTCTTGGTCTTAGGAAATTTACTCCAGAAGGACAAGCTGACAATATAAAGGCTACATGGCATATCTTGTTTCCTATGATGCCAAAAGACTGAGGAATGGGTTATTTCGCAAGGACTGGGGAATAGTTGTTCACATTAAGAAAAAAAAAAAGGGCTGTACATGACCAACTGATACTTACTCTGTATCAAAACTTCTACTGAATTTGTTAGCTTGATGAAATTTTCCCAGAAAATGTGTTTTGCAGTATTGAATTGACAACCTTGACAAACTATGTTAGAGTCTCTATGAGTTCATGGTTCAAGGTCTCCATTTTGTTCAGATCCTGTTCTGTCCAATTTGGAGACAGAAATGCATTTCTTTCTTTCAGTAAAGTTACATTCTTGTTTCACTAACATAGGCCATTTCACACAACATTGCTAAATCGCTTCTGCCATGGGAGAGCAGTGGTCGGCAAACTGTGCTTCCGCACAATGTTGTCAATGTCCTGCTGCCATCCTGTTACGAAGCATTGCACTCGTACAGTATTTGAAAAATGGATAAAATCCATTTTATACCTCCACTTCCACAGCGCTCTTGTACTTACCCTCGTGGGAAAGCTGCAGCCGTGCATTTGCAACACTTCCTGTCCCAGCACAGCAATGGCAAGTGCCTGGCTGAGCTGTGGAAAGAAGAAGCGGAGGTATCTCGCTCACTTCCACAGGGAGCAAACAGGTGCGGAGGGGAGCATTGACAATACGCTCTCTTCCGAGCCGGATTTGCAGCGCCATGACATGGAAGAGCATTGTCATGTGGAAAGGGCCATGGCTTACTAATCTTGTCTGGAGTAAGTGGGAGAAACAATTCCATATCACATGTAAAGTGTAGTAACTTTGTAGGAATGTGGGCAAGGAAAGCTTTTCAGGAAGGAGAAAGAAAATAGGGACCAAGGGTGACAATCAGTAGCAGCTAGAAACCCCCATCTAAGAACATTTCCGCATGGCACTCTTATAGCGTGATGATTCCACTTTCAACCTCCTATGGAATCCTGGGGTTTGCAGTTCCAGGAGGAGCTGCCTGGCCCCTCCCAAAACTGCAAACCCCAGGATTCCATAGGAGGTTGAAAGTGGAATCATCGCGCTATAAGAGTGTTGTGCAGAAACAGCCTAAGTGAGGCAATGTGTCTGCATTAGCTTCCAGTATGAACTTGAATGGAGGTACACAAGGTACAACACCTATATTGTTTGTTTAAAGTTTGGACTGAAACTGAGAGCAGGGACCCCAGAACTGATTTTAAGGTGGGGGGCAACATCTGCATGAAGATTATTACTACAGTCAGCCCTCCACATTTGCAGGTTTCATTTTTGTGGATTTGATTATTCACAGATTATTTGCTGTTACCTCTGCTGCCCCCTCTGCCATTTCTAATAGGGACTGCAACCCTTATGAGACCAGGCAACTGTAAGCAAGGCTTTTAAGTCCCTATTAAAAATGGTGTGGAGCAGCAGTAGAGGTGGCAGGAAGCCCCACCAGCCACTCACTTCTGCCTTGTGAAGAAACCCTGATGCCTCAAAGGAATCCATGGGGGATTGAACATGGTAATCATACTTTTTGTGTGTTTAATATGGTTTGGGAGGGCCTATATTCACAGTTTTTCCACTTTCATGGGGGTCCTGCACCCCTAACCCTAGCTAGTGTGGAGGGATGACCGTAATTTTACTTACTTGCAAGTATTTGCAGAGGCAAAGCAAATTCTTTCCCAACCCATTACTCCTGGAATACTCTTAAAGTCTCTACAAGAACAATGTCTTCTTAGAAGGGCCCTTGACATACTCAGTATAGCGTATTCTCATGTAAGCATGCACAGGATAGACAGCAGTCTTTATTATTCCTGGGCAAGTTCAACAACAATGGATGTCTTAGGGTCTTTCCGCCCCATACTCCATTAGCACCTTCTTCCATTACAATCCCAGCATTCCCATTTGCCTTAAGCAGATGAGTATTGCCACCAGTGTTACTCTGCACTACAGCATCCTTGGCCACTCCTTTGCTCCACCTTCACCCTGCCCCACCACTTGGTTGGGGTTTTTTTTTTCTGTTTTTTGGGAGAAGCTGTACTAGTGCAGCAATGTCGTAATGGTATGACATGCTAGTACACTATTGCACTTTTGTGTTATAATGCTTTAAAATATATTTAAAAAAATAAAAAGCTTTAACTCAAGGGAGAAATTTAAAATAAATACAGAGAGATGATAGATTTTGAAGTTACCACACCATGGGAGTAGCTGGGGGAGTAACAAGCTGGACATACCCACACCCTGTCTACTCCTGGATCCAGGAGGACAGGAAGCACTATGAAGTGCTATTACAATACACTGAGCCGGCTGATGGGATTGAAGTGCTAAAGGAGGTACTAAACAGATTTTTTTCTGGAAGTGGTATAAGGTGGTTTTACAACACCTGGGGATGGGATAGCAGCTGGATAATGATGATGTCATGTGGTAGCATGACTCCCGGACTGGAAACAACCTGCTGCTGTTGTGGGATAGCGACGTCATGCAGAAATGGCCTTAGTGTTTCTTAGTGCTTGATCATCTAGTACGCTTCTAATTGATAATTCTAGAGAAGACTTAACTACCTAGGAGTCCATTTCTGCCAGATTATTTCAAGGTCTCAGCACTCCCTCACCTAGTTTATAGACTAACTGAGCCCCCCGTCCATAGAATCATAGAACTGGAAGAGACCACAGGGGCCATCCAGTCCAAACCCTGCTATACAGAACCTACCTCAAAACACTCCTGACAGATGGCCATCCAGCCACTGCTTAAAAACCTCCAAAGAAGGAGACTCTACCACATGCCAAGGCAGCATATTCCACTGCCAGACAGCTCTGATCATCAGGAAGTTCTTCCTGAGGTTTAAGTGGAATCTTTTTTCCTGCAGTTTGAATCCATTGCTCCTTGCCCTAGTCTCTGGAGCAGTGGAAAACAAGCCCGCTCCCTCCTCAACATGACATCCCTTCAAATATTTAAACATGGTTATCATGTCCCCTCTTAACCTTCTCTTCTGCAGACTAAACATACCCAGCTCCCTAAGCTGCTCCTCATACAGCATGGATTCCAGACCCAAGAGAAGCTTCATTGCCCTACTGACATGGGAGCCACCAGAGATTACTAGTGATTCTAAGATTCTAGCTCTCCCTGAGGAGAGCTAGTAAAAATTAAAATAGCATCTCAGATGGGACAATTTCCAACCTGGGACTGGTGCAAACAACCACACCCGCATGATTCTGATATCAATTCGATCAAATCCTGGAGACCACTTCAAATTGTGTTGAGTTTGGAACTGGTATCCCAACTCACAAAATCCATGACATCACAAGCCAAAAAGTAAACTTACAGGGGCTTTACCTTCCAGCTCTTGTACTTATAAAAGCTGTGTGAATCCTCCATCCTCTCCATTAAAAAGAACCTGGCTGTGAGAGACTGATGAAAGAAAACAGTATAGCATCTCTAGCAAAGAATCATGTGTGGGAAAGGGGAAAAAAACTCAAGTTACAACTTCTTTCCCTGGAAGAAGAAGACAACCTCTTTCCCTGGGTCTACAAAATATTGATAGACATCTTGTAACCCTGTGTATACAGAAGCCTCCTCAGTCCTGCTTGGATCCCACAGAAGATACATGTTTGGAATGATTCCTAATGAAAGACATTTATTAAATAAGAAAATGATAAATGAATCCATGATGTACCATAACAAGGCCAGAACATGAGAGTCTCCTGATCAATCCAACTTCGTCTGCTGCAGTTTGTTCCAAATATAGGAATGCCATTTGCTGATATACTTCCCCATTGCTCAAAGGGAGAGGCCATAACTCAGCGTGAGAAAGAAGCTTTACATGTATGAGGATTCAAGTTTGAGCTCTTGCATGTCCACTTAATAGCATATCAGGTAGCAAGACTAGTAACAACTTCTACTTGAGACCCTGGAGAGCAGAATTCAAGATGCACTCCACTCAGGGTTGACACTACCATCTGAGATGAGGCATTGATCCAATTCATTAAGTGGCAGCATTTTATTTCCTGCTGGACTTTGAAAATTTCCAGTATTTTATAATCTCCCACCAGTAATACTATAGAATACAACAACAGATTGGGTCTTGCAGTCCCTCCCATTTCCATTCCCAAGGAGATTTTATTGATTTTAAAAACGAAATCACACATCCAATGTAGAACAATGCCAAAACAAGATAAAGACTTGTATACCCAGAAATGATTAGATCAACTGGTGCAGCTTAGTAAATTTAAGCCCTGGTTCCACAGCCTTCATCGTTCCTGTTTCTTGCTGTATTATTTTTTTTTAAAAACTTTCTACCTGAATTATCTTTCTCCCACATCTTAATGTCATTCCAGATCAAGCTGATAATGAAATATATGCCCATTGTGTCTCAAGCTAAGCTGGCTGAGAGGGGCAGGAACAGATGTCCAATAAGATCTATGGGACCCAAGATTTGTTGGCGGCTTTTGAGAGCAATTTTCTGGTGCAAGGCTTTCTGATGCAAACAATTTTCTGGTACAAAATGCGACAAGGCTTTTGCTTTGGCCTGTTGCAATGGAGACTGCAGGGGGATGGGGTTGGGAACATCGGTCTGCTGTGTCCCAATCAACAGACCTCTGTTACTTGCAGCAGCTGCTGCCTGGTAAGTTAGGATTGGGGGGCTGGGGCTGAGAGATACTACTTAGTTATATACCTAAGGTATGTAAAGTATGTAACTAAGCAGCTGATCTACAGCAACAACCATAGATATGGTGGTGGTTGTTATTGTTGTTGTTGTTGTTGTTGTGTGCCTTCTAGTTGTTTCTGACTTTTGGCAGCTCTTAGATGGGCCTATCACAGGATTTTCTTGGCAAGATTCATTCAGATGGGAGTTGCCTTTGCCTTCCTCTGAGGCTGATAGAGTGTGACTTCCCCAAGATCAACCCGCGGCTTTCCATGGCTAAGCGGGGATTCAAACCAGAGCCAGAATCCAAGGCTCAAACCACTACGCCATGCTGGCTCTCCACAGATATCTATATATCCTGTTCTCCTCCCAAACTGAAAAGCAACTGCTATTCTGAGTCCAGCGTTAACATATAGTGGCCCCTCAACATTTGCAAAGGTTCAGGGCACAGAATAATAATCCCCTTCCGCCACCCAAATGAGGGCTCCCCCCGACATTCATTTGTGTTTTGCCTGGGCACATTGCCTTCCAAGTGCCTGGGCAATTGGCAAGTGAATGGGAGGGGGCAGCAACATGACTGGAGAAGGCACACATGAAGACATGCATGCCCAGGCAAAAGATGGGGGAATGGAGGGGAAGAATTGGGGAAGGCAAGTGGGTGCCTCGCAAATAATCAAATCTGTGAAGGTCAAACCCACAAATGTGGAGGGAGGACTGTATACAGATGACTTTGCCCAGGGAATTTTAGCATTTTCTATTGACAATTTTATTCCTAAATAACTCTGTTGTGACCCCTGTGAATCTTCACAATGTATACCTTCTTATCCAACATGAGACAAATTTAGTTAATAATGGTGATATAGCACCATGAAACCCAGATGCTAACATGTTGAGACTTCAGGACTCAGGCAGAGTACATTTATAAACAAGCACCAATCTTAAGCTTTGCCACATGTAAGGGTCTTCCTTTGTGAAGAATGAAAAAGTTAAGAATGCACTCAAGTATGAGAGGAAGTTATTTTACATGCCACTTCTCATAATCAATTAATGGCTTAAATAAACATTGTTGCCTAATAACACAATGCAGATTTTTAGTCTTGTTTATTTCTTTTCCTTTTTGCCTGCCAATGTGAAGTTGTCAATCAAACTGTATTAATACCCAGAAGCATTCTCCTGAATTGGTCATGCTATAAATTTTCCTGTGACTTCTATGACGAAAAAAAGCCCAAAGCCAAAATCAGCTGGTAAAAATTACATAATTCTAGAAATTCCAATTAACTTGTGAAACTGTGCTACATACTCCATATTTTGGACAAAAATGTTATTCAGTAGAAGATCAAAGAGCTGAAATATTTTATGTCCCAATCCTAATCACATTTAAGATTCACTGATTTCAATCAGTCTCTCTTCCACTAAGGACATGTGTTATTTTTTCTTTTGTAGAAATACGTAGTAACATCAAATCCAATCTAGTGAGATGGCTACATTCTTTTGCTTTTTCTTGTATGCTCAGCTCTTTTGAAAGGAGAGTAGGAGAGTAAAAGGTGAAAAAGGTTTTCCCGAAAATCTCCAGGCCCAGATGTCAGATAATATTTCAAGGCAAAAACTTCCAGCTCTTGAGAGACCACTTTTAAGGTCTAATAAGTTCAGAATTGGAAACACAAGAATGTCATTGTCACAAAACCCTTTCCTCTCTTTTCCATTGTTTTATGCAAAGGGAAAGAATACAACCAAATCAATTAGGAAACAATTACTAGATTGCACTCAGGATGGTCACTGTAATTAAAGCTTAAGAGAAAGGTTTCCATTACCACTTTTAACGTGAATGGTTTCTTCAGGAAGAAAAAAAAAGGACTGGGGGGACAAGATCCACAGCACACTAATCAAGCAGCTTTCCTCTTTTGTTAATTCTTCTAACAGCATTTGAGAAAAAGTTGAACGTTTTGGCAACTCTTTTTTTTTTAAACCCTCTTTCCACAACAACTTTCCTGAGCATTTTCATGAATTCCTACTAGCTCTCTATGTAGGTCCATAACTGATCCACTATCTCAATTTTAGCAATTACACCACAATAAGAACCATGATGATAACTCTACCACGTGTGCCTCTAAGGCATCAAGACAAAAAGTGAACACTCACATATTGCTCCAAGAACTCTTCTGCAAGATTAAAAAATGACATCTTTAGAAATATCTGCCCCTCCTCCTCCTCCTCTTTTTAGGCCCTTTCTGCAAC
Organism: Ctenosaura bakeri; assembly: GCA_948474755.1. Taxonomy (NCBI): domain Eukaryota; kingdom Metazoa; phylum Chordata; class Lepidosauria; order Squamata; family Iguanidae; genus Ctenosaura; species Ctenosaura bakeri. The sequence goes on from CAOLHI010001240.1 coordinate 890,391, forward strand.
TTACCCGCGTCCAGTGCGGTTGTGGGGGGATCACGCAAGCAGCCTCTTCCGTTAGGCTCTTGCATCCCCACTGCTTCTGCTCTGCAGGAGCTGCCGGCCGGTTGGCAGACAACGTGAGGGCTCCACCTCTTCCGTCCGAAGTGCAGCTGGGTATTTTCCCAAGCTGCGCTGGGGGAGGAAGTTGAGGGCCGCAGCCCTCGGAGCCTTGCACGCAAGGTAACTGTGTGTGGGGCCCCAGAGCAATGCGCAATCACGCACCATTTTGGGCTAAAAGCCGAAAATAATATAGTGTGCGATCGGCACCTGCTGGCCCCAGCAGCGTCATGAGATTGCAAGGACATCATCTGAAACACTCCTCGCAATTGTGCGATGCTCCAGAGGCCCTTTCACATGACGAATACCATGCGAAAAGGGCCTTACTCTTACCATCATTTATTTATATATAGCACCACCAGTGTACATGGTATTTCACAGGAGCAATGTACAATTCTTAATTTGACAGTTTCCTGCCCCCAAGCTTACAATCTAAAAGGACATGACACACAAGGAGAAGGGGATGGAAGTAGTAGAGAGGATTAAGTTCAGCGTATGCTGGCTGATAAGAGAGCCAGGTGGTGTAATGGCTTGAGTGTTGGACAGTAACTCTGGAGAGCAGAGTCCAAATCCCCACTTGGCCACAGAAATCCACTGGTGGGTAAGCAATACCCCCTCAGCCTCAGAGGAAGGCAAAGGCAAACCTCATCTGAACAGATATTGTCAAGAAAACCCTGTGATAGGTTCACCTTAGGGTTGCTGTAAGTCGGAAATTACTTGAAGAGACACAACAACAACAATGCTTGCTGCTGCTCTCTTTCCTTCTAGAGGACCCAGCAGTGACAGTTGGGCCAGGTGGAGGCTCTTTCATCAGTTTCTGGGCCTAGGTTTGAGGGAGCCCTGCCTGCCTGTTCTTCTCCTCCTTGAGAAGTCACAGAATGGAAGGAGAACTTTGCATCAGTTGCTGGGCCCAGCACACCAGAGCTGTGCCTACCTGCTTTTCTCTCCCTTGGAGGCCACAGCAGTGGCAGTTGCGATGATGAAGGGAGGGCCTTTAATGAATTTCTAGGACTAGGCACAATGGAACTGTGCCCAGAACAGATTCTCATAGAGCATGGTGGGCCATTGTGGCAGGTCTAGGGGCCACCTTTGTGCCCCATGAAGCTCCAGGGGCTACACAGACTATTGAAAAACATCCCCCTCCAAAACAAACAAACAAAAAAACCAGTGGCCAGAAGTCCACTTTTGACTGTCAAAAGTGTTTTACTTAAACAGTACAAGGAGCCCTTGCAACATGTTTAAACAGTACTTGGTTGCACCTTGAGGGTTCCAGAAGCAATAATTCAAACTCCTTTTTCTAGCAGGAAATAAGGTTAGTCTGAAGACTGTGGAGGTGTCAAGGGCCACAAAAACATGTATTGGAGTCCGCACATGGGTCCAGGGCCACACTTTGCCCAGCCCTGTGCTAGAGATTAAGAGTGATTCCCAAATAACTTTAATCCCTTGCCAAGTGTTGTGTGCTATTATTCTAATCCATTGGTTCTTAATCTGGAGTCTGTGGATCCTCAGGCATCCATGGAGCTCTCACAGGGGGTCTGCAAAGCCCTGCTGCTAGAGATCAACAGCAGTGGCAGCAACAGGGACATGGGGTTGGGGAATGCCAAAGGAGCACCAAGGGAGCAGATTCAGCACCCGCAGCTTCTAGCTACCTATCCCTGACTCCTGATAAAAGGGAAATGGTAGCAGGAGTGCGCACGCACCCAAACTATGACTCTGGGGACCAGGATTTGAATCCTCACTCAGCCATGGAAATCTACAAGGTGACATCAGGGAAGTCACATTCTATCAGCCCCAGAGAAAGGCAAAGGCAGCAAATCTTTCCAAGAAAACCCTCATGACAGGTTCACCTTAGGGTCACATAAGTCAATTTTCAAAGGAGAGAGACATGATGGATAGAAAGAACCTCCCCCTGTCAGCAGCACTTTGCTGTTGTATGCTTTAAAGTCACTTCTGACTTGTGGCAATACTAGAGTGAATGTGTCACAGACTTTTTGTTGTTGTTGCAAGATTTGTTTGGGGGGGGGTTGCCTTTGCCTTCCTCTTCAGAAGTCTTACATAAATAAACATCTGAATATTGAAATTTAAATATCTAAATCTTGAGTTAATTCTTGGGGGGTCCCCAGCAACAAGTTATATTTACAGGGTGTCCCCAGTAAAGAAATGGTTAAGAGTCACTGACCTAATCAGTATTTTTTATAATAAATATTATTGCAAATCTCTTGGTTACTTCTACCAGGCTCAGTCATCTGATCTGCAACAAATTTGATCTCTTTGGCATGTCCACCTCATCATAGCTGAGTCAAGCTCTTAAACATAATTTTAGAAACTGCATCAGTTCCCAGCTGAGGATTTTGGAACTACCTCCTCCTTTCATTCCAAACATAGGAATGTTCATCTTTTTACTCCTTGGGAAATAACTTAACTTAGCTCATTTTCAGTCAGTCTTACCAGAACAAGCTAGCACACTGATTTACAGATGTTAGGTTTAGTTTCAAATTGGCCAATGACAAATTAGCCAATGGGACCATGCAACCTCTGCCTCACTGATTATGGGCAACATATTGGTGCATATCCCTGCTTGCAGTGGAAGTGGCTAGAAAAACCCACAGAAATTTGCTTAGTGGTTTGTTTATCATGTTGTCCAAACATGGGTACTTTTTCTTCTATAGCTGTTTTTCCTCCTAACAAGCCATAGGAAGAATCAAGAGCTTGTTTTGGGGTTGTTTTCTTGGTTTGTTGGGAGAAGGGGGAAAATTGAGAAGAGAACGCTCCCAAATTCAGTTAACACTTTAAACAAACCACAGAATACAGCTATGCAGTTTGTTTATTCTACTGCAAACAGTAACAATTGGGCAGCTGTATCAGTGTGCTATTTCTCATGGTGAATTATTGCACAGAAGGTGCATGGATCCATTGGCTTATCATGACACAAGGCCATTGTTACAGGGAACACAGAACTGTACTACTGAAACAGTTTCATTGGTTTCCAGTCTGTTCCTAAACACGGTTAAAAGTGATGACCATTAGCTATAAAACCCTACGCAGCTTAGGTACAGACTATTTGGAAGACCACTTCTCCCTATGTGAGCCTGCCTGAACCTTAAAATCTTTGCAGGCGGGTTTTTTCTCTGTCCCACCCTCATCTCAGCTATGGCGGCAAGGATGGGGGAAAAGGTCTTCTTGGTCTCTCCTCCCATGTTGTGGAACTGCCTTTTTCAGGAGCCTAGGTTGGCCGCTCTGTGATCTCTTTCCCTCAGCAGCAAATGTATTTTTTATTTTAACAGGTCTTCAGTCTTTAACAGTGCAGCAGAATGGCTTTTTAATAGGCTGCGCTGAAGCTTAATCCAATGTTTTATATGCATTTATAATCTGTTTTCAGAATTTTAATATGATCACCTCTTTCAATTTTATATATTTTAATATATATTGCTTTAATTGTACTCAGTTTTGATCTTATACTGCAAGCCATTTTGAAAGTCACTATGTGGTGTAAAGCTCTGAGCGCTGGACTAGAATTCCAGGAAACTGGGGTTCAAAACACCAATCAGCCAAGAAAACCAATGGGGTGATATTGGTGATGCTGGGCAAGTCACACTTTCTCAGCCTCAAAGGAAAGCAATGACAAATCTCCTATGAATACATCTTGCTAAGAAAACCCTAAGACAAGGGTTCTCGTAAGTCAGAGTCAACTTGAAAGCATGTAACAACAAAAGCTATCTTTGGTTCCCATGCTGGAAGAAAGGCAGGATATCAGTTTATAAATAAATAAACAAATAAATGGTGTTGTGTGATGTGACTGCTCGCACTAGGAAAAGGAGAATTGCTGATGACTTTCAGCTTATTGGTCATTCATTAGCAGTGGCTACCAAGGAAAGAAAGGGCCTGCACCATTTATATAGTTGGCCCTCCACAGTCGTGGATTCTGTATCCATGGATTCAACCAACCACAGCTTGAAAATATTCAAAATAAAAATCCAAAAAGCAAACTTTGATTTTGCCATTTTATATAAGAATGCCAGTTTACTACACCATTGTACATAATGGGACTGGAGCATCCATGAATTTTGATATCCATCGGAGCAACTAGAACCAAAAAAAACACCCTAGTGGAAACTGAGGACCCACTGTACACAGAAAACTTGAGGAGGTTCCATGAACCATGAAGAAACCATGAAGAAAGGGGAAAATTATGCCTCACACAGCTATACCCAAATAGTCCCACTCAATTCAATGGGGCCTTCTTCTAGTTTGGAAGCACTGGGCTGGTGATCATTCCCGGGCTAGATAGTATGGATGAAAAATGTGCAGAGAACAGAACCTGGATCAAAGAACTGACTAAACATGATGCCTTCCAAAACTCCTACTGTCTCCACTCAACACTAATTTACAGCCTAATATATTTAGACAGCCCCTGGTTGGAGAAGGCTGTCTTAAAGAAATGCTTTTTGCTCCTTATATTGACTTGTCAATCACATGTGCAATTCAGCCATTACTGACTCCTTCACATAATTTGTAACAATTAATTCCAGGAACCATTCATGTATTATATTAATTCTATGAACTGCAGCTGGACTGGCAGTGGGATTATGGGAACCACAGTCCCATACTTCCAAAGGGCACAAGGTTGGAGAAGGTTGAGCAAGAGTTCCAGAAAGTGAAAAACAAGTAAATGAAGACCGTGTGTGTGTGTGTGTGTGCACGTACGCGCACAGAGAGAGACAGAGAAAGAGAGAGAGAAAAAACCATGGCAAACTGTGAATGTATGTATGTATGTATGTATGTGTATGAATGAAATCTGAAAGCAAACAAAACCACAAGAAACGCATAATGGTGCTACTCTGGAAACACAATCAATTTGGAACACTATAATTCAGTTTGGAGGACCAACATTTGGATGGGGAGTAGTATAGTGCTGCACAGTGGCAATACATGCAAAAGTGCTAGCCTATTCTCATAGCACTTGGGCATACTGAAAGCTAAACAACTCCAGCACAATCCCATAAAGTAGAGTACTCACTGTACCCAGAATAGGGCACAAGAACTGTTAAGTGTCAGCATAGCAGCACTGGAATTGACACTTAACTCTGACTATGTCAAGCTCAGTCAGCAGGACACTGTGTCCATAATAGCAATGCTCCTAAATGTGATACAGCAGGAAGGGACAGGCTGGTGGCATTACGAAAAAGATGGAAATAACACCATATATGACAAGGTGGAATTTCATGACATTGTGAAGCAACCTCTTTTGGATAAACCTTATACAAAATATATGACAAAAAGCATTCATAGATTTCAATGGCTATGGGGTAGTAGAACGGTCTCAGAGCTGGAAACTACACATCCGTACACTGCTGGGTAGGTGGAAGATACAAAGGTCCAAAGTAGCCATATAGGAAAGCTACAAATGGCTATGCTGCTAGGAAGGGCAGCCTCTAACTGTCCTGAATTTGCTGGGCTACAAGTTCCATCTTCCCTAACCAATGACCATACTGTCCAGGGGCTGATGGGAGTCAGAGTCCGAAAACAGCTGGAGTGCTTCAGATTGTCCACTGCTGGATAGGATCATGGTTATAAGTATTTGAGGAAGAATGACTGCAACATTCTCTTCATTCCAATTTTGGTGCTCAAAACTGGATTACAGTACCGCAAACTGACTCTTTTTGCAGAATAGCACATTATGCTTTTCTCTGATTTCTTTTACCTCCATGTTTCTTTCAGACCACAGGGCATAAGTGCTCTCTCTCATTCTCAACACATACAATGTTTTTCACTTACAGGTTTCTGATAGGCAGCAATACATATGCAAACCATCATGATCACAAACAGCATCCGAAAAAGAATTTTACTAGTCATTTTTATTTCTGTAGCTCAAATGTGCAATGAATGTTTGACACTGGCTGAGCAACTGCAACTGACTGCAAAATGCTTACAATATCAGCAATTGTCATTACAACAAAAAGCAATACTGTGAGCCCATTTCGTCAAAGCTGAATCTTGAATCGGACTATTTCACATTATATACTACACCTAACCAGAACATTCTGGAGACCCCTGGGCCTAATGGGTATGCCCACCACTTGCTTAGATCTTTTGCTCTTTGCTGCACATAACTATGTTGACATCACTGCCTGATTAAATAATCCAAGAATCAAAATACTGGAAGGAAGCCATCCCCTCTTTCTCCACATACACAGGCTACAGAAATCAGCCAGCCACCTTGAAGGACAATCCTTGTGCTGGTCTTCCTTCACAATCCTCCCCTGCACAGAGATGTATATTTTCTGACTGCATTTCTTCGGGCTGAAACTATTAACCTTGGAAAGTTGCCCAAAAGGCTATGAAAGACATGTAATTGATTGAGCACTACACCACAGTTTTGTGGCGACATGACACCTTTTGGCTTTCTGCAGATTACACGCTGCCTTTCTCTGAAAAGTGCATAACAGCCTTTTTGTGGACAGGCTGAAAACAAACAGTCATGTTAACCAGCTGTGTCCATAAATCTGATGAAAACATTGCTGTACACGCTGCATAGTGCAGGCACTATAGGAGATTTTTTTAAAAAAAAAAGAAAAGAAAAGAAACTGAAGCACCCAGTAGGAGTAATCTAATAACAGCAAGGCTGCACAGCAAAAACGTTGATTCAGACATTACATATTCCAGTAATGAGATCACTCTGTGTCTGGACACTCATGAAAACATACTGAGAGTTATACAGAATTGGCTTCCCTAGCAACTGGGAATTTGAGAATCAAATGTCAAAAATGTCAAGTTCATAGGAAAATGAGGAAGCTGCATGAGGGCATCTGACACACTTCCACAAATAACCAAGCACTGAAGGGATTTGGGAAGAGATACCCTGGCATGAAATATAATTCCTGATCCTCAGGCAAAGGAAATCAGCACACTAGTATAGAACAGCTTTACCTGGTGGTGACAAAACCCCCAAAAAGTATAATGCTAATGTGTTCCATGGAAAGATGTTTGGTTTTTGCTGGGACACGTTTGACCCAGTTTCTGTAATTCCTAAGCTACAGAATGTTGCACAGAAAGACAAAGAAGAGCATATGTATCAGCGTGGACAGAGCATGGACAACGTACGGATTTATTCAGTATCAGTGGTGAAACTGACCTCACATCTCTGTGCTAACACTATATAGCAGCAACACACTCTAACTGCATGCTGACCCCAAATTCCATCTGTCTGAGAATCATTTCAGAAACAGATCCTTTCTCTGGACAGAAGAAGTCAACAATGCAATATTGCACAAAAAGGCTACCATTCAGGTTGTAGTTCAGGCATTAGCAGAAGTGATGTTA